>JAEMWC010000577.1:22500-50000 GCA_016490735.1 Pachyseris speciosa | reverse complement strand
TCAACCCCTCGGGGAAGCCGATGACATGTGCATTAATTTGCATATCGAAAACTAACCAAATGAAAGGAAAGAAATCTCAAAAGTTTGGTCTAAATCGTGATAAAAAAACCACATCAGAGCAAAGTCTATACTCCAGTGAAGTGGTATATTGCTTCAAACCGGCGGGTATCACCTTAGCTTCCACACACCACGAGCTCAAACTTGACGAAAATCCATCTGGTTACATAATTATCGTTGGTGTCAAAGTCATTTGCATAATTCGGGTGTTACTAAACTGTAGATTGCAGACCGCGGAACCTCCGGAACCTGCGGAACCTATGTTTTTTTTTTAATAAATGAATAAATAAATAAATAAATAAATAAATATAAACAAAACAAAAAGAAAAAAAGAAGAAGAAATTATTTTTTTAAACACTTAACTATAAAAAAACTGCGATAAATACTTTTAACAAACATTAAGAAGTTTTTCAATGAAAACCGACGACGTTTCGACGTCGAACTCACGTGAAGTCATTATCCTAGTGAAGGGAAAATGAATAATGCTAATTAAAATAATGGTTCAATTACAAAGGGAATAAAGTGATAACAACGTTCTTCAAACAAAGAGTTTCGCACGAATGGAGCCAGTCTACGTGTTGAAGCTGGGATTTCGTTCCTTTATAGAAAGTATCTCGTACATGAGGCAATCAAATTGTCTTTTAAAAAAGTAGTTTAATAAAAAATAGAATGAAAATAAAAGCTTAACATTGTTCGAAATTTATTTTTTTGGGTACAACTAGACGTACTTTGACTCCGGGATATATGCGATCAACTGGGCCGAGTCACATGGTATCAAGTCACATGGTGCCGTTCTCTTCCCCAACAAATATGGCCGAATTTCTTATGGAAAGTAAAATAATGTCTTTCCTCGAATAATAGCCGTCCCTCGAATAATCCCCCCCCCCCCCCCCCTGCCCTGTTAAACCTGTCCCGAATGCGCTGGAAAAATTGCCAAAAAGTGTACAAAACATGTCAAAAAAGTGTTCAAATAGTGCTCGATTTTTATATAAAAAAAAGTGCTTGAAATTTAGAAATAGTGCATGAATGTTGCTCGCAGTTTTTTATTATTTTCAAGCAGATGTTCATACATATTCGTAGTTTTATCAAACTTTTAACTGTCGATTTTCTGATACTGAGGTGACCATAAAGTATAACAACGTTTGTCGCACAAAAACTATTTATTATCAGTCAAGCAAACTCTCTAAAGCACACAGCATCACAGAACTGTATGTAATCAACCGTATAGCTACATAGCTACAACTCTTATTAGTCTCTCTTCGATCTATTGTATCGAAGCATCACAGAAGCTTCAATATAATCTTGTAGAGCACTGTCTTGCTGGGCGTCAAGAAGACCGAAAACTTGTTCAGCAGCACTGAACAGAAAAGAACGCTAACGTTCTGAGGAACTAGCCTGCGTAGTAGACGTTAACTAACCCCGGTTAGTAACGTCTGCGAAGCAGCGCCCAATTCTTCGTTCCGTACCAAAATTTGAGTACGCGTTATGATTGGCTCGTCAACAAAAGCCTTTCGTTGACGAGCCAATCACAGCATGTAATCAAATTCTGGTACAGAACAAGGAATTTGGCGCTGCTTCGCAGACGTTACTAACCGGGGTTAGTTTACGTCGGCGACGCAGGCTATGAGGAACACGAACCAATCAAAATCGACTGTTCCCATGGTTTAAAGGACCATAGCTCATGCATTTCCATGACAACACTCAGCCAGTCAGGCGACAAGGTGGAATTATTCAAATTCATGGTAATAGAATTACTCGGCTTTACTGAAAACGTTTCAAAGACAAAACATTGCATTTAACATATGGAAAATTGTGAAATGTTTCCCAAAAAGCGAAAAAAACGCTCAAATTCTGCCCAAAAGTCAATTAAGTGCTCAAGAATGCTGGAAATGTAGAATAGTACTCCAAATTCGAAAAAGTGCCGAAAAACTGCCCAGCCCAATCAGAACAGGCCTACCCCATTTGGCGGAAATATTTACAATAATCGCCTACCTCCCAACCCTCTCGCCATCTTCTCTTTCTTTTATCCCCTCCCTGTCAAGTTAAAAATTGACACCTTGGGCAACAAACAAGCTTTCGTTGAATATTGACATTGAAAATTAATCAAAGAACCAAATTTGGAACACTTAAAACGCCCGTGTTCAGTTATTTGATGTCATCATTGTTTGATTTAATGGGATGATAAAACAAAATATTTAGGGAATCACTTCCAGTGAGCAATATCAGTTTGAAATAATCACCTCCCTCGAATCGCCTTCCCTCGAATAATCGCCCCTTTTTAGTACAAATAAAACAATAATCGCCCCTGGCTATTATTGGAAGAAATACGGTAGTTCTCGTTAACAAAGGAACACATGTTCTTTCAAGTGTGGTTCCTCAGTAGGAGTACATGTTCACTATTGAAATTACTATACATTTCAGGACCTTTTAGGTGTTCCAAATACTGATATACTCAAATACGCATGACAGTGCCTGCTATTTCGCCTTTGAATAATACAGTTATTTCAGCTGTTGAGCTGAGTTTTGAAAACTTGACGCTTAAATACCAAAATTGTTTTTGGTTCGAGTTCCTTTTGAATGTTATTGGCAGATTATGGCTGTTACAATAATGAAAAAATGATGATCTTTATGTTAGCAAATAAATGTTGCGTTTACGTATATGATGTAAGCGTACTCAAGCGTAAGCTCAACATCATCGCCTTAAACGCACCATTAACTGGCCTCCAAAATCTGCTCATCTAAACGGGTGATCGCACTAGAGGGTTTCATGAAAAGGGCATCAGAATAGCTCATGAAGAATATTTCACGGATTGCTTGTCGAGCTAAAAGAATTCTGCAAGCCGAGGTCAAAAGATAAAGGTGTAGAACTGTCGATCTTATAAAAGAGAAAACATTGATGTCACAACTCGGACGGAACAAACCAAATAACGAAACCAAAGGCAGAAATCATTATAACATTATTATGGCTTATGTCACTATGAGTTTTGACTTGATAATGCAGACGTGAAAAAACGAAACGTCGGTTTTTATTGAAAATTTTTCTCAGTGTTCGTAAAAAGTATTTAATCGCAGTTTTTTTATAGTTAATTGTTTTAAAAAATCACTTCTTGTTTTTGTTTTTGTTTCATTTTATTATTATTATTTTTTGGTTTTTTTTTTTTTTTTTTGACAAAAAAAAAAATAGGTTCCGCAGGTTCCGCGGTCTGCAATCCTCAGTTTAGTAACACCCGCATAATTCAAAAAATTAGCGAAAAGATATTTTATTACCGTTCAGATTCTTCTTCGAGCGAATCTGCGTTTTCAGTTTTCAGCGAACAAGCAAAAGAATCTGCCATCTGCAGTGGAACTCAATCAGTGAAAATTTGAAAACCTGCTCTACTTCAAACTTCAAGAAATCAGTAAAAAGCGATCTTGTCAATGATTATTAGTTAATTGTATTCTTATTAACAGTTGTGTTTTTTTCCAGATTACCTGTAAATTAGTCTTTTGCTAAATTCTGTCACTTTTCTCAGTCTTAATGCCTTGTATTCATATATAAATTTAATTATTTTAAGCTTCCTTCATAGTGTAGAAATAGCGGTTTTCCTCTTCTCTTCTCTTTTTTTGTTTTTTATGTGTGTATTTGTGCTTCAGTTTTCTTGCTGACCTTTAATTTATTTCTAATTATTGCTGATGTCAACTGGCTGCCTGGCTCCGCTAGCCCTTATGGTTATTCCAAGCAGCCAGTACTCTAAACTTTTACCTTTCATTTTCTCATTGTCAAATTATTGTTTTCTTAGCAAGAATGAGTACAAATAAAGATTGTTGTTGTTGTTGTTGTTGTTATGCTCCTCTCGGATTCAGACAACTTCTTGTATTTAAGCAAAATGTCATCAAAAGAGGTAAATTCCCCGCCCTTCATAGCCTGCGTGACAGGCGTAGAGAATGGATGGGAAGGAAGGGAAAAGGGAGAGTGGAGTAGCCCTCTCCCTTTCCCTCCCTCTCTAACCCTTTTCTACGAGCTTCTACGCCCGCCACGGAGGCTACGTTCTTGAGTATCACTTTGAAAATTTCCAGTTGAGAATTGAACGCTCCATTCTAATTAATATCGCGGTCTCCGCAATCAGTGCCAGGAAACTGCGGGAAACTCCCTACCCCATTCCCCGACCATTATTTTCTTTTCCTTAATAGGAACTCGTTCTCAATTTCGCCTTAAAATGTAAGTAGTTCGCGCTCCAATTTTCAGCTAGCTTCCCACACAGTTGTGAGAGCTGGCTAATTTCAGCACCTTCTTCGCTTGTCATCGTTTCTCCATACAACATAACTCTTTTCCACCCACTTTTCAAGTTCTGTTTAACAATTCCAGGTTACGGATATTAAACTCTTTCCCTTTGAAGCAGATCTAGTAGGACGTTTTATTTGACTTGATCTTTTTCTTTGACTTGTACATGTCAACATGTGTCGTAGCCTTTGCACAGTTTTGCCGGTCAGGCCGCTCCTACCCCACATCAAGTTTGTGGTCGATATATTATTGGAGACAGTGTGATGGACAAAAACAATATTGAAGGAATTCCTTTTTTTTTTTTTTTTTTTTTTTTTTTTTTTTTTTTTTGCTATTCACCGATTAGATACTGGTCTATACATATATTGAAAAACCAGAACTTTTTCTTATTTATTTGTTCCGTCCCCCGACACATTTTGTTCCCTCCCCTCCCATCCCATAACACAACAAACAATAGTCACGTTCAATATAACGCAAGACAGGAGACGAAGTTATTCTTGTTGGTTATAACGGTCTGCGATGTTGAGTTTGCAGCTTGGAAACGTTGCAGACCGTAGCCGCATGAAAACCATAAATGATGGAAAGAAATCTGCAGAAAGTAGTGCCATTGAATCGGGTCGCTTGTGTTTGCTGGAAGCATTCAGAACATTTTCTCCGTGGGTAGGCCGTGAGTGTACGTTTGCATGTGGTTGTTTCAAAATTATTAGCATAATGTATTTTATATTTGTGTGTCCCCTCAAGATGCATATAATATCTACAATTACCAAATTGCAAAACTTTAACTTTAGACTTTGATATTTTCCATCTCGTGGTTTACAACGTGAAATAACGAAATTTATTCAAAAGACTACTTACAGCCGCCAATGTTTACTTAGTGGGTCTCGCAAGCGATAACGACTGATCTCGTTTATTCAACGTTTTTAATACCACAACACAAGATTTCTATTGCATACAATCATTAAAGGAAGTTAAGACCCATTGTTTAGAAGGCCAGTAAAAGAATCTGAACGGTAAAAAAATATCTTCTCGCCAATTTTTTTTTTCTTTCCTTTTCGATATGGAAATTTAGGCTCAAGGCAAGGGTGTCTTCTAATCACGCTGGAATGCGAAAAATGTTTTTGTAAGTTTCTAAATTTTGTCTGTGAACTAAGGCCCTCTTCGCACTAAGAGGAAAATTTGAGTTTGGCGTTTGCAAAAAAAATGAAAATTTTGTTATCACCAATTTTTTGTTTTCGTAATTCCTGTTCCCACATGAAGATGCGAATTTTTTTTTAGTGACAGATGGCTCTAATGCAAGGCAACCGCAAAACCCACACTGAAGGAGTCCGTCATCAATTTGATGACCAAATGACGGATGGATTTCAACGAACAAAGGATTTTCTTGCATGACAAACTTTTTACAGCCTCCAAAGCTAGTCGACGGAATCTTTGAATTTTCGTTGCGCTTGCAAAAATTCGCACTAGAAATGGCTTCGCGTTGACAGATTTTTTGGCAAATCAAACAAAATTTCGCGTAGTGCGAACAGGCCCTTAGAAAACGCCTTGTAACTTGTAGCAAAATAGAATTCGGTGAGCTAGATTTTTGCAGTCAGAGCGCGCTTGACAAAATCTGTGAAATTTACACTTTCGATCGCTATCAGTTCGGGCAAGTGAGCCAAAATTCAATTTGGGCCTGTGGCGGCGCAAAAAATTATGAATTGGAAAATAACAAGAAATTCTGCGAGAATTAGAAGCGGCCTTTTTGACCATCCGAGCCGGATTAATGCACAGGATGCGGTTGAAGTCGATCGTACATTAATTCATTTTTTGTTGAAGGCGCCTTTCAGTTAGCGTGACAGACGATTCAGACAGACTCCAACACTTGTGACAGCTTGTCAAACTGTGTCAAAACACCAAATGACTAATCCTCGGATTTGTTTCACACAAAGTGAAGAATTGGGTATAAAGCGGCTTCTTAGATCCGTCGACCACTTTTTCGACGATAACCGATATCTCCACCAATGCAAAGCTAAGCTAGCTTTAACTACAATCAACGTCACGCAATCAAAACAACTGCCTTGTTGATTTCATTCAGTATTGCACCATCATCGCAGTAACTCGTGCCTAGGCTACTACTCGGTCAACAGGATTCAAAGGCTTTTGCGATTCGTGACTCCTACCCCAAAATAAAATTTTTTGTTCCAGAATACGGAATTCGAATACTGCATGGTTTGAACTTTCCATAGGTAGGAAAATTATTATCAAGCGATAAATACAAGGCGACTTACAATTTTTCACTCATTCCACAAAATTTAATGTGTTTACTTGCATAAACTTAACTCCGCGTGAGCAATTTTTAGTTTTCCATTTTGTTAGAATAAAAAACATTCTAATATTTGTAAACTACATTGTTTCTTGTTTCTTTTGGTCTAAAACTAGACTCATAAGGTGATATTATACAGAAGGAAACTTTTTCAAAAGATTGCATACTTTTCTACCGAAAGCGACGTTAGGCAGTTTCCGGTTTCTCAAACTTAGCAGTAACCGTACGCAAATGGTGGTTTTATTTTCCTTTTAAAAGAATAATAGTTTCGGAATTTGAATAGGATATGTTTCTAGCTTCCCGGAGAGACAAAAATTATTACACAACGCCGGGTAAAAGGCTAGTTACAAACGTCTTACTTTTACAAAGGCGAGAAATTGAGCCAGTCCAAGTCGCTGTGAATATTTTTAAATGAGTTATTTGTGGTTTACCGCAAACAAAAATATTTCAAGTTTTTCTTCTTAGGGTGCGTTTCTTTGGGAAAATCCAAATCCGGATTCTTGAATCCAAAAATGGATTTTGCGTTTCTTTACTAAAATCCGAAAAAGGATTATGAATCTAAAGAATCCACCCTCCGAATGGATACATTAGATCAAATCTAAATCCGGATTTTTAGGATTCATGATCCGTGCGTTTCTTTGGGGAACAGATACAAAAAGTAGTACGTTTGGCAAGCGGTTGTCTTGTGGAAAATCCGCCATATTCTCGCTATTTTGTCAGCTGGGTCATGGCGAACGATCAAAGTGAGTTTATCGTGAAATTGAACCGAAATTATCCGCCCTGTTTGTATTTTCATATTTTTTATGCATGTTGGGGTTGTCACAGCTAATGAAAACAAATCCATTTTCGGATTTCTCATTTCTTTGGTGGTAAAGAATCCGCATGATCTCGGATCAAAAATCCAATCTTGGATTCTCCCAAAGAAACGCACCCTTAGTTACTGCAAACTGCTTTCCAAATTCAAATAGCTCGTAATTTTGGCTTTCCAAAGAGATAAAAATCGTTGTGAACTATTGAACTGATAACGAGAGAGTTGCGTTTTCACGCAACTGACAACTTTGACAAAATTAATTTATGCTCAAGTAAACACAAACAGCTCAAAGCGTACAGCTGTGTGTGGAATCGGGTTCAGTAAAAATTTCTACGTACCCGTATTTAAGAGAAATAAAAGCAAATCTTTCCTCAATATGAAATCTTTTCGTTTGCCTACCTCAGTGTAATAAATTGCCTTTTAGCCAATTGAAGTATATATTCTCTGCATTATTACGCACAGTTTAGATACAAAGACGCGAGCATCGAGAAAATAATCATAATCACGCAAAATATAACCTGTAAAGCCTTTTTTGCCTTTATTCCATACCCGCCTTGTGTCTTCCAGCCCTTTTAAATGCCATTTTGTCGAATTTTTTTCCTATGAGTACTGTAAATTATAAAGTAACTGAAGGCAGAGGAGCTCTGAACGAACCCTCACCACGCGAAGGCCAATAAATTCCAAATAAATCGACCTATCTCCTCTAATTGACACCTGAGATACGGAAGATTATATGCCAACCCATCCGATGTTCTTTACTTACTCAGAAGGAAAGTTTTTCAAGAGATTACATACTTTTCTACCGGAAGCGACGTAACGCAGTTTCCGGTTTCTTAAACGTAGCAGTATCCGTACGCAAATGGCAGTTTTATTTTCTTTTTAAAAGAATAACAGGGAAACGGTATGCAATGAACACAAAAAGGAAGCACATGTATTACAAATATGAAGTTTCGACCACTTGAGTTGTTTATATCTCGAACAATCTCGTTTCATGTAAAGTAAATTCACTCAAAGTTATGGACTTTCTTCAAAGTTTCATAGGCCTTATGAATTATTTTAAACGTTATTACAATTTATCATTCTGGAAAAGAAACACAAATATCAAAAGATTTTGTTTAAAACGGCACTGTGAAATGAAAAAACAGTTTCGAAACTATAAATATCTGTCCAATCAGAAGTGCCCGTTCCCACGAGTGAAATAGGCAAAACATAACTTGCACGCAATATCGGGAAAGCAAGAGTAATGCTCCTCTCGGTGAATTTTAGTCAATTAAAGCTTATACTCTTTACATTATCACGCGAAGTTTAGATTCAACAACGCGAGAATCGAGAAGTTAACTATAATCACTCAAAATATAACCTGTACAGCCTTGTTACTCTTATTCCATAGCCTCCTTGCTGAAGTTTAGCCGTCATTTTAAACTCCATTTCGTTGAATTTTTTCCTACGAGTACTTTACATTATAAAATAACTGAACGCAGCGAAGCTCTGAACGAAATCTCACCACGCGAAGGCCAGAAATCTTTTTGTTTGTCTACCTGTAATAAATTGCCTTTTAGTCAATTAAAGTTTACACTCTATATTAAATATTACGCGAAGTTTAGATACAACGATGCGAGCATCGAGAAAATAATCATGATCACTCAAAATATAACCTGTAAAGCCTTCTTACCTTTATTCAATAGCCGCCTTGTGCCTTCTAGCCGTTTTGAACCCCATTTCGTCGATTTTGTTTCCTACGAGTACTGTACATTACAAAATAACTGAAGGCAGGGGGGCTCCGAACCAACCCTCACCACGCGAAGGCCAATAAATTCCAAACAATTCCAAACCTATCTCCCTCAAATTGCCACCAGAGAGACCGAAGATTATATGCCTACCCGTCCGATGCGCGCCAGTTTCCAAATTCGGTTGCATGCGCTGTAGAAGCGTTCCGTTGTTTGCCCGGTAACCCAACGGGCGTACTACGCGTTCAAAAACTGAGAGATCAATGAGACTGCCGGAACTTTAGCCTACGAGGCAAAGCCACAAAATTTGTGTCGAGAATATGGCATTTCATACTATGGCCAAGCTCACAAAAATGGTCAGCCACGAAGCTACCTTTCGCTTGACAATTCTCAACGAAAATCCTCTGGCCGAGAGGGGCACGGGCCTCTCGACGGACACCACGACAAAAAAAACTACAAAAAAAAAAAAAAAAAAAAAAAGGTATTACTAGAAGCGGCTCGTCGCTAAGCGACGGCCGCTTAATTATCGCTTTTTTTAAACATGTGTACCAAACCCTTTTCATGGTCAAAAAATAAAGGAAAATGTTTTTTGGTCGCCAAGTCGAGAGGACCGCTTTTAGCGGGACTGCCTCTTATTATTTTATAAAGAGCAGAAAACCGTATTTATGTGTTTGGGTGCATATTTGTTTACGAACAAGCCAACGGGGACACATGAAGTGTATTTCGTAAGACACGGAATCGGAGGGATTAGTTACAAAATCTCATGTTCCAAACAAGTGGGGGCCAGGAGCCCATGAATAGGAGCTTCACTCTCCCATACAAGCCCTTTGAGTCAACCTTTGCGCGTATCTTTTCTATTTTTAGAACGCTGCGGGTTTCTAAATTTGCACGCATTGTTTAGAATGCCCAAGAGAAGGATCGGGACAACACGATCCACACCTTTGGCCACAATTTTACTGCGGTTGCTTGTGTGCGGAATTTACTGCAAACAGATTTTCCCAGTAAATTGGAGCCTCCTGCAGAAAAAGCAGTTCTAAAAATAGAAAGATACGCGCAAACGTTGACTCAAGGAAACAGTGCATATGGAGGCTGCTATTCATGGGCTCCTGGTGGGGGCTTATTAGAGAGGGAGGGGGCTCATTACAAAAACCGACTTCCAAACGGGGGACTTATTAGAGAGATGATGGGAGTTAATAGAGACGGGAGGCTTAATAGCGCCTTTACGGTAGCTAAAAAAATCACGATATAACGAAGTTTTAAGTCGTTTTTCCTGGAAGATCGTTACATATTGGGTTGCCTTTATAACGAATCCCGCTATATCGCAGCCATTAAATTAGCTCCCTGGCTCTTCGTTATATTGGAGATTCTTCTGAGTGTACCTATCATTACGGTAATCGGTTTATACACCGCACATAGTTTCATGGCCATTACCATTACCATTACCTTTGACTGCTAATGTTCAGGCCCTGGTGCGATAGAATCAATTTTATCTGAGTAATTCAAATTTTCTAACTTGTTCCAAATTCATGATTGATTAGTCCCTAGCATTTAATACTATAAACTCTCGTGCGTTCTCAGGGCCTATCAAATATTATCAAGGTCAAACGGAGGAGCGCTTATTCAAAGGAAAGTGCTTAACCGAGGGGAGCCCTTAATAAAGTTTGTTTTTCAAATTAACAGTCTGAGAATTTTCCGTTACTAATTTTTCGTATGTGAATATCGTTATCCCAGTATTTGGATGCCGGTGTACGCAACTGAAGTTGAAAAGATTATAAAAATGCTAGTACTTAGTAACATGCTTTCCTTGAAGTATCCCAACTATTTCAGAAAGTGAGGGGGTAGGCGGCGCTTCTCCGAGGGGGTCGATGGGGTGGTGCTTATTCGGGAAAAATACAATGCTCCTTGGCAGTTTTGGGGCGTTTTGACGTCTGCGTAGCTGGCGCCAGAATGGAAAAGTAGTGCAAAGCACGTGGAAAAATGAAGGGCGGAAAATGTTGGCTGCTGACAAGCAATCATGTACGTACATTCGTGGAAGTAAGGGACACACTAAACTCAAGCAAAGGACACTCATTATCCCTGACCACCCCCAGCCAATCATGAGGCGTCGGTTTCAACCAGCAAAAACTATACTTTAGTGAGAACTATTGAAGGATTCTGACTAGAGTTGGACATAGAAAAGCAAATAATTTTTCCCATAAAAATGCAAAGCTGTGGCCTTCTCTCTCATTAACTTTCAAGACGAAACTTTGCCATCACAAGGGACGGCTGCTCAAAAGGTTAAGATACCATAAATCAGCCAACATAAGGAAAAAATGAAACCGAAACGAACAGGTTTGTGATCCAAAATGGGAAAAGCCCAATATCGTAGGTATCGAGTCTATCTTCCTTCCGTCCGTTAGGTTGACTATTCTGATTGGTGTTTTCAAACAATTCAAATAACCGAAAGTTAAACAGAACTCTAACGTAACGGTGAGCCCTAAGCATGCGCAGTTTAACCGAAAGTCCGATATTTTTGGACTTTTGGATCGAATCTTTCCAAGGCGCATTTTACCTTTCCCGACCGCTGATCAAGGGTAGCGAAGACTCAGGGTACAATGCTTGTTGTTGAATTGTGTACATGCGTACATGCGCGAAGTCAAATTTTCCAGCTCTTAAGAAACGCCTGCAGTCTGCTGAAAAGACGGATTTAACCGCCTTGGTGCTATTGGGTTAAGTTAGATTCTGACTAAAATCTTCCGAGAGACCACGTTTTCGACTGCCAACGCAACAGTCTTGAATAAGCTGACTACTCTAGTGACATCCGGATGGTCTGGTATATTTACAAAAGGAAGAAATGACGAAATCCAAAACAATACACAAAGAAAACAGCACAATTCAATTAAGGAATCACCTCAAATCACATTTTAAGTGGGCAGCTTTGGTATTCATAGTTAAGAATCTGCAGAATTTGACCCCGAGAGGACTTAATTGCTTCATCAATAACGGCTGCATTATCAAAACTGACATCGTCATGGGACAATCACAGTTGGACTACGGTATGTCTCTATAATCCTACAGTGTGGCTATTTATTGTTGTTGCATCTGCCAGAAGATCAGTCAACATTGAAACTGAGATTTAATAAAAAATGTAACTTGTCGGCCAAGATTTCAATTTGTAATAGTTTGAAATTATGTAGGACGGTGAGCGTGAAGAGTTGCCAAAGTTAAAACTGCCCAACGTCTTGAGACAGATTAAGCTGTGTGTTTGTTTTCTATTTAAAATCCAACTCGAAAGCCACCTCACCATTTCTTTTTTCATTTGTACCACATTTTAAAATTTGAAGCCTCTCAATGGAGACATTCTTGACAAAGATAAGTATACAGTGATCTGCATTGAACATAAGTTTCTTCCTTCACTTTTTGTGCATTGAACAATCTCGAATAAATAAGAACGCTCCTGAATAAATAAGAACGCCTGCGGGCAAACAACAATCATGGCAACCATGTGGTGTGACTTATCGTCTACCAGCGCAAAAGATTGACTGAAGGAAACTGAGGTAACTTTTAAGCAATTGTCTGAGTTTGCGATGAAGATGATGCATCACCCAATTAACAAACACTGGTGTTCTCTGAAGAAATTGTTCAAATCATATAGCAACACATTTTCCTCAAATGTTAGACCATGTTGAAAAGAAGAATACGTCGCGTAACGAGCACTGTAAACAGACTCACCCTACCTACCTGTACATATGAGGCATGACAAAGACGACCAAACCAAAACATAACTCATGGGGAAAAGATTGATGTTCTTCCATGGCGCTTTCATGTTGTCAAGTTTCCTTATGCTCGCTTTTTCACGGACTCCGTGAGCCACCGGTGTACCGCAAGTTAACTACACGCAACCGTGAAAGAACCGGCTTCCCTATTGCTACCAACGCCTACAACAGAAGAGCAGCTCATTTGATACCCTGCGAGCAGAGCCTCCTCCGATGGTCCTAGAAAAATCGGGAAGAAGAACAATCTAGGGAGATCGGAGATTCTGCTCGCAGGGTACTCATTTTATTTCGAAACCGCGCGCAGTGTTATTTCTTGTCCAATTCTTGTTCAGCTTGGCTCCTACGCAGTCGATAACGAGTTTTCAGTTTCCAAGATTAATTGTTCGAGAATCCACCACGGGAAAAAAGGAGAGATAAAGTTGCTTAATACCTTGTTGTAAATATGTTTCAGATGTCACTCCAACCACGGTCATCTAGTACTTTCAATAAATAAACTCGGGGTCTTCCAAACCGGCCCCAATTTACACCAGCAAAGACAAACAGCAGAACTGAACCGGCCAGTAACAGATAACGGGTAGCTGATTAGCGTAATCAGAACTTACGTGTTTTGTAAATGAGGTTTCATCCTTGTCATCCTTAATCAACTTCTAACTAAATATTATGGAAGTAGCTTCGCGAGAATTTCACCTATAAAGTAGTGAATTATAAATCCAAATAAGAAAGGAGGCCTTCCTCCAACTCTTGGGATGGCTGTGACTTCTCACCCAACCGGTGACATGGTCATTGTTATTAACACAGTAGTGCATTTGAGGTCGAGTTTCCAGTGAAAACGCTTTTATTTTCATTTTTTTTTTCGTTAACTTCAAAATTGCTCACTCAAACATTTAAAAAGTGACGACAATGGCAGGGAGACCCACGGGTGAAGGAAAGCAAAAATTAAAATAATACAAAGCCCGATCGAAGGTCAAGCCGAATAAATTAGAAAGGGCTATCCAATTCTGGGTGCCTTTAGTTAGAGCCAAGCACAAACACCAGAGTCATCTAGAATGTAGACAAATAAATAAAACGACTAATTGGAGTAGAGAGCATAACATGCAGAAACTGATGCATGAATTGTCAAACGTGTTTGATTTGAGGACATAGGGAAGAGCGCTTATCCAAAGGGGGGCGCAAAATCCACGCGAGCAATGAATCGAAGGTCAAGTCGAATAAATAAGAAAGGGCTATCCAAAGTCTGGGTGCCCTTAGTTAGAGCGAAGACAAACAGAAGAGTCATCTGGCATGTGGACTAAGAAATAAGACGACTAATTGGAGTAGAGAGCATAACACAGAAACTGACGCATGAATTGTCAAACGTGTTTGATTCGAGGACATAAGGAAGAGCGCTTATTCAATAGAGGGCACAAAAGGCCTGCGTAGGAGGCTATCGTCGAACGAGTTTTCAGTTTCCAAGATTGTTCCAGAAATCAGAATTTTACCGCCCGCAGTTATCCACCACAGGAAAACCAGAGAGTTAAGATTGTAATATACTTTCCATGCTGTAAATATCTTTCAGATGACACTCAAACCGGATCAGCTTGTACTTTCAAACTGAAGTAAGCCAGGGATTGTGAAAACCCGAAAACATCTCAGCCAAGAAAAAAAAAAAAAAGCACAACTGAACGGGCAAGTTGCAGATAACGGACAGCTTGTTAGTGTATTTAAAAGTTTTGACTTAAGTTTCGTCCTTAGTTCACGCAGGCTTAAAACGACGCAAGCTGTCCGAGGGTTATATTATATTTCCCCCGAATAAGTACCACCCCATCGGCCAGTGTTCCCCTCGGATAAGCGCCGCCTGTCCCCCTCACGTTCTAAATAGTAAGGCTACTTCAAGGAAAGCATGTTTCTTTTTACTGTCATTTTTTTAATCTTTTCAACTTCAATTACATTGCCACTGAAATACTGGGATTACGATAAATTGTCCTTTATGAGTTTCAACATGGGACAATAAGCTATGACACTCATCAACTTGAAACACTTTTTTTTCAACCCAATTCTTGACCAATATTCTAGTCTTAGTGACCTAATAGTGACCCTGACCCTGATTTAAATAACCAAAGTTATGCTAGTTCAGCTAGTTATTGCAATTACGAGACTGTGGAAGATTTGAATGGGCTAACGGGTGGTAATAACTTAATATCCTACTCGCTATTTCATTTAAATGCCCGCAGCCTAGTTAAAAACCAAGACGCCCTTACCCACTTACTAGCCAGTATAAATCATAAGTTTTCAGTTCTTGCCATAACGGAGACATGGGTCAAAGAAAGTACTGTTAATGACTTAAACTTTGAAGGTTACAATTTTGTTAGCAACCATCGCTCTAATAGAATTGGCGGAGGAGTTGGCCTCTTTATCGACCAAAATTTCTCATATAAAATCCTGCCAGAGTTTAATGTTTCCGATGCAAATATTATTGAGTCTCTTTTCGTTGAAATTTTTATTCCACAACATAAAAGTATGGTAATTGGAGTTATTTATCGGCCTCCTTCTGAAAACACTCTGGAATTCATAGAGAAAGTAAATGAAATTATCTCAGGTGTCACCAAAGGCAATAAGCATTGTAAAATAACTGATGATTTTAATTTGGATCTACTGAAACATGAATCCCATTCAATCATCGCTCAATTCATTGAACCGCTTTTTGCTTGTGGTTTTCTGCCAATGATTACAAAACCCACAAGAAGTACAGCACATTCTGCGACGCTTATAGACAACATTTTTACAAACAATACTACAGTGTCCTCAAAAAGTGGTTTGATCATTAGTGATATCTCAGATCAACTACCGATCTATTCAATTGTTTTTGGTGGTTGCTTACGTAAAGACAGCAACAGCTTTACTATTCGAGAGATGTTGCAGAGTTGGTAGCCAAAATCAGTAGAGTTACTCCGTTTCTTTAAAAAAAGTTAATAATAAGGGCTCCCCTCGATTATGCGCCCTCCTTTGATTAAGAGCTCTCCCTTTTGTCCTTGAATCAAACACGTTCCACAATTCATGTACCAGTTTCTGCATGTTATGCTCTCTACTCTAATTAGTCGTCTTATTCATTTGTCTACATTTCAGACGACTCTTTTATTTGTGCTTATCTCTAACTAAAGTTACCCAGACTTTGGATAACCCTTTCTTATTTATTCGGCTTGACCTTCGATCAAGCGTTGATAATTGTCTTTTGTTTTTCTTCAACCGAGGGCCTTACTGCAGGTTATACTCAGCTCTCTCATGCAGATCTCAAGCTACGCGCATGCACATTCTTGTTCTACCTACCTTGCCAGGTTGCGTTTAAGAGTCACAAGTTATCCACCGCAGGAGAGCATTACTGCCCACAGTTTTCCGACATAAAATAAAGTGCCATTGTTCACACTTTTTTCAAACGCTTTCACTGGATAATCGACCTCAAAATCACGCCTGTATGAGCCCTTAAGGGACCAACTAGCTGCTCTTTTATTAGTAAATTTTGGTCAAAATTAGTTTGGACACAGGGCCCCCAGACAATCTGTTTGTGTAACCCTTTGTTATTTTGTACTAAATGTATGGGATTTACGTGCTCTAGCGACGAATCGCTAAATATATGTATTGAACAACGCTAAATTAAAGTGAAATTGCCTTATTTGTGGTGTACTGTTGTCCTTTTGGCCATGAAACTATGTGCGGTGTATAAACCATTACCATAATAGTCTTATTCTTGATAGGTGTACTCAGAAGAAACTCCAATATAAGGACGAGCCAGGGGGCTAATTAAATGGCTTCGATATAGCGGGATTCGTTATAAAGGAAACCCAATAAGTAACGATCTTCCAGGAAAAACGACTTAAAACTTCGTTTTATGGGGGTTTGGTTAGCTACTCTGGTGAGTAAATGGTTCGACGTTACTGGAATGCCTATGGTCTCCTACCCTCGGTACGTATTTTGAATCGGTTATTATTTAACGGCGTCCAATCAGAAAGAGGCAATCAGCAGGACGGTTTCTAGCTGGCAAATGAAGATCTTGCCACGCATTTCGATCGCTTGATTTTGATTTTCTTCGAGGGCTAGCTCGGGACCGCTTGGGCGGATTTTCGATCGAGAGGCACGAGAAGAAGCGTGAATGTTTCGTCTTTTATGTCACGTGGTTTGGAAGCTGAGTTATACGATTTTCTTGGATAAAATCGCCTCGTGGCTCGGTGCTGGGCCGTTCAAAGGTCTTTCCACCCTTTCCGTTTCTCATGAGGCACAGTCGGCGGCGAAGACAAAACCCGACAAAATCGCTTAAACTGCTAATGTTCAGGCCCTGGTGCGATAGAATCAATTTTATCTGAGTAATTCAAATTTTCTAACTTGTTCGAAATTCATGATCGATTAATCCCTTGCATATAACACTATAAACTCTCGTGCGTTCTCAGGGCCTATCAAATATTATTAAAGTCAAACGGAAAAGCGCTTATTCAAAGGAAGGTGCTTAACCGAGGGGAGCCCTTATTATTAAATTTGTCTTTCAAAATTAACAGTCTTAGAATTTTCCGTTACTAAACTTTCGTATGTGGATATCGTTATCTCAGTATTTCGATGCCGGTGTACGCAACTGAAGTTGAAAAGATTTATATATTTTTAGCCAAGCCTAAAAGCGGAGCTCCACGATTATCATTTTTTTTTACTGGTATCGAGCAACACCGCATGGCTTTCCTTGCGCAAATATTTTATATTTAGAGTAGTCAACAGGAATTGACCGTGGTTCAAAAACATTACAAGAAAACAATATAGTCGACGCGTATGTTTGTTGGAAAACAAATTTAGCAATCAAAGAACGATCAAATCTTTTCATCCAACATCGTTGGACGAGCATGTTTCACGGTTTAGCCACTTCTCACAATAGTGCATTAAATGGCTTTTCATGTTTGATCTAAATCAAACGTTTTTATCCAAAATTTCGCATTACGAACGACTGATATTTCATCGTTTAGCCACCTCAACAAACAAATCGTGAACAAACGGTAAAAAGCAACCAAATGAGCCGCGTAACGTCGACAATTTCAGCAATAATACGCAAAATTAATTTTTGGGACTCACTTAGTCCCGTGTTTGGTCAAACATTGTTTTGCGTTTAGCCACCAAACGTCGTGGTTATGCTTGACAAACACGATAATGGATGAAAATGTTTACATATTTTTGGTAGCAAGTCAAGCTTAGACAAAAGCTTAAATGTCGTAGAAAAGAGAAAAAGGAAAGCAATCCTGATAGTTTGGATAGGTAATCGCATGGGGCCGAGTAAAATTAAGGATTAATATCACTTGTGCCAGTTTTCATAAAGTTGCTGAAAGTGATACTAATCCTTAATTGTACGACTCATTGCGATTACGTGTTAATAACATAAGTGCAAACTTTTCTTTCAGTTCTTGACGCTGTAAAAACACAGACGTGGAAAACCATATACAGTCAGCCAAGGGGAGGAAAAACACTCGTTCGCTTGCAAAGCAACAAACAAACAATTCGACTAGCTACTTCTTTTAAAAATTTAAAAACCGTTTGCTCCACCATTTTATCAATTGAAAATTCACCTTCCCGAGTATCTTTTAAGTAGTTCTTGATGTTTATGTCTTTTACGCGAATTGAAAGATAGAAACTGAACTTCGAAGAAGATAAAGTTGTTTTGTTCAAAATGAAGAAACCAACTGAATGTGAAATCTAAGCCGCAGAAAGCACGCGAAAAATTAAGCCTCGTTTTGGTTTGGGTGTCCCTCACCTGGCTTGAGCCTGCGATACACCTTCAAAAAAAAAACAGGTAACCTCGATGAAGTCTTAACTTGAGCCCGCGATATGGTCAGATGATACTGGTCAGCGGATACCTTGTTTTGACAGGTGTCAATTGGCCATAATATGGATGTCCAATATCAGAGATGTGCGCTGTAAACTAGCCTGTCAGTTGTAGTATGGCCGAAATTTCACATCACATACAATTAAAGGCGGACGTACGGGCGTACGTACGTACGGAGACCAAAACCAAATTTTCTCGAATAGATGGGTTACCATATTTTCTTAACAATGGTGCTCCGCTTGGCGGCCCTTCGGGCCGCCGGAGCTCCGCTAAAAATGTTAGTACTAAGAAACATGCTTTCCTTGAAGTATCCCAACCATTTAAGAAAGAGAGGGGAGTAGGCGGCGCTTCTCCGAGGGGGAGCCTTAAAAGATATTCTGGTTGATGTGGTGGTGCTTATTCGGCAGAAATACAATGCTCCTTGGCAGTTTGGGGCGTTTTAACGTCTGCATAGCTGGTGCCAGAATGGAAAAGGAGTGCAAAGCACGTGAAAAATGAAGGGCGGAAAAATGTTGGCTGCTGACAAGCAATCATGTACGTACATTCGTGGGAGTAAGGGACACACTAAACACAAGCACCGGACACTCATTATCCCTGACCACACCCAGCCACTCATGAGGTGTCGGTTTCAACCAGTGAGTCTATGCTAAACTGTAATCGGTTATTTTTTGTTTTTCGTTTTTCAAACTATACTTTAGTGAAAACTATTGAAGGATTCTGACTAGAGTTGAACATAGAAAAGCAAAGAATTTTTCCCATTAAAATGCAAAGCTGTGGCCTTCTCTCTTATTAACTTTCAAGACAAAACTTTGCCATCACAAGGGACGGCTGCTCAAAGGTTAAGATACCCGATAAATCAGCCAGCAGAAGGAAAAAATGAAATCAAAACCAACAGGTTTGAGATCCAAAATAGGAAAAGCCCAATATGTTACCTCGAGTCTTCCTTCCTTCCTTCCCTCCTTCCTTCCGTTAGGTTGACTATTCTGATTGGTTTTTTCAAACAATTCAAATAACAGAAAGTTAAACAGAACTCTAACGCAACGGTGTGCCCTAAGCATGCGCAGTTTAACAGGAAGTCCAATATTTTTGGACTTCTGGACTTCTGGATCGAATCTTTCTAAGGTCGCACCTTTCCCGACCGCTGGTCAAGGGTAGTGCTTGTTGTTGAATTGTGTACATGTTTCTAAGTCGAATTTTGCAGCTCTTCAGGAATGGCTACAGTCTGTGCTGAAAAGACGGATTTAAAGGAGCATTGTCACCGGGATTTTTGCTGTTTTGGCTCAGTTCTGCCAAAATTACTGGCTTTTACCTGTAATCGTGCAAAAATTGCTCCTGCAGAATCAGCAAGATGAATTCCAATGATATTTTAGCAGGGAGAGCTAACAGTAATAGTTTTTTTTTTTGGTGATTTTTCAACGCATAGCTTGAAATTTTGAAAAAACTGGCAAGTTTTTTCAAATTTCAATCCATTTCCATCCTCGTCATCTTTGATGAAATACAGGAGTTTATTGTGTCAATGCAGTACTACAGTCTTTAGCAGCAAAACAAGACCATTATTTTAAGGTTTGCACTGATGCATTGGCAGTTTTAAGCTTTTTAAGATAATAGTACAATAGCGTGACACTGCCCCTTTAACCACCTTGGTGTCATTGGGTTAAGTTAGAATCTGACTAAAAACTTTCGAGAGACCACGCTTTCGACTGCCAACGCAACAGTCTTGAATAACTTGACTACTCTAGTGACATCCGGATGGTCCAGTATATTGACAAGAGAAAGAAATGACAAAATCCAAAAGGAATCACCTCAAATAACTTTTGCCACAAAGAAGGGCCGTATGATTTAATCAGTTCTCAAGTGGGCATGCAGCTTTGGTATTCAAAGTCAAGAATCTGCAGAATCTGAACCTGAGAGGACTTAATTGCTGCGTTGTCAAAGCCGAGCTGGCATCGTTATGGGACCCTGTAATCCTACAGTGTGGCCATTTATCGCTGTTAAGCATCTGCCAAAAGAGCGCTCAACATTGAGAATGAGACTTAACAAAAATTTATCCTGGTCCTGGTTCACCTTGTCATATCCATGGCAAGAAAAGTCGGACAAGGTTTCAATTTTTAATAGTTTGAAATTATGTACAGTAGGCCGGTGAGCGTGAAGAGGTGCCAAAGTTAAAACCACTCAACGTCTTGAGACAGGTTAAGCTATTTGTTTGTTTGTTTGTTGGTTTTTTTTTTTTTTTAATCCAACTCGAAAGCCACATAACCATTTCTCTACAATGACGTCAGCGTAAAAGCAACCGGCTACAGTTTGATGAGGATAATTACAGAACAATGAACATGAAACTTGAAGCCTCTCAATGGAGACATTCCTGACAAAGATAAGTATACAGTGATCGGCATCATGGAAATTAAGGTTACTGTAAACATTCGAGGGTCGTATTTTTAAAAATTTGAGTTATTCACTCTTTGGTTAAACGAATAATTAATCTAGCAAATGGTGAAAAGAGAATGTACAAGAGAACGTGAGAAACGGCAAAAAAATTGAGCAAAGTCAATAAATAGTGAGAGGTGTGATAATCCTGTTATTCCAAGCGTCATCCTGGACCTCGAAATTTCTAAAGCGGCGAGACGTTTATACTCTGTTACGAGAAAAAAGATTGGTCATCTTCTTGAAAAGAGGAAAAAAAGAAAAGTCTCCGTGGGCGAAGAAGAGTACGGCCCGGGCCAAAGAAAGCGCAGAAGAATGAGGAGAAAAAGTGTGTGCCTTCTGCTTCGGACAAAGGTTCTTGGTTCGACCAGCCTGTTTGAGAAGATTTAGTCGCAGAGCCGCAGCCATCGACATCGAAAGAAATAGCACTGTTAAAATTCGCCCTTTCCAAAATAAAAGATTTCACCGAGACGTCTTCATCTGACTCGGATTCTTACCCGTGCGCATTATCGCTACAACCAGCGCTTGTTTCTGGTGCGATTTCTTCGACACTTGTGGAAGCTTTTTTGCGTTTTCCCACCACGCGCAGTTTTAGGCTGTCTTCTCGCTATGACGAACGTGCCGCGGCCGACTTATTTCTTCCCATTGTAAGATGATAAATATAAATAGACTCCTCGTCTGTCACTAAATGTGGAATCAATTTTCCCGAAAATGAACGAGACTTTTTGTCGCGTTCCTCTTCATGGGTTCCTCGGTTGTTCTCTTTTGGTCGGCGGAATGACCGTGTTGACAGGAACTTCAATGAGGCATGAGAACTGTGAAAATCTTTGGAGGCCAAAAACTCGGGGTTTATTTTTGCGTGTATTCCCTTCATTCAAATGAATTAATCTCAATCTAGATTTATACGATTTGGACGAAATTTGGCCAACACGTTCGTCACACATTGACTCACCAAAGTGTGTGAGTCTTTTACAAAATTCAAAATATTTTCTCCGTGGCGTCCAAGAGCGTGACATGCTGTAGTAAGAGTACAGCTGAGCGAGAAAAATCAATCAGATTTCTAGACTGAATGAAAGATTATTGTTAGGTTTTCATCGATTTGTTGAACTCGGTCAGTTTTGCGTTTGAACGCTTGCGCTCGCCTAGCAAAACAAAATTTGTTAAAGTTAAAACTATTTTCAGATTTTATGGCTTATTAGCTTTCCAGTGATATATAGTTCCCTGGGATTTCTTTGAAAACAACGCGCAGAAGAGCGATTTTCCGAAAGACACCCCTGAAGGTTTACTAAACACAGGTTTCTTCTTTCATTTTTTGTGCATTGAACAATATCGTCAGCTCCTGAATAAATAAGAACGCCTGCGGGAAAACAACAATCATGGCAATCCTGTTGTGTGACTTATCGTCTCTACCAGAGCAAAAGATTGAAACGAAACTGTGATAACTTTTGAGCAATTCTCTGAATTTGTGATGAAGATAATTCATCACTGAATTAAATAAACACTTGTGCTCTCTGAAGAAATTGTTCAAATTATATAGCAAGACATTTTTCTCAAATGTTGGACCTTGTTGAAAAGAACAATACGTCACATAGCGAACATAAACAGACTCACCCTACCTACCTGTACCCATGCCGATTACGAGGCATGACAAAGACGACCAAACCAAAACATAACTCATGAGGAAAAGGCAGTTAATGTTCTTCCATGGCGCACTCATGTTGTCAAGCTTCCTTGCGTTCGCTTTTTCAGAATCCGTGAGCCACCGGTTTACCGCCGTTGAACTACACGCAACCAATGCCTACAATAGAAGGGCAGCTAATCTTATTTCGAAACCGGGCGCAGTATTATTTCCCGCCCATTCCTTGTCAGCTTGCCTCCCACGCAGGAGAGAAGGAGTCAGAAGAGGGCCTACGTAGAAGGTTATTGTCGAACACGTTTTCAGTTTCCAAGATTGTTCGAGGATTCACCACAGGAAAAAAGGAGAGATAAAGTTGCTTAATACCTTGCTGTAAATATGTTTCAGATGACACTCCAACCAGGATCATCTAGTACTTTCAATAAAAAAAGGGTCTTCCAAACCCCAAAACAAACCAGCAAAGACAAACAGCAGAACTGAACCAACCAGTAGCAGATAACGGATAGCTGATTAACGTGATTAGAAGTTAAGTGTTTTGTTAAGTTTCATCCTTTTCATCCTCAATCAACTCCTAAATAAATATCATGGAATTGGCTACGCAAAAATTTCACCAATATAGTAGCGAATTCTAATTCCATTGAAAATAACACAGCCGTGCATTTGAGGTCGAGTTTCCAGTGAAACCTTTTTTTTTTACTTCAAAATTGCCCCGGGGAGTGTGTGGCCCGCTTCCTGAAACCCTTACCCTGTTTCAGACCAAAATTTGCGATTTCAGATTTGACCAAAAATTCGATACCCTATTTCAGACCTATTTTAAGTACACGGTTGGCGTAAACATAATTTGAGAAGGGCGTTTGTTGATGGTCTTATCAAATAATGATAGGAAGTTAAGCTTTTTCTAAAGCAACATACCCCATTGAAGACTATAGTGCACAAACTTTACCCTATTTTAGACCAAAATGGTCAAAATCGATACCCTATGTCAGACTAAAACGGCTAAAAAAACCATACCTTTTGTGGCCGCACATACCAATATAGCCCATCATAAGGGAGTACCCCCTCCCCCGGGAAAATTGCTCACTCAGACGTTTAAAAAGTGAGGACAATGGCAAGGAGGACCTCGGGTGAAGAAAAGCAAAAATAAAATAATTCAATGCCCGATCGAAGGTCAAGCCGAATAAATAAAAAAAGGCTGTGCAAACTCTGGGTGCCTTTAGTTAGAGCCAAGCACAAGAGTCGTCTGGAATGTTGACAAATAAATTAGACGACTGATTGGAGTGGGGAGCATAACATGCAGAACCTGATGCATGAATTGTTGAACGTGTTTGATTCGAGGACAAAAGGGAGAGCTCTTATTCAAAGGAGGGCGCATAATTGAGGGGAGCCCTTATGATTAACTTTTTTTAAAGAAACGGCGTAACTCTACTGATTTGGGCTAAATCCTCACATAGACCAACTCTGCAACATTTCCCAATGAAAAATAAATAAACGCGAACGTTTTCCGTTATTAAAGTTTCCTACGCAACTACCCGCGTAATCCCAGTATTTGAGTGGCAGTGTAATTGAAGTTAAAAGATTATAAAAACGACAGTACAAAGAAACATGCTCTCCTTGAAGTAGCCTCACTATTTAAGGACATGAGGGGGATAGGCAGCGCTTATCCGAGGTGGCACGTACAAAGCCGTGGAAAACTGAAGGGCGGAAACATGTTAGCAGCTGGCAGGCAAACATGCACGTACACAAGGGGAGGTGAGAGATTGATCCCTAAACCACACTCAGCCATCCATGAGGTGTCGTTTTAAACCTGCAAAATGTGTTTTTGACCCTTAGTCTATGCTTAGCTGTAATCAGGCATTTTTCAAACTATACTTTATTGTGAAGTATTGAAGGATTCGGAAGAGAGTTGAAAATCGAAAAGCAAAACATGGCATTCTCGCGGATTCTTATGTCTCGTCAAAACTTGAATATCGATTTTGTTAACTTTTAAGACAAACCGGTTTGCCATCACAAGAAGCGGCTGGTCAGCGGCTAAGACACCAGAAATCAGCCAATGGAAGGAAAAAGTTCGAAGTAAAGGGAGTTAGATCCAACTTGGAGAAGCCTCGCTTGATGTTGAATAATTGTGTGCTAATGATGCGCGGCGAAGTCGAATCTTCCAGAAAGTTTGCACGTTACGTCATCGCCGCAATGCTGGTGGACGTAAACAATATATCACTCATGAGTTCTTTTCGTTCGTCCACCAGCATTTGTTCGTTCCACCATTGTTATCTGTGTTTGTTTGTTTTGTTTGTTTTATTGATCTTTGAAATTCAACACAATTACAAACGTGACTGATCCGCAAATAGAACTAGCTAATCTAGGCGGATCAGTCATTTATATCTAAGACAAAAAATAAAAAATAAGTAAATAAAAAAAGTCACTTAATTATTACAATATTACTATTAGAGGTTGGCTGCAAACCACCTATACATGTAGCCTTGAAGGGAAAGAAATGCCAGTTTGCAATCTCTAATGCAACAAAGTATGTTTTTCTCATGATTTAACCGCCAATTTGCCATGATGGATAGTGAAAGGAATTTGCGCGCTTGACAGCCAAAGATTTTCCCCAACATTGGGTTAAGATAGAATAATACCAATCTGTCTGGCTAAAATCTTTCAAAAGACCACGTTTTCGACTGCCAACGCAACATTCTTCAACAAATACTGACATCAGATGGTCCGGTATATTCCTAGTATTTTTTTGCATTATAATGTGTGTACATTAATTTCAAAGTTGGAGCTAGTTGTAAATTTGTAAGTGTGCTGTACGACATCCTAATTGGCATTCTTTTAGTACCCTGTATGGTTGTAAGACTACGAGGATTAAAATATAAGTAAGTAAGACGAAGAAATGAAAAAATCCAAAACAATACACAAAGAAAGCAACATAATGCAATTAAGGAAATCAGCTCAAAGACTTTTTGGCTAAAAGAAAGGCCGTGTGATTTAATATCAGAAGTGGGCAACTTTGGTATCAACAGAAGTCAAGAATCTGACCCTGAGGGGACTTGAAATCCTACATTGTGGTCATTTATAGCTGCAGTAAGACTCTGACAGAAGAGAACTCAGCACTGAGAATGAGACTTAACAAAAATTTAACCTGGTCCTGGTTGACCTTGTCATCATGGAAAGACTGAAGTCTCAAATAGTTTCAATTTGCAATAGTTTGAAATATCGTAGGCGAGCGTGAGGAGATGCCGCAAACACAGGTTGAAAATAGGTTGGCCATTAGAAACAGTAATAACAGTTTTATTGCTTTAAAGAAAACAAAATAATAGGCATAAAGCAATGCCAACATACTAGTATGTTGAACAACATTCTTGGTTTGGTCAATGCAAAATAGAAAGCATATGAAGTCATTGACGTATTTACTGCCGAAAGATAACAAAGGCAGTCTCCGTGTCATGGAAGGTCCATCGGTCATATGAGTAATGGAAAGATGTTTTCAAAGCTAAAAGATGCTTCCATGCGATATTTCGGAGGCTTTTCAAGCCATATCTCGAATCTTAAGCTGTTCAATATGCGTGAACCTTTCCCAAACATCCACCGATCTGCGTAAACAATGCTTAGTCATTTTGGAATAAATACAGTTGAGGTCATTACCACCGCGTCTGATGCAGATAATTGAGATAATCCGGGTTCGAATTGTAGTAAAGGCATCTTCCGCTGATTTTTTCTCTATTTCTGATATTTTTTTGTTTTTGTTTTTTTTTTTTTTTTTTTTTTTTGTTTTTTGTTTTTTGTTTTTCTTTTTTCTTAACAAGTATTATTGTTATCTATGCATATGGTTGAGCTGTAATTCAATTTTGCGATTTGAAAGGGATATGTTGATAGGGTTGATATTATATGGTTCTTGGTGATGAAAGATGACAAAGAAGACCAAACCAAAACATAATTAATGAAGGGAAGATTAATGTTTTTCCATGGCGCATTCATGTTCAGGTCAAGTTTCCTTATGTTCGCTTTTTCAGACTCCGTGAGCCACCGCTTTACCGCCGGTTAACTACACCATACAAAAACCGGATTCAGTGAAGCTTTGTTGAACAGTTCAGTTAATTTTACGATCACTACCAAGACCCACAATAGAACAGCAGCTCATTTTCTTTCGATAGCGTCCGTAGTGGTCGTGAGTGGTATTTCCCGTCCATTCCTTGTCCAGCTAACCTCCCGGCTACGACGCAGGAGAGAAGGAGCCAGAAGAAGGCCTGCGTGGGAGGCTATTGTCGAACGAGTTTTCAGTTTCCGAGATGGTTCGAGAAATCAGAATTTTACCGCAGCTTTCCACCACAGGAAAGCATGTTTCTTTTTATTAACTGTCATTTTTATAATCTTTTCAACTTCAGTTACACTGCCACTCAAATACTGGGATTACGCGGGTAGTTGCGTAGGAAATTTTAATAACGGAAAAGTTTCGCGTTTATTTCCTTTTCATTGGGAAATGTTGCAGAGTTGGTCTATCTGAGGATTTAGCTAAAATCAGTAGAGTTACGCCGTTTCTTTAAAAAAAAGTTAATAATAAGGGCTCCCCTCGATTATGCGCCTTCCTTTGATTAAGAGCTCTCCCTTTTGTCCTCGAATCAAACATGTTCGACAAATCATACATTAATGTCTGCATGTTATGCTCTCTACTCTAATTAGACGTCTTATTTCTATGTCAACATTCC
>JAEMWC010000577.1:0-10000 GCA_016490735.1 Pachyseris speciosa | reverse complement strand
TTTACATCATCTGCTTTCCAAGATGCCAAAGATTTGACGTCCAGTTGTCCAACTGCAACAAGATATGATCATTTTTTTTACCAAGTACCAGAAAGATGGTATATAATTTGAAAGCAGCACTTACACTAATAACATGCAAAGCGGCTTGTTTCGTGATTGAATACGAAATAAGGCTTTTGCCACTTAAAATCTCTTTTCCTGGAGAAACCAGAATTGTTTAATATTCAATTTCCATAACCACGATAAACGACGCGTATGTTTGTTCGAAAACAAATTTAACAATCAAAACACAATCAAACATTTTCATCCAACATCGTGTTTGAACGTTTAGCCACCTCTCTCAACATTGCATTGCTTCTTAAATGGCTTTCCATGTTTGATCTAGATCAAACATTTTCATCCAACATTTCGCATTACGAAGAAATGTTTCATCGTTTAGCCACCCCAACCAACAAAACTTGCACATCCGATAAAAAGCAATCAAATGAACCACCTGAGGTCAAATTTCATCGATAATACGCAAAAACTCACGTGGCACTGGTCAGCGTACACCCTGTTTTGGCAGGTGTCAATTGGCTATAGGATGGATGCCCAGTATCAAAGAATTACGCTGTAAACTAGCTGGTCAGCTGGGCCAGGTGGAGTATGGCCGCCATGTTGGATTATTATGATTATTATTTGGATATTATTAATTATTGGGCAACTGAGTCGTCGTCGTCGTGGTCGTCGTGCGGTCGCGCCCGCGAGCAATACCGCTAGCCATTTTTACCATGAGAAAAGCAGTTGATGGGTTTCCATAGCTATGGTACATACATACATATATACATACAGACACACATACACACACACACACATGCATACCTACCTACCTACCTACATACATACATACATACATACATACATACATACATACATACATACATACATATGAATAAAGGAGATTAGTTTCTAAAGAAACTGTGGTGCTGCGTCGGTGGGGAGTGAAACACGAAAAATTGGTTTATCAACGGAGTTGATAATGTAAATTGACCACCGGACAGGAATTCGATTAGCTGACGTTTCCGGCGTTAGCCCTTCTTCGGAGCGAATCGAGGAATTGTGGGTTGGGTACGGTTTATATACAGAAAATGGAGCTATGCTATTGGTGTTAACATGGTAACGTGAAAAACAGGAATAAATTAACTGAATGAAAAGCACTCGTTGATACTGTGGGGGTTAAGAGTGCCGATTTGAAAGATCACTTTTTGCTCGAGATTTTTACGGCTTTCCGTGGTACCTTGATGTAGGGAAAGGCCGGAGATCGACATGTGTTGTTTGGAATGGCTAGGGAGATTAAAATGCCGAGCGACTGGTTTGGATGCATCTTTGTCATCTTTCTTAACATCACGAAGATGTTCTTGGAATTCCGATAACATCTTCGTGATGTGGACAGCTGTCCATGGTTGCAGCCCATGTTGGTGTCTCGCAAAGTCAACTTTACACGTGGTATCAGCCTTGCTTGTTACATATATATCTAGATGTTTTAGTCGTGCCCGTGGCTTCTACATACTAAACCGCTGTAATTTTGAGGGGTACATTTTGCTGAATAACTCAAGTGCGGGATATCACACTCTCCTGAGACATTTAAAGGTAGTTTATTTACTATTTTTGTACAATATCTCAATTTCTTGACATTAGATTTGAATGATAAGCGATTATATTTTTAAATTGCGTGACGTGAAATCAAACTATAGAACTGGGAGCAGAAACCTTACTCAGCAGTTTCACCTTGCTGAATATTTTTTCTCCTTACATTTCACCAAGATTCCAGTAACGTTTATGCCAAAAACTCCTGATTTCTGTAATGGTCTTAGGTGCAAGCTAGCTGACCTGTATGAGGAAACAAACTACTGGGATCAAAAGCCACTAATCATTCATTGTTTTTATGGGTCATCGTTTTCTAATTAGTCGGTTTTCTATGCCTTCGTGTTTTGGGTCATCGTTTTCTAGACATCCATATCACAAGCAGTGTTATGACTGTACTCAGTGAAGAATGCGTTGTATGAGAGAAGGCAGTGCTACTATCTGCTCATGATGAACATGATGCAATAGTGAAAATAAAATATGGAAAGGAATTCAGATCTTGTTATTCTAAATTTGTCATAGTATTACAACCGTGCAGGTGAATCAGTGAAGTAGGAAATTGCAATTTCTAATAGCCTTTTGCGGGAGGGCCGAGTAAAGGCCAACATGGCCTCTTGTTCGCTCTCGATTTCTATGCGTGACAGCTGTTGAGGGCGCAGCCCTCATTGGCTATCACGCGATAGAAATCTAGAGCTCAATATCCTATTATTCAATATAAACAAAACCAAGTGCGGATGAATAGTTTTATAATCTGTGGACAAGTTGAAGAGCTTAATACCAGCTGAAACAACACAATAAACAGCGCACAAAAACAAATTACTGCGCTTCCATCTTTTGCATTTTCATACCCTCGCATGTGTCACCGTCCATTTGCCAAATTTTTTCAGGCTGCAAAACAATGGGGGAAAGCATTAATTGAACAATGAAATTTTTCAATATGCTGAAACTGAACTCGATTGTATATCAGGGATAATATTCGTCATGTTTTTATTGACATTTCTCGTTTTCATCTAAAGATAGTGGTTAAAAAAAAAGCTTGTCACGAAAAATTTTCCATTTGCACGATTCCACCCAGATTTCCGTGAAATGATTTCATTTAACATGACGTCTTATTTTCTCCTATGTAGGACACTATTTGACAAATTGTGTCCTCACAAAACTCTTATTTTTGAAGTGCACTTAACACCAAATATATTTTCGCTTAACCAAATATAGTAACTTTTTATAGGCTGTTACTGAAAGTTACGAAATCATGACATCATCTGTCACATGAGACGAGCTAGTAAGTCTTTGTAAACATGCATGCAAAGCAGTTTCAGTAACGTCAAAAAGGGAATAGACCCACGCCCCTTCTGACTCGGTCGTGTAACAAATGAAGCTAAGTTTATCCTAAGTTTTCTAGCTCATAAAAAAATTCCAAAACTGGAAATAAAGGCTAAAGTGTTTTTTGAATAGGTGCGAAGTTTTATATAAGAAGAAATAATAATTTCAGGTTAGGTGTGCTCGAGTACGAAGGAAAGCGTTGCAGCTCACCCACTGGAAGTCAAAGAACCAGCTCATCAAAAATGATTGTCAAGCATTCGTGCGACCAAATCGAACTCAACATTTAAACCAGCTGACGAAATGATTTAGTATGTGAATAGGCATGCAAGATTAAGTTGGCTGGTTCCAGCTATGGCATTAGCAAATTTTGAAATGATAGTTACAGAGAATGCCATCTGAAAAGGAAAAGGCAGGAGCCATATTCTCCTGACGAGACCCAAGGTGGGGATGAAAGAGAAGGCTGTTTATTTCTTCTCTTTCGCCATTATTTCCTAACAGGAAATAGGCAAGCTTGTTTCTCAAGCACATGTCTTTGAAATGGACCTAAGCTGTAAACTGATAATTAATTGACCAACGTTAAAAGCTTTTGAAGGATGTGTTTTTATGTTGACGAGAAGAGCACCTTTAAGTTGACAGATTGGGTTTTCATTGCAAAGTACGCGAAAAACTGAGGTTAAGTGTCTCGCAAACTGCGTACTGAACAGATAATAGTTTTCTCCACAATGGAAAGTTTTGATAAAATAGCCTCTGAACTGAAAGCCTCTTGAGTGTCACCTTGTTGGGCGCCGAGGACAAAATGCCGTCAGAGCAGTTCAAACAAATGCCAGCCGCCTTAGCTTCACCGACATGAGTGGACTTCAATGTAGGTTTTCTTATCTAAGTGATTCAGACCAAAAACCAGAATTAATAACTATATTTAATAATTTATTACTCTGTAGCACCATATAAAAATACATATATAAAAATACAATGTAAATACATATAACTACAATATATAAAAACAAAATGCATTTACAACATTAAAATATTAGATTCTACACTAAATTCAAATAAATTTACCACAACTTGAAAGTACGTATGAATTTTAAAAGACAAGAACAGTACGTGCTTCTGAATGTCGTTATAGATCAATTAACCTACTTCTCAAACCAAATGATAACAACTACAACCCAATGAAAACCAGCTTGGTAACATGTGCTCTTGCTCTCTGACAATAACGATGTCCTTGATGTCATTGTGCCAACTTGAATAGCTAAATTGAATACGGGTATTGAAATCGCGAATGATCAGCATGAATTGAAAACCGCATACAGGCTTGAAGAAAGATCATCATATAGCATCGTTTCGCTTTGTTCGTCAAAAGGATCACTGCATGATTGTCGGTTATATAAAGCATTCGCAAGGCGGTAGCTGGCCGAGAATTGTTAGTCAGTTTTATCCTTAAAAAATAGTTCATATTTGTTTACCATTATTTTTCAAATTATAGCCTCTTACAGGAACCTGAAAATAATATTTGTATGTCAGTGTGAAATTTCACAGCTAAATATTTTTTCTCTTGATACGCACAAATTCACACAAAAAAATAAAGAAATAAATAGCGCACATTTAAATTTTACAAAGCAAATGCTTTGGTCGCGTCATACTAGCTACGGCACTGATTGGTCAGTCGAAGACGTGATATATACACCATGTTTTTGGTTACTGGAGCACCAACCATCATGTAGGTAATTTGATACAAAGTTTGTATCATGAAATTACATCTGACCCTAATTTGGCGTGGGCGATCGAGAACTATAAGAGGAGACTTGAACTTATCAGTCGAGGAAGTTAAAAGGATCACGAAACATAGACACGTAGACATGTGGAAAGGTCACCTGCGAAAAAACTTCAAACTTTGCCTCGTGAAATTATTTTTGTTTTGCTTTTTATCAAGTCTCATTGTCAAAGGTATGTTATGTTGATAAGGCAGTGTCCGGCGTTACATGAGGTATTCATCAATACCTTATAAAATTCACGAATTTTACAGCGTTTAGGTACCTTACTATATCGCTCATGATGTGACTTAAGGCGGGGTTCCACCTGATTATCGTTTTTTCGCCGCTTAACGCGAAGTTAACGTTAATATCGCGTTCGCGTTTCAAGCAATCAAAAATCCTTACACTCATCCCACGAAGCTGTATTGTGGGATGTTTTGTGAATGTTTTGGTGATTTTTGGATAGATTTGGGAAGAGCTAATTTTTCCTCAAAGCATTTGTTTAATTTAGGGAGATGCGGGGAATATTGAAGTTTTAATGAAGGTTTAAAATTGGAATTTGAAGTTAGAAATTAGTAGACGGACACCAAACAGTTCCCCAGCATCCTTCAGTGCCCTTGTGGGGTATTAACTCAGTGTCTGGTAGTGTTTCAAAACATTTTTAAACATTTTAATCCCTTCTTTAAACTCCTTAAAATTTCACTCCAATTCAGGTGGAACCCCACATTAAGCCAAGGCCATATATATCTTTAAGAGTATAACAACACCACTTAAACATTCGGGCGGTCATCGTCCTGGAGTTTTCAAGCAACAAAATGTACTTCTCCGGGCGCCTTGGTTACTTCCACGCGATCTGTCATCTTTTCCGATCATTTTACTTGACTGTTTCTCATTAGGTTGGTTTCCCACATTTAATTTTCCATTACGCAGCGGTGGAATCTACAGTTTTTCAATTTGATTCCGTGGTTTTATCGTCCTTAACCTTCGGCCGCTACGAAAAAAATCTCAAATTACTCGTTAATGAATTGCGTCCGAAGTATGAATAACACACAACTAGAATATTGAACAAAAACTTAAGGAAAATTCTTATGTCTATGAGTGGCAAACAATTCGACCACCTTTAGTCCCGAAGTAAACACGGCCCTTTTATGAATGCCCTTGATAGTCAACCAAACACAGAACGGTAGAGCGGGAAACATTTAAATTCACTAAAAAGAAACAAACAGTATACTAGCGGTGCACGTTTAAATTTAGGAGACTCCGCTTCTATAATACTGTATAATAACACAGTGGATTATTACTACCCCCTCCAAGCAGAATCTTGCGTTTAGAAATTGAATGAGAGTCTTTGCGAGTTAAAAAGTGTTTGAGGAAATCAGCTTCCTTTTGTATTTTTTCACAGATGTTTTATCCGCGAACAAACTGGGGTGTGAAATACAGAAAATCACAACCACGTCACCTGACTGTTACTTTGGCAATCAGAAGATGGTCAACCCAGACTCCAGGGTTACTCGCAACTGCTCGATCAGAAATGGCGAAACAACGTTTGGCAAGACATGGGAACAAGTGAAAAACGGTTTAAAACTCGAAACTGGCCTGGTTTTAAAGGCAGGAATTCTACAACGCGCATATATTTAACACGTAAATATTTGTTTTTCTTGTTTGCCATTGTTTGATGCTTTGAGAAAGTGTAGTTGAGTAGCCATAAATCCACATAATAGCCCTTTTCATACTAGAGACACACATTATCCGTCCAGACGATTATGCGTCTGTCATTTTATTCGACTAGTGTAAAACGGGACTAACAATATAAGACGCATAATCCGTGTGGGACGAACTTGGGCAAACATTTGTAGTGGGTCTGCTTAATTCGACTATATAAAGACGGGCACAAGACGCATTTTGCGTCTAAACGAACTTCTGCTTTAGTACGTTCTTGAAGGACGCACTAAATAAGATAGTTTTTCGAAACGTTAATGCGTCTTGTGCCCGTCTTTATACTAGTCGAACTGAGCAGACCCACTACAAATGTTTGCCCAAGTTCGTCTTAGACGGATTATGCGTCTCTGGTATAAAAATGGCCAATATTTTTTTCATCCTTTTCTTTTGATTAATTAACGGCTAAAACATTGTTTTTAAAACAGACTTTAAAACTCGCTTGGCCAGGGGTATCGCTGATAGCCTCTTCGATGCGTCTCAGTTAAAAGTTAACAAATTTGTGAAAAACGACGTCTCATTGATGAAGTTGAACTTTCCCAGCATTAAAAAGCAGGAAAATGTACTTGATCAGAAAACCGTTCTGTATTTCAGAATCGCTAAATTTCTGCTATGAAGCCCATTTGTTCCCATACATTCTCACCACATTGCAGCACCCTGGGGTAACTGGACAGACGGTGCTGTCCTTGTTGAATCCAAAATATTCTGTCTTAACAAAGTAAAACTTCAAAACCTTTACCACCCCTTTACTTTTTTTTGCGCATTCAGTTGCCAAGGCCTTTACCACTACCCCCTGCTAGCAGGGATTCCTGTTATTACTGGAATGATATTCCCATTTCTATTCGCCAAAAAACCCACAAAACAATTTTTAAAAGAGCTCTCTTTCAGTATTATTTTCATTAGTATTAATTTCTACCACGCGCCTATGTAAAACTTCTTTTCTTTCTGTTTCTCATCTCCGCTATTTATAGTAAGGTTTCCTCTTTTCCCTGGGCGGGGATTTTGTTGATTTTGTTGTTTTCCGCGCAAGCATGATTTCAGATGCTTTTTCTTGGGATTTTGTTTGCGCCCCTGTAAGGTTACCTGATTGCATGATTTGCAAAGGCCCTTTTGTTTAACTTTAAATCCTTAGTCTCGGTGTCGGGTGTATAAGACTTACTTCGGAATAGAGTTAGCGCTTTCTTTTCTTCTTTTTTATTTCACGTATTGTGTACCTGATGAGCATTTTTGTAACTAATAGCTTGTTATCAAATTTAATTTGTACATATTACCTAATACGATGCTGCGATTTCTTACACCTTTTGTCTTATAATTTTGTATAATTAACACAGGATCAATTTTAGCTTTTAGCAAGTAATTTTTAACGAATATAAATGTGTTGAATTAAATAGCACCCTCTTGGTTCGCAAAGGGTTAATGTTATTAATCGTTACTTTTTTTGACCTTAAAGAAAAATATCCTATAGGCACTTACGGAACTTACCTCCCCACTGGGTTTAAAAGTAGTAGGATTATGTCAGTATGACTAACAAAAGTGTTGAGCATTAGTCAAAACAGAACCGGCAACAATTTCATCTTGAATCTGGATCAAGAATATCGCGATGACGGATATAAAATCATCGCGCTTAAGTAAATTCATATATACGGAAAGACATCGCGTTATTGTCATTATGTAGCTGATTATTATGAGCAACGTGCTACATTTAACAATACTTTTAATCCGTTCGTCAGCGTTACACACTAAAATGAATTGACAATGGCTTAGTGCTGTAGCATGAAAGAGTTACGAGATGGAATTACAAACGTTTAAAGACGATAATGGTGATAAAATGCAGCCGGGTTCAATGCCAACCTTACGTTTCAGTTATAAATGTTCAAAATTCGAATGTCAGTCGACGTGGCATCTTGGCACAAGACTCTTGGACGACTTTGTCGGTGTCAGTGGTCCTACAGTCTCTGTAAGCATGCAAGGAGAGCGAGACCAGAAAGCCTTTCTGCTCCCATGACAGAACGCATATAGGTCTTGCCAATTATCCTCATTGAGAAACGTTTTTTCTCACAGAGACTCAATCCGTAGAGCCAGGGAAGCTTTTTCAATTTCAAAAGGCAGAACAATTGATCTGAAGGTCTTAACATCCACGAGGAAACATATTAGTTTTGTTATTTACTTTATCATTTTTAGACTTTTTATCCTAGTGTTTTATTTTACACCGTCGAATCATTTCAGTTTTACCGCGTGTTTCCGGTATATTACTACATAAACACCCCCTCCAAATGTAAATTCTCATTCTACCTGAAGAAGGCTGGTTTGGTCAGCCGAAATTTTGTACACAAAATTTAAAACCATTCTACGGTAACGTTGGTCCTTGCTTTTTATCTTTGATGATTATATTACGCCAATCAGATCATTAGTTTGATCCAACGTATATCAGCAGGATTATTGTCCACGGTTGCTTACTTGAACATTTGAAACTTATCTTTTTGAATTGTTAAGGTTTGGTTACATATAAGCTAATAACCTCTCATCGGTTCGGCTTATGAAAGATACTACGCGCATACACATAAACTATCCTACTTTCTTTCCTAGGTGTACTGAAGCTAACGTATCGTTCAACCTCGCCAAGGTCTTTGTTTTCAGAGAAAACAAGGAAGCTCAGATGTCATTTCAAAGGAAAGCCTCGTCCCAGTGTAGTTTGGTACAAGGATGGCAAACGTATCATGAATGGAACTGAAGGCTTTTACCACACTGAGAAACTGTCAGAGAATTATCAGGATACCTTGGAAGCCACTATTTTAGTTCCGGGCCGCGAAGAAAACGAAGGATATTATACTTGCACTGCAAACAACAGCATTTGCGGCTGGTCGAGTGAAAAGTCTTCCAGTCCGATTCAAGTGATATATCGTTGTGAGTGATCTTAGTTTTGTTCCCTGTTTGTATGTAGCATCAGCAGAAATTGGACTTGTGGGAGGAGCGGTCATTGTTTGAGGAGAGCTAAAATGAAGATCACGGAATAAAGAAAGTTTTACTTTTAAGGCATGAAACGGGGAATCCCATTTTAAGGGGCGAATGTACCAGTCCTTTTTTAGTGGAGGTATAGGAGAGGGGGGGGAGGTGCGTAAAATTGTGAATTTTGGTACCACCTATGGTGCAAGCCACCGTCTTTTTCCGTCCAGCTTCCGTCCTCCTTAAACCTTTCACTACTAGAGCCCGCCATCCGTGTTCAGTGGTTTCAAGGTGACTTCCATTCAAGATTCAAGAGACTATAGCAAACACTTTTGTAAATAAACGACATTGTGTTTCAAGTTCCTTGGGGGTAAATAACCTCTAACAACAAGCTTGGGCGCCAAACGATCAATAGACCTTTTTAGCTTGTAGATTTTGTTTTCCCAGTGTAGACCACGTGATGTTACCCCCAGAGAACTGTTTCTTTGAAATTTCGCCTTAATAACGTGCAAATGTAGGCATAATTTATGAAAAGACAAAAGGCAAATTCCCTTGAGAGATCACGTGGTCTACATTGGGAAAACAAATCGACAAGCTAAAAAGGTCTACATAACCCCAGGGAAGTTGAGACAAGGCAATAA
>JAEMWC010000576.1:527500-572538 GCA_016490735.1 Pachyseris speciosa | reverse complement strand
TTTCAGGTAATATTTCATTGATTCGCTTGAAGAAAGTCTGCCTCTGTAAAGAGTATCTGCTACACTGAAACAAGAAATGAGTTTCATTTTCAACTTGATTTAACTTTGACTTAATCAATGGGCATGATCTGCATTCTCTGGGTACATGATCGGTCTGATATCGACCTAGTTCATTCAGAAGTCTGTAATTACTTATTTTAAACTTCACTAAATTACGTCTTTCATTAAAATTTCTTAGTTGGTGTAAATAATCGAAATTCGAGTATTCATGTTTAGAAACTTTGTAAAATTCTAATATCTTTGAAAGTTCAAGGGTGTATTTCCAGAAAGATATGTATTTCTCTTTCATATAGTAGTACCGCCGACCGGTTAGCTCAGTGGTAGAGCACCGGACTACCGTGAGGGAGGTCGAGGCCAGGTTCAAACCCCGGCCGGACCAACACTCAGGGTCTTTAAATAATTGAGGAGAAAGTGCTGCCTTTGTAATGATATCTACGAACCGTTAGACTTTCTAGTCTTCTCGAATAAGGACGATAAACCGTAGGCCCTGTCTCACAACTCTTCATATTCTCTGATTCTGTGGGACGTAAAAAGAACCACTAGGAACGTAACAAAACTCTGGCAGTGACCACCCCTAGTGTCTGTCTTAATTTGATATTGACATTACGGGGCACTCATAACTCAACTTCATTAATTGTAAACTGCGTTATAAGCAGTCAGGCGTTAATGGTGGAGTTGATGAGGTGTAGAGGGTACTTTAGGCGTGAAAATACAGACTTCAAACGCTGCTGGATCGTGCTTACCGTTTATCCTCGTCGTGGATTTACTTTTCGGACGAGTGTGAACGTTTGAAGTCTGTGTTTTCACGCCTAAAGTACCCTCTACACCTCATCAACTCCACCATTAACGCCTTTATCAACTCGAGAGTTGCTGACCAGTGGACACCGCAGGCCTCGCCAGTAATGGTGGAAAATAACGTGACCCGAGTGATCATTCATTTTAAGGATCAATATCCGCTGGCATTGTTAAGACTCAGTTGAAAGACCTTAGTCTTAAGCTCCAAACTACAATCCAACCCGTATTTGTTAGTCGCAAAATTGGCAAACCACAGCCAGTTACCAACAGCGTGTAGTTTACCGTTTTCAATGTAACCTGTGCGATACAGGTAGCTATGTTGGTTATACTCGTGGACATCTGCATACATACATCACACACACACACACATACATACATACATACATACATACATACATACATACATACATACATACAGACAGACTGACAGACAGACATACATACATACATACATACATGCATACATACATACTCTCTATTTGGTGTGTTATACATCGTAAATCGACAACTCTCCAAATAAATTTACAATTTTACAATTTTCTTACCTTAAGGGTTAACTACGTTTTTCTTTTGTGGCGTGTCTAATTTCATAGCAGTCCTGTATATGCTTTGCAATTATTTTCTGTAACTCACATTATTACTCTTGTTATCTACAATCATTAATTAGTATTAAGCTGTACCGTTTAAACTTTAATAGTAGCAAAAATATATTTTTGTCGACATTTTCACAATTAGGATTTTGAATTCTTTATATAAGCATTCAAACAGAGATTTCCTTTTTTGTTGGTAAACTGGGAAGTGTTTTTCATCTTCCGCTTCTTTCTTACACAAAGGGCAGCTTCTTTTGTTCGGTTTCTTATATGGCCTCATGTAACGCCCTGTTTCTATTGCCAATCTATGATTAATAAGTCTCAGTTTGGTCATGGTGGTTCTGTGCCGGATGTTGGTGACCTCGTGAAGGTAATCCGCGCATCTGTAGTTATCTATTGTTTTGACTTTACGGTAGGTTCTCATTTTATTGCTTTGTTTGGGATCTTTCCTTATGTCATGATTCATCTCGCTGAACCACATTCCTACATCTGAAAAGTGAGCTTTTTCCCAAAGATTTCCTAAACCTATATGATATAAAAAGTTTTTGATTTTTTGACTCCAAAGAACTTTATCTTTAAATCCATTTTATGGCATTATAAGCCACTTGAGATAATTCATAACAATTATTCTCTTCGTTTTTAGCTAAAGTAAGCCAGAACTTAAAAGTTCTGCATTGGGCTTTAATTCGCAGTGAAAATCTGCCTGTTTTGGCCCTGCAAGCATTATTGTTGCAATATTTATTCACACCTAATAGCCATTTTAAAAATTTATCTTGAACAAGTTCTTCTGGGTCTGTATCGAGTTTGCCATTACAGTCAATACCACAGATTTCACTACCAAACATGAATGTAGGGGATATTAATGCATCAAACAGCTCAACTGTAAGTTTGATGTTCTCACTGAAATGATCACCCATCTCTTTCCGTAGTTTAAACAGGGATTTAAGGCTAGCTTTTTTCAATTGTGAAATTTCCATAAGGGCACAATGTCAGCGTTTTCCAATTTATTCATTCGGTACCTAAACGAATAGTTATTTAGAGATTTGCCACTGTTGTTGAATATCATAACTTTGATTTTGTCTAGGTTCACGTTTATGTCTGTTTTTTCACAGAATGATTCCAACTTGTTGCATGCGCGCGTTGTTGGCCACAACAGCACTTCATCCTCTGTGCGGAAACATTATGATAATGATCACGCGAGCGCAGTCTCTGAAGACTTCCTTAGTTGTTTCAAAGTACCGAAAAAATGCAGGAACAAATTTGATTGTTTCATTAACGAAATGTTGTACATCAAACAATTAAGACCACGCTTGAATGTACAAACAGATTCGATCCGCGCCAAATTATTTATTTAAATTAACCCCATTAATGTAAATCTAAGTTCTTACTCCGTTGAACTCGCTAGTATTATTCATTCCTTGAGAATGGCTTCATAAGGTCGCCGAAACGTCGGAACATTATATCGCTAGTTTTTACTTGCCTGTGTATTTCTAAAGAATTAATAATAATAATAATAACGATAACGATAACGATAGCGATAGCGATAGCGATAACGATAACGATAACGATAACGATAACGATAACGATAGTGATAATGATAATGATAATGATACTGATAATGATACTGATAATGATAATGATAATGATAATGATAATGATAATGATAATGATATGATAATGATAATGATAATTAAAACCTCCCTGAAAACCATGTATTTGCGTGACGGTTGCTTCCTCCTTAAAGATATCTGGCAACAAAACTATTTACAAAGATAAACGCTGTTTTACAAAAACGCACTCTCAAATTTTTATGTACACTTTCAGCAAAACTAAAATTTCGTATTTCGAAATTGTTGTGTTTATGTTTAACACGAAGCTTTAAAATATTTGAAAAAAGTAATGGTCGGCTTCCAGAAAATGTGACAAAAAAAAAACTAGCCTAAAAAAGTCGAATAAAAATGTTTACAAATATTATCTATAAGTATGTACCTATTATCTATAAGTATGTATAATAATAATAATAATAATAATAATAAGAATAATAATAATAATTATTATTATTATTATAGTAGTTACTGTAACGGAAGCAGCAGTAGCAGCAGCAGCAGCAGTAGTAGTAGTGGTAGTAGTAGTAGTAGCAGTAGTAGTAGTAGTATAGTAGTAGTAGTAGTAGTAGTAGTAGTAGTAGTAGTAGTAGTAGTAGTAGTATAAGTGGTAGTGGTAGTAGTAGTGGTAGTAGTAGTGGTGGTAGTGTGGTAGTGGTAGTGGTAGTGCAGTGTAGTGGTAGCAGTAGTGGTAGTTGTAGTGATAGTGGTAGTGGTAGTGGAAGTGGAAACGGAAGTGGAAGTGGAAGTGGAAGTGGAAGCGGAAGTGGAAGTGGAAGTGGAAGTGGTAGTGGAAGTGGTAGTGGAAGTGGAAGGAATTGGTAGTGGTAGTGGTAGTGGTAGTGGTAGTGGTAGTGGTAGCGGTAGTGGTAGTGGTAGTGGTAGTGCAGTGGAGCGAAGAAGTTCTAGACAGGCAACGCAAGTTTAAAAAGTTAACCCTTAGAAAATATCAAGGCAGTTCACATTACAGAGAATTGGCTGAGAAAAGAATAAAAATCGAAAAATACTGTCCTCAAAACATTCGCATGCACCGGTTTCCATCTGATTTGATTAGTACTGTTGTTCGTTGAAACGAATTTGCGTTAATTCTCACCTTACAAGTTGTATCCGTTGCGGTTTGTAGATAAACAGTAAGCATAATTTTCTGACACGGGTTTGTGTGACTTTTCTTTTCTCCCCAAAGGCCAAATGATACCCTATTTCAGTGCTCAGAATCCATCGTACGCATCAGTTTCCATCTCTTTCGAGAACGCGAAGGCGCTTACTTTTATCCCGCACTAAAAATATTTTAATACTGGGAGGCTCCTCCCCGATGTCCGACCCCTTACCCTTATACACCATTTTTGACAGAAAAGGTACCCCTTTCGTATACCTTCCATTGACTGATAGTACCCCTTTCGTATACCTAAAACAGGAAGTCTTATTGCCATTTTCGTGTAGCGTTCAATAAATTAAAACAGTACAGTCATAAGTTATGTGTGTTCGAAATATTTTAATGAAAGGCCCTTTTAAATACCTTAATGACAGATTTCCCTACCCTTTCAATATATTTAGACTCGTGAAATCCTACCCTTTCATATACCTGAAGCGTGAAAAGGTATCCTTTTCGGGCGGAGCCTCCCCGTATAGGCCATTATAGGGAGTACCCCCAGGGACCTTTAGGTTGAAGTACCTTTAACATTCGCTGATTTAAATCCGCTGCGGTATCCAGGAGGATAAATTTCAGTAAACATCTCAGGGATAAAGTCCGTGATTTTCGATCTGTGATATCTCCACCGAAAGTCACCCTTCCTGCAAAACATTTCTTTCGGAAGATAATTTACTACCGTTTCGTCGCTTTTTGAATCCTGGTCAGTATTTTGGGTCAGCAGATTTTATTTAAGTGTAAACACCGCTGTGTTTCACCCTTCCAACTGTATCGTGATTCTGAGTCAGTGTCACACCACTTTTTAACAGTGGCTTATTCCATTATAAAGAGGTTTCAATGTAATCCGCACGAAAAACCATGTCCGAGATTTCTTGCCATGGGTAGTGGTATTGGTAGTCTTCTTCTTCTTCCTACATACAGGGCACCGTAAAGGTTTGATCTAATGGCATAGCCCCCGGTAATAACAATTGATTGAGAACAAAACAGGTGATAAATATACCTTGTTACCGTCAATCTTCATGACTGGTGTCCATCCCCCATCTCCGCATCCAAAGTCTCCGATGTGACACAAGACTGAAGTTGGTTTGGAGTCCAAGACGAGGGTAACCAGCTGGCTCATGTTCTGCCTGGTCAAGGGAAACATTTTATCACGTGTGAATACTTCAAACCTGCACTTTTTAAAACTGTCTTGTAATGTTTATCGGTCAATTGTATAACTGGAAGATTAAAGTGAAAATTCACACATTACACCATAAAGAGGCTAAGCAAAGTTTATTACATTGAAGCACTAAACGTACACTGAGGGAAACTGTACTTAACGTACGCTCAAGTTATTTGAGTTCTTTCGTTTTATTATCTTTCTCTGATTACTGACCGCCAGTTCTGCATCACGGCTTATTATCAGTCTACTTAGATTAACGGTTTTAAAGTGTTTGTTGCACCTCAAACAAAAAATGAAAGTTTTTGGCTCAATTGTGGCTCATCCGTGCATAAAATTAAATTGGCCACCCATGCCAACAGCAGATGCCAAGTTGACTGAAGCTGCGAAGTGCAACCCCCCCCCCCCCTCCCCCCATCCCCCCTCGCAATAAGTGGGAAAATATTTTCAAAATAATATTTTCACAAGTTGGCATCATTCGGCAAATATCAGAGAAGTCCAACAGCCGAACGCTAACGTAACACCTACCTATTTTTGTCATAGACGTCCTTGCAAGAAATCGCAGCTAAGAAATTAAAAGAAATAAATTTTAGTTATTTTTTTAAATGCAATTGTTGTATCATAAACAGCTGTGTGCAGGACAGTTATTTTTGACTCTTTAACGCATATCGCACTGAATATCTATGACGTAATCATTTTAGCAAAGATACCTCGCAACGAAGGAGAGTAACGTTCAGTCTCATGGTACCATATATTTCACTAATTAATATATCTCAGTCTGTAATTATGTCAGACGCCGTAGTTCTTGAGTTAGTCTTTATTTTGTATTTCTACAGACCTGCGCCTCTTTGAGACAGAAGCTATCTAAGCTCGACTGTGCGTTGTTACAGTTCCTGACGCGACGACTACAGTAGTTAACCTGCATAGCACTATCGATCGATACCTTGACACCATTGTTCGCAAAATATCTTTTTCATATATCTTTTTTCTGTCTTGACTGACCGCGGATTTTAATCAGATGAACAAAATTTTCATAAGTAAAAGCAGCGATTCTTTTCTTCATTAATTATTATTATTTTTAATAAACGGTTTAGTTTAACTTAAAAATACCTCTTTCGCAGTATTTTCCGAAGTAGCCTCTCTTACAACTGCAATTAAAGCAATTTCTGGTGTTGGGCACAAAAGTACCCCCATTTTGGCAACATGCAGACGGTCGTGGGGTCTGAAAAAAAAAATCGATTATTAAAATGATTCTAGAGTTCTAGCGGCATGCGGCTAAGGGAGCTGCGAGAAACGCGGGCTCGGATTGACTCCGGTCAATCGTAAAAACCAAAACAAAACAAAAAACTTTTAATAAGTTCTGAAGGAGAAAGGAGTAAGATAATTACAAGGATTTGCATTTAAAATTGATCCACAGAGGCAATAAGGTGACTTTAATAGAATAATAGAGAGCCATTAAGCAACGACCAAGGCAACGCCAACGGCAACGGCAACGAATACATTTATACATTGTAAATTCTCGTTGTTGTGAATCTTTCGAGAAAAATTTTCAACTTGAAGAAGACCATCACTATCTTGTAAAATGCTGTAGCTAAATTAGTATAAACAGCATTGAAGTTTGGAAAAAGAAAGAATAATTCACCGTCATACGCTTACGTTCTGCACAAAACCTCAAATTTGGTCATTTAACGTTGCGCTCAGCACGGCAAAGAAATGTACAAAATGTAAAACAAGCGTGCAGGGCCATTGTTTTTGCTCATGAAGTGTAATTGCCTTGTGATGTAATCGTTGCCGTTGCCGTCCTCGTTGCTTCAACTCTCTAATGATTCGAACTCCCATTTTCCTTGTACTCCTCCGGTTGCTGTACTTCGTAGAAGACAAGAAATATAATCACACCAAAGTTTGCCATCTGCTTGAAATCTCTCCACATAGGCAATAAAATAAGCCCACCTTAATAGAATAATGATGCGAACTCGCATTTTCCTTGTACTCGTCCGGGTTACTGCACTTCGTAGAAGACAGCAACTCGCACCAAAGTTTGCCATCTGCTTGTTTGGATGCGGCCAGGTTCAAAGATTGGCAGGAAGGATTGCTGAGGCATTCAAAGGTGCAGTCAAAGATGTCGTGCACTGTGTATGTTCCAACTTTTGCCACGTACAGATAATGGAACTCGTCTTTTAGGAACACATCTTGACCGTGATTTCGCGAACAAAATTTATCTAAACAGTAAATTTTGATCTTGGATCAGTCCTGTTAAATCACATTGAAATGTGTGGCCTAGCCTTCTTTCTGCTTAAATTTTCACTGAATACCATCTTTCTCGAAAACTGAGTAGCAGGTGTCCAATGTGTGCAGTTGTCAGATATATAAGAAACAATAATTGAACAATAATTCCGTTTATCAATATCGTAAATGTGGAAACAGGCTATATGTTGATAGCTGAGTTAATCTTTTGTCTTCACGATTGAGTCACAAAGATGTGGATCGCGACGTTTCGACCACTATACTGCTGGTCTTCATCAGGCGATGGTGTCGACTGGCTACGTGTGAATATAAGAAGCACCGTGGCTGGTGGTGATTGGTGCGTTTCGATCCTCGCTTAGGCTGTTGTTGATTGGAGGATTTCGATCGTTGTCGTTCAGACTAGAAATTGTTCCCTCAGAAATTGTTCCTTTTCATAATATAGGCTATATGTTATTCCAACCAATATTAGAAAAATGAAGGCCTTCTGATGCCTCTGATGACAACTCGTTTTATTGTAAAGATAGCGTCCACCGTTTTGAGGTCGATACGGTTGGACAAAAGTATCTCACAAAGGTATTCAAATTAAATTTGACTCTTCCATAAGTGAAGTAAAGATTAAAATGTTGAAGAAAATGAGACGCCATACGAAAGAAAGAAGAAAAGAAAAAGGGAAAGAACAAGGAAAATAGGTTTGGGTAAAAGATGGAAAGTGAGATTGTTTTACTTGTAGCATCAATTGAGAAAATAGATGTCCTTAGATCTGGTGACATACACTCAGTCAGGTCACCTGTTACTCTTTCGGAGAAAATGACAATTTCTCTTTATTTGCAAACTGTATTTACCAGTGAAACCACCTTCAGTTGATACTGGTTCGTAGCTAGATGAAAATTATCCCGAGGCAAGGTGTAAAAAAAAAACCTCTTTAATATTCCGTTTTGTTTTAATTTCATACATATAACCTCTGACAGGAACATCAAAAAATATTTACGCCTCTGTTGAAACACACAGCCTGGTAATATTTTTCGCAAGATCCACAATCAAGGAAGGAAAAAATAGTACGTCAATTTTAAAATTTTTACCGAGGGAAGTGCATACGGCCCAGCTGTAGCAGCTGCAAAACAAATTCAAAGAAAATACGCTCTGCTTGAAAAACAAGGATTACGCCGACGCGGGAAATGAACCTTGTACAACGTTATGCATTGTAGCTTTTCATCGTGCACCGGATCTACTTAGTGTTTTTGGTGGCAAAAAGACTTAATTTATAGCGGAGTTCGGCGCGCGCGCGGAGCAAGTATGGTAACCCATCTGTCCCAGAAAATTTGGTTTGGTCACCGTGCGACCGTAAGCGCGTACGTCCGCCCCTCCATGTATGGCAATGTGAAATGTGAAAAAGGCTTTTCGATTGTGTTTGATTGATGATGTGAAGCAGAAGAGTACTAAGAACCACTGCACTGGCACTGGCACTGGCAATGCAATTATCATAAAACTGGGACCGTTGTTCAAAAATATAACTACTGCAATACGTAAATTTGTTACACATTTACAAAACTTTTCCTTTCCAGCGATAAAAAAGAACGACCAAAGTCTAATCCGAGTTCTAGCTACATCATGTACTGATTGGCCTTGAATGCAAGTGATGACGTCGCCCAAGAAAGTACTTAAAAGTTTTATACTGTACTGTAAAAGTTTCGGATGCTTAAAAATTTCGGACGGTTTTATTTTCGGACACTTCTTTTGTCCGAAATTAAAATCGTCCGAAATTTTTGGCAAGTAATGTACATCTTTGGGATTGGACATCCATGTTATGGTCAATTAGCACCTGTCTAAACAAGGTATCCGTTGACCAGTATCATGTCACCATATCGCGGGCTCAGGGTTAGAGCTCATCGACATCAGCTGTTTTTTAAGTTGACCGCTGACTAGGTACTGACTTTCGATTGGATCGCAGGCTCACGCCAGGTGCGGCATACCCAAACCAAAACGAGGCTTAAGTTTTCGCGCCCTTTCTGCGGCTGGAAATTTCGCATTCAGTTGGTTTCTTCATTTTGAGCAAACAACTTCATCTGCTTCGAAGTTTGTCTTTTTAAATTTTTCAAGTGATAAAAAGGAAGAGCAAAAGATGTTTCTCAGGAGAAATTTAAAACTTGGATCGACTTCATGGTGCCCGGATTGTGTGGTTGAAAAACAAAATGATGTAACGCGTCATTTAGTTCAGAGTCCAACTTCACTGGCTCCCCATGGAGGAGAGGATATATTATTTTTAACATTTTAATGTTGAATTTTAAAGCTCTACTGATAATTTATGCCCTAGTTATGCTAGTGATTAGCTGGAAACTTATAAGACTACTAGGACCTCAAGATCATCAGGTAGGAAGCTATTAGTCGTTCCACGCTCTAAGCTAAAATCTTACGGCGATCGCTTTTTCTGTTGCTGCACCAGGATTATGGAATGATATTCCGGACAGTAGTAGTATACTATGTTAATAATTAACCCCCTTGTTGGATTAGGTGGATTAGGTGCCTATGGATTAGGTGGATTAGGTGCCTAGTCAATGACGTCACAATATGTCTTCCTGCTTACTAATAAGTGTCTTTCTCCATACTATAAGTGACTAAGGCATACTCATGAGCGTCACTCTAGTACAATGGAAACAATAGGCTCGCCCAAACTTGCCCATTCTCTTTTAACCCTGATTGGCTCATGTAGAATCTATTATGTTTTCAAAATAAAATCCGGTAGTTTTGAAAGAGCTATCTTTCTTGCAATCGCTTTGCTAGAAAAAAACACTTTTCACTATTTACCATATTCTTTAAAACATTGCTCCAAACATGCAAGTCGAATCAAGCCACTAATGTTGTAAATTAGTTGATAGCGTTAAAATACAGGAAATTATTTGTTGTGTGGCATTAAACCTCAGTCAGAAGAAAGTAAACTGATCCATCTATTCGAAAAAACCGCTTGGTTCTGACCGTTCTTTTATTAAGCGGTAGTTCCGTTCACACAACCAAAACACACACATGGCAGAAATTTTAACGGAAATCTCTCTATTTCAATCCCGACTGGTTGTTACAAAACTGCGTTCTCTTCTATCTCAATACAGAAAATCCCTGCTATCTGACCTCTCAGCTTTGACGATCAGACATGTGAGTGAGAAAATAAATTCTTACCTAACATTTCTTGTTTTCCGCTCCGTTAGTCACGCACGCTTTATGCAAAACGGATCTCAACTCTTCTCTCAACCCTATATTTGCATACAAACTCAAGAGAAGAAGCCCATGGGAGGGATGGATGTTCGGAGCGCTTAATTTTCAACACGCGACTAATGAATGTTTTCGAACTACAAGTTTCTTGAGACATTATTCCTTTATTAGCGAATACAAAAATGATTCAAATACACAGAGATTTGAAGTGAATAAAAATGCATTTATTGACAACGAAAGCTCCAACAACTACGAAATGTTTAGCACAAAGTATCAGGAAATTAGGATGCAATCAATCGTCTTCGTTACGTTGAGAATACCAAACAATAAGAGTGAGGTCCCCTTAACAAAGAAATAAACTCCAATAGAACAACACACTAGATATTGGTTTGAAATACATTCGTATTGAGAGCAAAAACATAGTATAACAGTCAAAGTAGGTCTAGTCTTCATCTTGTGGAATAGGTTGCTTCAAAAACAATCCATTAATCAAGAATTTCCGCTTATCGATGGCTAGTTCTGTCGATTCTAGCCAATCGAATCCATCCATATCTTTGAGATCTTTTGGGTTTCCATCACTTTTTGGAAGGTGTAATCTTTCTTCATCGCTCGCATCCACTGCAGATACTCTAACAGTACTTTTCTCAGTTCTTTTATGTAGAGAGGAAGGAGAGCGTTCTGCGCTTTAAGGTGAGCCACGTTTTCCGAATTTCTTTTCGTACTCATCGATCAAAGCATTGAGCTGGACCTCGTGGCGTTCCTGAGCTTCATCTAACATGCGCGACCAACGGTTTAAGTCCTCTGTCACTTTTTGGGTTGAATCCGTTTCTTGGCTAGATTGAGAGTCTTCACCGTCTTCGCTGTCTTCGAAATTTCCATTACCCTGTTGAAGAAGATGGTCATTATAACTGCCGCTCCAAGACATTTTTGGTTTGAACAGCACGAGCTTTGGCAGCAAACTGAACGACAAGTGGAGCGCCGCCTTTAAAACAAGCAGTGAAAATGTGAAGCTTATGGGATGCGGTTTAGTGTGACAAGCTACTGGTACTGCTGGCGGGGTTACTAAGCTCTCTTCTCTGTGTTCGGCTCTTCATCGTCTCCATACAAAAAGAGCCACTCAGGAACTGAATCTGTTGTGCTTTTACAATGTTTGATTCTCTTGGCTGCTTTTCCAACGCCTCTTGGTAGGGATTTCAGTAATTTCTTTACTCCTCTTGATGTTGATAACTGATGGTCGATCGTATCCTTTTCCTCTTCCTGCACTGATAGTGGTGTTTCACTTCTTGAACGTCATAATCCCTGGCTCCTCTTTGCTGGATAGATCATCACTCTAACCTTAGGTTGTAGTTTCGCTTCTTGTAACCACTTCCTTCGATTGATATAATCTAATTCATGTATATCTGTGAGATGATTAGACAATTTAACGAGATATCTTGCTCCACAATTCGGAATTGGACAATCACGGCACACACGTTTAGCTATGTTAACAGTTCGAGATCTCAGCAGGAATAAAACCATTTCAGCACATTTTAACCTTTTATTCGAAGGACAAGAAGGGCATACATACATACATACATCACATTATTTACCCTCGGACACAACACAGGACGAAAAGGACACAACACAGAACGAAAAGGACATTATAGGGACAAAAGGGATAAACAAGGTCATTCAGGACAAAAGGAGACAATCGGGACATATGAGGTCTTTTTTCTTTTAAGGAGGTTCTCTCGCGCGTGAAATCACGCGTGGGGATACCGCGCGTCGAGAGTCAGATTTCAATCCATGAAGCCAGATTTCAATCCAGCCAACTTACTTTTTATTGACAAACTATGTACCATCTTTTGGTAAAATTCTTTTGAAAACAAAAAAACTTTGTTGAAGAAGGTAAAACTTTATTATATGTTTTTTTTATTTCAATAGTAATAAAAAAGAAAAACCGCACTGCACAGAAAGTTGTATTTTGACTTGTTCCTCTTGTCCAGAATGATAGAGCTCATTATCTTAATGTTCCGTGTCATTTGTAATTTTAAAAGGGCTGGGTATTTTTGTCTTACTGGAATACAGCTATTATTGAGAGAAGAATTTTTGTAATGCCCGCGGTCAGGAAAACATAGTTTGTCAATAAAAATAAGTTGGCTGGATTGAAATCTGGCTGCATGGATTGAAACGTGACTCTCGACGGACGTCGTCTGTTGTTTTCTTGTAATGTTTTAATGTTTTGAGGTTTTTGAAACGCGGTCAATTCCAGTTGACTGTTATAAACACAAAATATTGGCGCAAGGAAAGCCACGCGAAGTTTTCTCAATACCACTAATTAATAAAAATAATCGCAGTGGAGTTCCGCTTTTAGGCTTGGCTAAATCTATATATTATTTTGTTGTGGAAGGCATCTTCGATGGGTTGATTGCACTGATAATTGCAAGTTAGGTTTGTGTAAGACTGCAAAAGCCTCTGTAGGGAACAAAATATCGAGGAGTTTACTTTCTGCCTTTGGAATATAGAAAAGATGTAATATCACTCACTAAAGGCCGGTAAACACAAAGGGTTTTGCTCCCGGAGTATGCTCGAGGGTCATTTTGTAAAAAAAGTACGACTATACTTTTGCGTTCAACTAAAAATTTGTGATGACTATACATTGAACAGGTGCATCCAGCCAGCTAAATAAAGGAAAAGTTGTAGAAAGGCATAAGTCTGCAGTTTAAAGTGATTTTTTTTTCGCTAGCAAGAAGATAAATTTAATCTATTCGGATTCCTTAACTGAAATTTTAATTGCCCGAATATCTACATGTTAGGGAACAATATCTTCCTTTGAGAAAATGGTAGACGAAATGAACTTTCCACGAACATTCTAGGGAAATGGTTTCTTTCTGAAAACGCTAACTGACGTTTTTGAATGCCAAAAACAGTAATTTCAACATTTCCGAAAACTTCTGGGCCTCTGATTTCCCACTGCGAATCGTTTAGGCCATGTTTCAGTTATAGCGAAAATCCGGGTGCACTCTTTGATCGACACCGAAAGCCTGAGGCGAACTACCCCGGCCACCACCGAACAGACACCTACCAAAACAATGGTTTCTTTGGGGCATTAAGCATCGTTCTGATAAAATATTTACTCAGAAGACCGAACTAATCTATTTCGTGTATCCGGCTGGACTACTGGATATCTGCTTCACTTTAGTCTTCTACTTTATTTGCTGATCCACAACACATGCAGGCAAGAAAAACCACATGAACACAAGACTTTTCAACTAAAACTAATAGTCGTAAGGTGTGAGAGATTGATTCGGAGTATATAAGGTGTTGTTTTGAGTAAACGCCTTAAAATCAATGGATAATCACGGCACCAACTATGTAACAGACGCAACAGTGGCGCTCAACTCACCAGCATACAGTATTGAGCCCTGTCCAAATGAAATCCACGCAAGGAGAACGAAGCCCTTGAGAGAAACCATGCTCTTAGCTTCTCATAAGTTTCTTGAGTCTTCCTGTTGTTGTGAACAGACTTTCACAAATTAACTGGCGAATTTAAATGAGTGAGTCATTAACTATTTTGTCTTCCAGTGCAGGGATACATTGTTAACAAAGTTACTAATTCAAGTTATGTTAATGAAGTAATCTTCACCGGGGAAAATTATTTTGTCTGTCCTTGGCGCTTTTTCAACGTTTCGGTATCTTGAACCAAGTCGCCAGTAACTAGTGAAGATAAAAAGCCATCAATGTTAGCAGAACGAGCACCTAGAAATTACTGAAATTTATACCAAAGTCGTATCTTTGTAATATCGCAAAGTTATAGCTTCGGAAAGTCGGGAAGTTTTACAGAGAAGTTTGCATGCAGGGGACACAGAACTTGCCCCCAGCACACAAACGTCTTTCAAGTTTCCTGACTTTGTAGGACCATATTTTCGCTATTTTGCAAGAAGTGGCTCTCAAACTTGGCGATTTTACTAATTTTCAGGGGCTATTTGTAGTAGCGTTGATGGATTTTCTCTACCTGGTGGACTTAACATTAAGCGTGCTTTTAAATAACTATCCGGTTTCTTTGATAACCCATGTCCAAAAATGACCTCCCAAAACTTGTCCTACTATAACCCAAGATGTTACTGCATTTGTTATTTCATCTATTTTTCGAGTGGGATATTTTACCGGCTTGTTCTTTAGGCTACTGTGACATTTATTTTCATAGTTTGGTTGGACTGAATAAAGAACATCCTCACTACAGCATTATATTTTAGATATTTGAGCTTTGCCACCTCAAAGAAAAATCAAATTTCATTTACAAGACTTCAATAACTTATTTTCGAGGGTTAATAAAGCTTCATTGTAATAATTTCTTGTTTCATTTGCACATTTGCTTCGCAAAAATCATCTCCAATAAAATTGAAGTGATTTCCTTTTTTTTTTTATTTCCCGCAGTTTACCTATAAGAAACAATCAAAATTAATATAATAATAGTTTATATGTTTGGAAATCCATTTCTGACTTCCATAAACATGAAAAAATAAAGGAATACCATCTTTTTCGAAAAGTAAGTACGCAGTTGTCAGATATAAGGAATTCTTTTTTTTTTTTTTCCAATTTATGAGCAATAATTCCGTTTACCGTAAATGCGGAAACAGGCTATATGTTATTCCAACCAATATTAGAAAAATGAAGGCCTTCTGATGACTCTGATGACAATTCTTTTTATTGTAAAGATAGCGTCCACCGTTTTGTGGTCAATATGTTGGACAAAACTTCCTCGATTGTATCCGACAAAGGTATTCAAATTAAACTTGACTCTTCCATAAGTGAAGTAAAGATTAAAATGTTGCAGAAAATGAGACGCCATACGAAAGAAAGAAGAAAAGAAAAAGGGAAAGAACAAGGAAAAAAGGTTTGGGTAAGACGATGGAAAGTGAGATTGTTTTACTTGTAACATCAATTGCAAAAATAGATGTTCTCAGATCTGGCATTTTGGTAGATATCTGTTCGGTGGGCTTTCGGCGTCGATTAACGAGTGCACATGGATTTTTCGTCGGCTATAACTGAAACATGGCCTAAAAGATTTGCAGTGAGAAATCATAGGGCTGGCCCTGAGGGGCCCGGAAATGTTGACTGGATTTTTTTACAACAATAATTTATTGACAAATTCAGATAGGTATAAGACTGAGAAGCTTGTCCCGCAAATAGCGGCAAAGCTAGTCGAGGCGGTATAAGACGAGCACGACAAGCAAGCAAGACGAATCACTGTTTTTAGCAGTCAGAAACGTCAGCTAGCATTTTCAGAAAGAAAACATTTCCCTAAAATGATCGTGGAAAGTTCATTTCGTCTAGCATTTTCTGAAAGGAAGATATTGAACCCTAACATTTTCGGGCAATTAAAATTTCAGCTAAGGAATCCGAATAGGTCAAATTCATCTTCTTGCTAACGAAAAAAATCACTTTAAACTGACTTATGCCTTTCTACAGCTTTTCCTTTATTTAGCTCGATGGTTGCACCTGTTCAATGTATAGTCATCACAAATTTTTAGTTGAACGGAAAAGTATAGTGGTACTTTTTTTTTTTTTTTTTTTTTTTTTTTTACAAAATGACCCTGGAGCATGCTCCGGAGCAAATCCCCTCGTGTTTACCGGCCTTTAGTGAATGATGTTGCAGCTTTTCTATTCCAAAGGCAGAAAGGAAACTACTCGATATTGTGTTCCCTAAAAAGGCTTTTGCAATTGTAAGTTATAAGCTACAAACGCAAAACCTAACTTGCAATTTTCAGTGCAATCAACCCATCGGCGATGGCTTCCAGAAAATGATATAAATTATAAATAAAAAAAAAGTTACGAGGGAAAAAATCTTTTTGCCACCATACACACTAAATCGATTCGGTGCAAAATAAAAAAGCTACAATGCATAAGGTCTGGATTTACGAGGTCTCATTCCCCGTCGGCGTAATTCTTGTTTTTCCAAGCAGAGCGTATTTCTTTACATTTGTTTTGCAGCTGTACCGCAGGGCCGCATGCACTTCCCTCGATTAAAATTTTGAATTGACGTTCCCTTCCTTGATTGTGGATCTTGCAAAAAATATTACCAGGCTTAGTAGTTTCAGGGAGGCGTAAATATTGTTTGATGTTCCACTCAGAGGTTGCGTATATAATTAAAACAAAAAGGAATATTAAAGAGGTTTTATTTTTCTACATATTGCGTCGGGATAACTTTTATCTGCCAACCAACCAGTATCAACTGAAGGTGATTTCAGTGGTAAATACAGTTTGCAAATAAAACGAAATTGTCAGATTGCAACTAATCACACCGAACTAATCTATTTCGTGTATCCAGCGGGACTACTGGATATCAACTTCACTTTAGTCTACTTTATTTGCTGATCCTCAACACATGCAGGCACGAAAAAACACAAGACTTTTCAACTAAAACAAACCGTCGTAAGGTGCGAGAGATTGATTCGGAGTATATAGGGTGTTACGCCTTAAAATCAATGGCTAATCAGGGCACCAACTGTGTAGCGGACGCAAGAGCGCGCTCAACTCACCAGTATACAGTACTGAGCCCAGTCCAAATGAAATCCACGCAAGGAGAACGAAGCCCTTGAGAGCAACCATGCTCTTAGCTTCTCATAAGTTTCTTGAGTCTTCCTGTTGTTGTGAACAGACTTTCACAAATTAACTGGCGAATTTAAATGAGTGAGTCATTAACTATTCTGTCTTCCTGAGCAGGATACATTATTAACAAAGTTACTAACTAAAGTAATTTTCACCGGGGAAATTATTTTGTCTGTCCTTGGCTCTTTTTCAACCTTTCGGTATTTTGAGCCAAGTCACCAGTAACTTGTAATGATGAAAAGCCATCGACGTTAAAAGAACGAGCTCCTAGAAATTACTAAAATACCAAAGTTTGGGAGTCGTATCTTTTTAATATCGCAAAGTTATAGCTTCGGAAAGTCGGAAGTTTTACAGACGTTTGCATGGGGGGGGCACAGAACTTGCTCCCCAGCACACAAACGTCTCGGAAAAATTTCCTGACTTTGTAGAACCATATTTTCGCTATTTTGCAACAGGTGACTCTCAAACTTGGCGATTTACTAGTTTTCAGAGGCTTTTCGTAGTAGCGTCGATGGATTTTCGCTACCTGAACTCATAAAACGTTGAAATAAAAGTGTAAAGGTCTATTCAGTGCGTAAATCTTAAATTGGGCGTGTTTTTAAATAGCTGTCCTGTTTCTTTGGTTACCCATGTCCAAAAAATGACCTCATAAAACGTTTTGTACTATAATCGGGCATTTGTAGATTCTGTTACCATAGCATCACCTCATAAATGGAGGTATTATGTAGTGATGCATTAAATAATAGATGTTAGTATATACCAAAGTGAATAGTGCTTTTCGCGCGCTCTGCACTGGAAAATCTGGACCATTTACAGAGTTAATGAAATGTCTGTGAATCTTAAATTTACAGACTTTTTATGAGAGTTCAAATCTGACCTACTTTTACATATGGCATACAAAATATCTGTAAAATCATTTTTATAGATATTTTATACACTTTTTGTGGTATTCCTTTTTATAATGTTTATGAAATGATTATGAAATTTAACTGCTGAAATAAGAAGGAAAACTGAAAAATTTACAGAGTTAACAAAATCTCTGAAGAATGTTTGTAAATTTGACATTTACAAAGATTTTCTATGGTTATTTTATCCACTAAAATCTCTGTAAATCGGTACAAGTATAGCATTTTAAAATCTCTGTAAATTGACACAAGCAGGACATAACCCCATGATGCGGAGTTAAGTTAACTGAGTTACTACTGTTGGAGTTATTATAACTCCAAAAGGGTAGTGTGCGGCTTTTGTCTTGGATTTCAACAGCGCTTGTTTTTAAATGGGAAGCAGTGCGCGGCAAAGAAGGACGGCCTCAAAACTATTTCCTCGCCAAGTTTGTGCTTCCCGAGCGGCTGGGCTGATTTCCCTTTTGGGCGCCATAAGCATTGGCCGTTTGGCCGAGAGGCAAAGTGTTTAAAAATAAAAGGTAGTAAAGTGCGAAAGAGTCGTTTGAAAGACAAACCATACTTCTGGGCTTAGCCCTTCACTGGAGGTATGTAGATGATTTGAAATTGCGTACTATTGTTCTTTATTATCTTCTGACCGAGAGGGAGCTCGAGGGAGTTGGGTTAGACTTGGGCATGCGCAAACGAGTTCATTCCCGGTAGGCAATTTGTAGTTTTGGCGCCCGTTTCAACTCAAACTTCGACTCGTGGAAGACAGTTTGGAAGGAATTTCTCCCACTTCGAATGGCTTTTTACCTCAAGATCATAGAATAATGGAATTTAATAGTTTTACAACGTATATGCGACCGGTTGGCAAGCTTCTTCCACGGTAATCGAGTGCTGTTGGTTCAAGTTTTTGGTCTCCATGTTCAGTGATGGTTGCCTTGGTCTGCTGTAGATTTCAAAGGTAAGCATATTGGCCATTTTAGACTGTAATATTTCCAACATATAGTACTGGCTGGGTGTATGTATCTCAAATAGCTTGCTATACGAAGAAAATACAAGAGACTAGTGGTATTTTCCACGGTATATATGTACCACTCGAAAGCATTGCATAACTACAGTAGTACGTGCAGCTGTATAAAATTATGCTATCTTGCTAATTCATTACCGTGTTTGTTCTTAATATAAGCAAGGGTTAAGCTTACTGCATGTGCAGGTAAGGAATCGTAGCTAAGATTGCGGCAAACTAGGTGCTCAACTGGCTTACACTTGATTAGATCCATTGATTTACCTGTAGTTGGTGGCAAAGTGAGCTTTTGGTGTGATCATAAATTAATGTACTTGTACTTAAACTCAATTATAAATTTTGCTTTCCAAGTGTCTAAATTAGATGACAAGACTCCACTAATTACGTATACACTTACAAAATAATGTAAGACCCAAACTCTGTTTCGGGAGCAGGGTTAGCACAACAGTAATACAATGATTGTATTTAATTATGTATATGGAACTGTGTGGACATCTTTTGAAATTAGCTTTCCAATTTAAAGGCCTATTTTTCTCCCTTGATCCAATGTTGGCATCTGTTTTTGTTTTGAAATTGTGCTGTTGTTAAAGGAAGGAAACATTTAGCTCTACACTAAAGCATACAGCTGTAGGAGCAAAACAAAGCAACACAGCAGTGTAGACCTCATCACAGAGATCTCATCAAGAAAGAAATTATCACTCAGTTTAGACAATTGTAGAATGCCCAATGGGGCATGAAAATTGCAGTTCATAAAGAGACACAATGACAAGTCAGATTGAATTGACACTGAAGAGTGGAGCCAAGCCACATAGTCCATTATGCAAACTGACCTTGAAGTAAAAACATCAAACATGAGGAAAACAGTTATCCAGACATATACACAATTTACTCATCATCAAATCGGTTTCCAAATTGCAGTAAGTTGGCCCTCAGTGAATTGGTAGAAACTTCAAGGTAAAAAGCACCCAACATAAAACCTCATTTTCTTGTTACAGTACATGTCGTGTAAGTACTTTAAATTTGATAAAAAACAATGCTGTATGAATTGGCCATTATCATGTTGCCACACTTGACTCTTCTGACTTAAAATGGGCCAAAATTTACAAATAGATATACAAAACTTTCCCAAAGAGAAAAACAGAGCAGCCATTAATTGTGGGATAAAACAAGGGCTTCAAAGGTTTAAGGAATTTCATGTCACACGAAATTCATGAATTATTGGTCATGGCGTGTACAGCCCTGTAATGCATCAAGGCTGAAGATGGGTCTTTTAGTTTGAGTGTTCACATCTTCATTGAAGTGCCTACTGTTGTGGTAATGCAACTATTAATTCTGTTAACCCTAACTCGACAAAAAAAATCGTGTGGTACAAAATTAATTCTGGCCACAGCTGCCGTCCAATAAAGTCTGCTTGATTTCATATCAGTGACCTGACTTTTTTTACAATGAGAAAAGAAATAGAGACAAAGCTAATTTATAGTTCTATATATTTTTATCCCAATCACAGTATACAGTAATATGTCAATTAAATTACACTGTAGTTGGCTTGCTTTATTTACCGGTACTACAACTGTACATGTATCACGTACAAATGACCTTCAAAGGCTGTTTATTTTTTCCATAATAAGTACCGTGCTTGTGTCCAGGCAAGTATTTGGGGTGTTAAAACATAAATCTCTATCCTGCTTGATTGTATTTGAAATGCTTGGAGCCTTACACTGTACTTTTGTTTTGCAATAGTTGTGCTAAACAGCTACTGAGTATTGTATGGCATTTGCCTCCTTTTACGGGTCGGTACATTTCACTGACCCCCAGTCCATGGACTACCATGATGGACTACCGAAATGGACTACATATATGGACTGCTAAATGGACTACCAAAAATGGACTACCCTTAATTACCTACCTTGAAAAAAAAATTAGTTAAGTTTGGTTGTTTTCATCGATTGATCGTGATTATTTTTTAAATGCTGCTGTTCAGCTGTTCTGCAGGTGCATTCACTTGTCGTACATGATGGCTGACAGGCTGCAGCTGGAGTAAAAATTTGATTTATAATCTTCCAGATGATTCCTTGCCTGGCTGTCATGATGCTCAAAATGGTAAGTGACAGAAGAAGATACAACTCAAAAATAGATCACATGACCAGGCCCAGGGGGTACTCCCTGAAAAGTTGGGTGGGGGTGCAGCCTGCTTCCCAAAAGCCTTACCTTATTTAAAGTGCACCTAGCCCCAAGAATAGTTATTCTTTCCGCTAATAATTTTATAATACTTTGTACATATTCCAAAAACATGTAGCATTTATTTCCAGCCTTTAGAGTTTTTTTATAGGGCTTACGATAAACTATGCATCATTTGGTACATGACCAAGTCAGCTGGGGCGTGGGTCTATTCCCCAGTTGACTATTATGTATGCATGTTTACAAAGACGCAGTGCGATGAAAATCAGTTTGTGACTTTAACTGGGGAAAAGACCCACGCTCCTTCCTACCTTGATCGTGTGACAGATGACGGCTAATGTCGTAACTTTTACAGCCTGTAAAAACTCACGATTTGGTTATAAAAAATTCAAGGCGCAATGCGTTTTGAATAGGTGCAAAGATTAATTTTAGCGAAAAAAAATATTTCAGTGTTGGGGGCACTTAAAGACCAAAATATCTGTGATTTTCCCTACCCTATCTATAACGAACGATTATAAATTCAAATTTTTACTCGCCATCCAGCATGTCAGCCATCACACGAGACGAATGAATACGCCTGCAGAACAGCTGACCAGCAGCATTTAAAAGATAAAAGATGGTGAAGATCACGATCAATCGATGAAAACAACCAAACTTTACTAATTTTTTTTTTCAAGGTAGGTAATTAAGGGTAGTCCAGTTTTGGTAGTCCATTTAGCAGTCCATATAGGTAGTCCATTTCGGTAGTCCATCATGGTAGTCCATGGACTGGGGGTCAGTGAAATGTACTGACCCTCCTTTTACAGACTGTAGTGATAGCTCACCCAAGTACATGTATTACAACTGTCAGTGAGACCATATGAGAGCAGATCAAAGGCAAGTGGAACTATCTAAAATTTTTAAAGTTATTTTTTTGCATCATAAGGTGGTATGTTCACTTCTTTTTGCCTTTTTTTAACTTTTACAATAATTAGTCATTCAACAAGTTTCAGTTTATGGCTTGTAATGAGAATGTGCAATGAAGACCATACTGTAATATTATTACAGTGTATTCTCCTGGATTTCTGAAATTTCATTACTGCTGGGGTGTTTTTCATACCTACAGACTGTATGATTGTCTAGTTGTTGTGTGTAATAAAGAATAACATTTAAGATGGCTTCATGTTCATGGAACAAGCGTAAAACTCCCAAGCCCAACCATATATGCATGTGCCATTGCAGCATTAACACCAATCCTTTAAAAAGAATCTCCCTTAATGTTTGCGTCATCCCTGCAAACTGCAATGATGCTTGGTCATGAGAAGGTTAAGACACAGTGTTGACATGCGTGAGCATACAAAATAATTATAAGACTGTCTTCTGGCCTGCCATCATGGCTTGTAACACTACAAACTAGATCATGTTTTCCAGAGACCTACACTAAGACCATCTACATGTAACAGTATTGTTTGGGAGATCATAACAGTAATCATCCTCTGGCACTCAAGATTTGAATCTTTGAAGTTTTCAGCCTGGCCAATGTAGCATTTTGTATTGTGTTAACATGCACATATTTTTCAATATTTAAGCTCATATTTTCATTCTGGTTTCTGAACTGTACAGTTCAGTGTATACTTGGCCTTGACATCCGGTTTTTTTAATCTTCAGGCTGAATACATGTAGTTATGTGCGCAGTACAGTGTATGGCAGACTACTTTACAGTGTATGCTCAAGTTGCAAAGAAAAGTAAAACCTTTTAAGGTAAGAACTCTCTGTAACATAGCATGATGAAGGAATGTGACCATTATTGAACCTTTTGTCGTCTTCGGAATTTTTGTTCCACCTCATGCAACCTTGATCCAGTGTAACAAAAAAGTTCACATCAGCATGATGGGCTTGTGATTTCTTTTAAGTCCTGGTCAAACTATTGAACAAAGTTGGATTTAACATTGCAAGATTGTTCGACCGTTTGACCGCCCATGTTGGATGATGTTTGTCAAACAATTTTTGCTAGATCAAGTGTTGGATAGAGTTTGCTTTTGATCAAACATTACGCCCAACAATTCTGCTCAATGAAAAAAACGTTGCAGTGTTTTGCCGTTCTTCCAACAAAGCTTTATCCTGATGCAAGTCACATTCACCCTGCTAGCCAATCAATAGTTGCTATTTTCGTGCTCTCTTTGCAGATGTCCGGTTCAATAGCGTTTAAAATTTCTGAGAACTGATCTGGGCTTGTTGATTCTAATCATCTCCCTAAACACGGGTGTATCTTGCAATGATAACTGTAAAACGGTTTGGAACATACCCTTTTCAGCTTGTTTTCTCAACCATTCCATGATTTTTTCTCACTTCACACCGAACACTGAACAGCTCTGGTACCATAAACATTAACGCTAAGCACTTTTGGTTTCCACTTTAGTGCTACAGTGTATGTTTTAAATTACATTTTAGCGTCAAGTTGTACCAGTAGCTTGTTTTGCCACAGACTATAGTTTGGATACATGTAGTTTGGCCAGGGCTTTACACTACACTGTACATGTATGTCTTAAATTACTGTACTCCCACTTTAAAAGAATGAATAATGCTGTAAATACATGTATATTTGTCCATACCCTATGATCACCAGTTAGGTGAACTATCTAATGTTAACCGATTTCAAAATTAATTGGAAAGTTTGTTACTTTTCAAGAAAGGCTTCCCTCCTGATGCATTCAGAGAACTGTGTTTGCTGATAAGTCATATTCATCGTTACAATACTAGACATTGCAACTGTACTGTGTAGAACTAATATCAGACAGTTTGCAATAAGTTTCCAGACCTAAACTGTTTAATTTCTTTCATTCAGAAATTCAGAATGCTGACAGTATTTCTCTGTTGAAATCTGAATTAAGAACATTACTCCTCTATTGACTACTCCTATTTTGAAAGTGTTGTTTTATGTTTTGCTGCTGGTGTGTGTTTGTTTGTGTGCTTGCTTTTTACACGTAACCTAAGTGTAACATGATAGTAATGCATGAAACCCAAACAGAAAATCGAAAAAAATCCGAGTTCCAGATGGGATTGGAACCCACGACCCTCTGCGATCTAGACGGACGTTCTAGCCACTGAGCTACTGGTGAGCAAGGGTGAAATGTGGGCTTTGACTGGAACTCCATCACGCGGTCACACAGCCATCTTTGATATGCCTCAATATGCATCTTTGATATGCCTCAATGTGACTGCGTGATGCAGTTATGTATGTGCTAGTCATTATTTGGCTGTGTGACCACGTGATACGGTTCCAGTCAAAGCCCACATTTCACCCTTGCACACCATAGAGTGTCCAGTAGCTCAGTGGTTATCCATCTAGATTGCGGAGGGTCGTGGGTTCGAATCCCATCTGGAACTCAGATTTTGTTTTTGAGTTTCTGTTTGGGGTTTCATGCATTACTACATGTATCATGTTGTATTTCTTATTTCACTCACTTTGTAACCTAAATGAATTGATTAATTAAATAAGCTACATGTATGCCTAAAAATCATGATTTCCAAGTTGTAATTTTTTAGGAGCCCATAGCTCGTATAAGCCCCAATGGTTTCTTTATGGACATCCTCGCCATTATGTTTCTCATTCTTTTCTTATTTATTTATCTTTTGTATCTTAATACATATTTATCTTGTAACAATGTGTAAGAAATATGGAAAAAAATAAATTGAAACTGTTGAAATTGCCTGCTCCAAAAAAAAACAATCATCTTTCCTATAAATAAAAATTAATTTGATCTGCAGTACAAGCAATTTTTTCTTCTAGCCAATCTGGTATCATACATAATTATGTGCTACATAGAGTCCTTTGAAGTTTACCCCCTAATAGTAATTTCCTTTTCATACCTTATACATGCTACTGTAACAGAGTAAGGTACATGTACTTGTCAATTTGCCACCACATTAACTCTACTCAATTTTTTTTGCCTTTATGCAAACTGTAATAAGTTAAGCCTATACTAAGCATGAAATAGCCTCCACAGTGAAGTCTTATTGTCCATGCTTTTCCTTGAAGGCATAATGTATCATGTTACAATGCATGTAAGTTACGGAAGCTTTTCACAGCCAATAACAGTCCCTAGTCCAGGCAAACCAAGTCTTTAAAATAATAAATCTTTGTGTACGGTTGACCCACCGAATCTTTCCTTATTGATGGTCTATCCAGTGTTGACCAATTGATGCACATACAGTACACTGTAATAGCCTCCTATGCAGCTGTTACTTACATGTTGGTCGTATTCTCCCTCCCCACCAACATCTGCTGAACGGAGCCGGACATTCCCTTCCCAGGAACTGATTAGTCACATCATGGCTGTTAAATTTTGGTGGCTACATGTAAGTTCCTGTAGCCTCCTTTGCAGCCATTTTTGTCAGTTCTCTTCTCCCTCCAGATTGAATACTTAGACACAATGGGAATGGAATTTCCAGCTTAGTTCACCAGACATTAGTGGGGAGGGATTAAGGACAGACCCAAACAACAGCTGCAAAGGAGGCTAATGCACATAACTGATGTTTTCAACATTAAGGAATACATGTACATGCACATGTATATCTATATGCGTAGATACATAATTATATTATGTGTTGTATCATACAAATCAAATGCTAGCATTTTCTTTGTTCCTTCAATCAGTTTAGTTCATTTAAAGTCTTTTTTTTTTCTTTTACAGAAAGAAAAATAGCACATCAGAGTATCAAGGACACCAACTTCATTGCCAAAGGAATTTGTCTTGGGTGGTCATCTATTTATGGTCTGGGAAAAGCCATCAGTATAATTCTCATTCTTTCTATCTATTTTAACCCCTCTGAACAGGCGGGTAGCACGCCTCATACAGTTCAGTAACATACATGTAATCTTTCATTCTCTCTATCTAGTTTAATCATAACGAGCCAGAGATAACCGGAAGTTAAAAAATCTCCCAAGTCTAGTTGCTAAGGAGTGACGTTATAGGCCTGCATAATAGCCGTCAACGTACTCCATTTGTGGTTTCACTGCAGGAGCATCTTCGCACACCTTGAAAGAAGTATTGTTTTTGCCCTTCAGCGGCAGAATTTAATTTACCACCACGCGGCACGCTTACGCCATGTTCTCATGGCATTTTATGGCTTTACTTGTAAGACAAAATGCTAGTTTCGTCAAATGTTATGCTTTAGCGATTCGTTGAGATTTTCAAGGGGATAATCGGCATATTTCAGTATGTGATGGCCAGAAATTACAGCTTCTGAAAGCCTTTTCAAACTACCAAGTAGTTTAGGACTCTGTGTATGTTTGTGCGAGGAAAATAGCAATAGTAAAATATTCAAGTGATTTAGAATATGTAACTTGCAGATAAAAATTTAGGCAAATGTTACAATACTTTTCTTGTTCATCCAGGTTGAAGTCCTGGCATCACTGTATGCCTGAGCGCTTCTGCGATATTTCACATAACAGTTTTTTTAAATGCAGATAAAAATTTAGGCAAATATTCTATATCTTTTCTGGTTCATCCAGGTTGAGGTCCTGGCATCACTGTACAGGGTTCGCACGCACCTTGAAAGCCCTTGAAAGTCCTTTAATTTGAAAATCAAAATTCAAGGCCTTGAAAGTCCGTGAAAAGTACATTGGGTCCTTGAAAAACCTTGAAATTTGCTGTTTGACTGTTTCCACTTAGTGGAAGAACTAGAAAAGACTTAGACTTGAACAAATCTGGCAGTTATCCCTTAAAACCCGATAATCTAGTATCACATTCTAATGGCATTTTTTACTGGATGGAGTGCTTGAAAAATTGGAATCGTGCCCAGGAATGTCCTTGAAAAGTCCTTGAATTTTTAGTCCAAAAAATAGTACGAACCCTGACAGTATGCCTGAGTGCTTCTGGGATATTTAACATAACAGTTTTTTTTTAATGCAGCTAAAAATTTAGGCAAATGTTCTATATCTTTTCTGGTTCATCCAGGTTGAGGTCCTGGCATCACTGTATGCCTGAGTGCTTCTGGGATATATAACATGAATAGTTTTTTGAAGTGCAGATAAAAATCTAGGCAAATGTTCTATATCTTTTCTGGTTCACCCAGGTTGAAGTCCTGGCATCACTGTATGCCTGAGTGCTTCTGGGATATTTAACATAACAGTTTTTTTAAATGCAGCTAAAAATTTAGGCAAATGTTCTATATCTTTTCTGGTTCATCCAGGTTGAGGTCCTGGCATCACTGTATGCCTGAGTGCTTCTGGGATATATAACATGAAAGGTTTTTGAAGTGCAGACAAAAATCTAGGCAAATGTTCTATATCTTTTCTGGTTCATCCAGGTTGAGGTCCTGGCATCACTGTATGCCTGAGTGCTTCTGGGATATTTAACATAACAGTTTTTTTTAAATGCAGCTAAAAATTTAGGCAAATGTTCTATATCTTTTCTGGTTCACCCAGGTTGAAGTCCTGGCATCACTGTATGCCTTAGTGCTTCTGGGATATTTAACATAACAGTTTTTTTAAATGCAGCTAAAAATTTAGGCAAATGTTCTATATCTTTTCTGGTTCATCCAGGTTGAGGTCCTGGCATCACTGTATGCCTGAGTGCTTCTGGGATATATAACATGAATAGTTTTTTGAAGTGCAGATAAAAATCTAGCCAAATGTTCTATATCTTTTCTGGTTCACCCAGGTTGAAGTCCTGGCATCACTGTATGCCTGAGCGCTTCTGGGATATTTAACATAGCAGTTTTTTTTAAATGCAGATAAAAATTTAGGCAAATGTTCTATATCTTTTCTGGTTCATCCAGGTTGAGGTCCTGGCATCACTGTATGCCTTAGTGCTTCTGGGATATATAACATGAACATTTTTTAAAGTGCAGTTAAATGTAAGAAAATGTTCTATATCTTTTCTGGTTCATCCAGGTTGAGGTCCTGGCATCACTATATGCCTGAGTGCTTCTGGGATATATAACATTATCAGTTTTATGAAATGCACATACAAATCTAGGCAAATGTTGTAAGCAGGTTTAATGACCAAAACGTTTTACAGTTGGTACATTTCTTTGCAGAACAATAACACGTTCGGATGAAATGTTTTTTGTTTTTCGAGAACGTTTTCCTTACTTTAATGCCCTTCAGACTAATTTAGTCCTTGGAGAGTTCGCCAGCATTTTCCAAGTTAAACAAATTTTAACAATCGGGAGAGAATTAGAAAAAGGAGAAGTTGTATTTTGAAATGATGATTTCGATACCGTCGCCGTTGTCGCTTTTCCTGCCAAGGTCGGTTTCGGAAGTCAAATAGTGAAACTTCCATTTCGACGTCTGCCGAGGTTATTGAGGAATTATTCAACGAGAATTTTATCAGTTCCTAGGGAAACCGTACGGATAGTAAAACTTTTGTTCATGGGCACGCAACGATATCACATATTGAAGCGAATTATTTTAGCTCAGTGATGTTAATTTACTTTCACGGCGTTTAAGAAGAGTAATACTTGCAGACTGATTTGTGTATATTACTCCCAAATATGTTCACTATTACCATGTATTGCAAGTATCTTTGATTTAGGAATACAAGCGAATTTTAATTAGCGTTCAAAAGAGATATATATCCCTCCAAAAACAAAACACATAATAGGGCTGTTTATACGAGAGAAAATAAGCCACGGATTACTCTGGCCGCGGCTTACAGAAGATGCGAAAGGAACCATTTATACAAGTAAAAACTCCTAGGCCAGGATAAGCCGCAGCTTGAGAAAGCCGTGAATGTAGATTTTGTACCATTTATACGGAGTGTTCGTGTCTTATGTAATCCGTGGCCAGAGTAAGCCGCGGCTTATTTTCTCTCGTATAAACAGCCCTATTGTTTTTCCCATATTGCATGCGAAAGAGAAACAAAGAAAACTTGAGTCTTTGGTTGTAATTTAGTGCTATTTTCTGGAACCGGTGAGCCTACCTCAAGAGTAATTATTCACCAAAACCAAAACAAACTATTGGGTATCGTTTTCCGGTTCCCGCAGTCACTTTTCGAGTGCATCAAGTCTAAAGATAGAATTTAATTAAACTCTCGTCATAAATAAACGATCGCGTTTAAGGATTATGACAGATAAGCGTGAAAATTGACGCCCCATATCAAACAGAAACGAGTACCAGACGCGATTCAATTACATTGGAATGTTCAGAGTAGCTGGATATCCTGCTGAGATTGGTGGCAAATTGCCCCCTATCTCAGCGGGATCCAGTGGTATTTTTGTGGTTGCTAAGAACCTCTGGCTCGTTATGCCTCTGAACTGGCGGGTGGCACGCCTCATACAGTTCAGTGTAACATACATGTAATCTCTCTTTCTCTCTATCTAGTTTAATTCCTCTGAACTGGCAGGAGGCACGCCTCATACAGTTCATACAGTTCAGTGTAACATACATGTAATCTCTCTTTCTCTCTAGTTTAACCCCTCTGCACTGGCGGGTGGCACGCTTCATACGGTTCAGTGTAACATACATGTAATCTCTCTCTCTCTATAGTTTAATTCCTCCCTACTAGCGGGTGGAACGCCTTATGTTGTCCAGTGTAGCATGCGTGTAATCTGTCTTTCTCTCTGTCTAGTTTAACCCCTCTGAACTGGCGGGGGGCACGCCTCGTACAGTTCAGTGTAACATAAAACATTAGTAACTCCAATTGTGAGATATACCAGCAGCCGTTTGGAATGAAAATATAATTTTCCAGTGTTTATAAGAAACGATAAAGCTAAGGGACGTAAATTATACAACTTCTGCGGCAATTGCAATAGAAAGGATACCTTTTTCATGCCGTTAAATGTTCAGTGGCGATGGACTGGCAAGCTCGGCCCTGAAAAGTTCACGGCCACTGACGTTTTTAGCGTTTTTCAGGTCGCTTTAGTACCAGCTCGTTTTTGCAAAGAAAACGTTAACATTTTGCAATAAAATACATATCTTTTGAAGATACAGTATTGTCTGCACTTGATTTATCGACAGACACTTTGTGGTCCCGCTTTTGTTCACTTTTTATAGACATTTTGTTGGGATTTTGTGTTCTGGCGTTTCATCCTGGTTTGTTTCCCTCTGTCTTTTACAGAGAAAATATGAAGATTTTGCTGAGATTTCATATGGTACTCCTTGTATATTTTACAAACATTACACCCACTTTTTATTAACATTGTGTGCTTTTTATTTGTGTACATTTTATTAACATTTCATGCAGTTATTTTGGTTCGATTTTTACGAAGATTTTATGGACATTTTATGTTCTTTATTTTACAGAGTTTTTTCCTAGAGTTTTTTTTACAGAGAATACCTTGAGATTTTACAAGGATTTTTACAAAGTTTATGAAATCTCTGTAAATTTTGCTTACAATTTACACAGAAAACATTGAGATTTCACAGACATTTAATGGGATCTGGACGCGTAAAATTCTGTCGAATCTACAGACATTTTATAGGGTTCATAAAATCTCTGTAAGTGTGCACGTTTACAGACATTGCAATTTACAAAGGAAATGTATACATTTTACAGAGATTTGACAAACTTTTTTGAAGTCTGTAAATGGTTCAAGTTTTCCAGTGTCTGATTAGTTAACTCGGCGGTGATTAGCAAGTACTATTCACCTCCGAGCAGGCAGCGCGCGTGATTTTACAATTTCCGACCGCTTGTCGGTATATTGTCACACATAAAGTAATGTTTTGGTCTGCTAATTATTTACCTTGTATGGTATGTACTAAAACAATTATTCACCTCAGTGTTTGAGTTTTTAAATGACCAAAACTCCTCTCCCGGCTGCGTGTTTACATTATATTTTTTTATTATCGCACTTTATCGTGCTACGTCATGCTCCTGCGACTGTAAGCAAGAATCTACGTATTAGATAGTTACTGAGGCCGGCAGCAATATGTGATATATTGCAGGCAGTTGACCGCGTAGCCCGAAGCTGACTGCAATATATCACATATTGCTGTCGGCCGAAGTAACTATCTAACATATTTACTATTCAATACCCAGTGCCATTGTTCTCTCTCTGAACTAAATCACTGATTGCAGGCGCCCCTTCTGCTTTGTTCCTGAACGCACAAAAGAATATAATTAGCACTTGTTGATTAGCTCAACTGGGAATTGGTGACTGAGACTCCTTGCATCTTAATAAAAGCGGTAGCGTTTGAACATCTGACTGGGTTTCGTGCATGTGTTGTTGTTTTCAACATTTTTCAACAAACCGGTTTCCGAACTACTGCAGAACAACTTGCAGTGTGAGAAATGCGTTTCGCACTAATCGTAGTTTTTACTATAGATGCCTTTGTTTTAATAGTTTTAATAGTTGATTTGTGTTTTGTGTTGCTTGTTTTTGAGCATGTGATGTTTTCCAACTAGCGGTTTGCTGAACAGTTCCTACTAATGATAATTTGAATAGATCTCTTTGTTCTTTGTTTTCCGGCGAACAATGCGGAAACAATACACAATGAAATATACCGTGGTATTTGCACGTGCAGAGTAACTTTTTCCTTCAGTTGTGACCAGACATGAAAGAAGTGTACGAAAATGGCTTCACATCAGACGAGGATGAAGAGGCGATTTCTAGAACACAACAAAACTCAACTCGAAATACTGGCGAAGATTCACCTAAAGCTGGTGATTTGGAGAACGAGGGTAAGTTCTATTAGCTCGTTTGGTTTTCCTGTTTTTAATACATGATTTAATAGACCATTTTACAGTTCTTTGCTCAGTGCCCTGGCCTTTGATTGAATGCGAGGCTAGGGGTGACCTTGTTTTGATACAAACCTACCTGACTTTCTTATGGAAATTATGCTGATTAAACACTAGTTAGCATAAGAAAAACATGATTTATATAAGAAAAGCAGGTAGGTTTGTATCAAAACAAGGTCACCCCAGCCTCGCTTTCACCGACAACTGTAAAATGGTCTATTGAATTGAGCCATGGCATTTTTATTAGTGAGTAATGTATGGTGTTTAATTTTGCTTCAGACGAGCACTTTGTGGGAAGCCTATTACGACAACCGAGTTCAAGAATTTGGAAGAAGTTGGGCCGCTGATAACAGTCGTAGGAAATGGCGTTGGGTCCTTAGAGTATTTAAAGATTGGCGTAGTTTTTTGCGTAAAACAAGGCCGTTTTAAAAGAGCCGGATATACTAAGCGTCATAAAACAAACGGGCTGCAATATAAAAAATATTGCAGCCTGTACACTGCAATATTTTTTAAAACTGCAGCCTGTTTTTAATATTGCAGTCTGTTTGTTTTAACACGTTTACTATATATTACCCCTGAGAATTTCCCTGCTGACAAAAAGGACCGCCCCCATTTTCCTGACACAGTTGTTTTAGCATCTTTAAAGACTGAAATCAGTGATTTAGTGCAGAGAGAGGATATTGAATAGTAAATATTGTAAGATAAAGTACAGTTTTGTTACAACGATTAGATGCCTCAAATTGGTGTCTTACTTAACGACACCCTCAAGTTAAAAATGAATTATAAACCACTCGCGGCTTTATGTTTTGATTCCTTTGCTACGAAACGTTATTTGCGAGAGCTCCAAATTAAATTCATCGCCGCACTTTCGTTACAACTTAAGCTTGATTTAAAAAGTCTCTATAGCGCTCACGATCAAGAAACACAACAGGAAATCAGTTAATCTGCATGTACATCTATAACTTTCACACCTGACAAAATCCTTGTTAATAATGGTAATGGTAATGGTAATCGTAATCGTAATCGTAATCGTAATCGTAATCGTAATCTTAATCATAAAACTAAGCAAAAGGTGTCTGCATGGAGTTCAAAGCTGACTTGGAATGACTTAATGAGTCAGATATGATTAACTCAGTGGGCAGGTTGTTCCAATCTTTGTTCGTCCTCGGCCAGAAACTAAACTTGCACGTATCACATGATGCTTGAGGTAAGATAAACTTGAGGGAATGGACGCGGGTACCGAAAAAGGTCAGGCGTTGGACGTAGGTTAGAAAAGTCACTTCCGCCTGTTGGTTAAAGGAATTACAAAGCATGCACAGTCAGGCTATCTGCCTCCTGTGTTGTAATGATGGCCAGTTTTAAGATGGTTCAATACCGTTGAGTGACACACCCTTCTTCTCTTGAGTAGGCCCTAGTTACAAAACGAGCAGCCCGTCCCGGAACTCGCTCGAGAAGGTCTATCTGCATGGTAATCCAGTTTAATACCACTCCTTACATGAGTTTTTAAATGACCAAAACTCCTCTCCCGGCTGCGTGTTTACATTATATTTTTTTATTATCGCACTTTATCATTCTACGTCATGCTCCTGCGACTGTAAGCAAGAATCTACGTATTAGATAGTTACTGAGGCCGGCAGCAATATGTGATATATTGCAGGCAGCTGACCGCGTAGCCCGAAGCTGACTGCAATATATCACATTGCTGTCGGCCGAAGTAACTATCTAACATATTTACTATTCAATTTACTATTCAAAGGTCTATCTGCATGGTAATCCAGTTTAATACCACTCCTTACATGTGTTTTGTTTGTTATAACCTTCCAACCTACTGTAGAAATAGTTTTAAAGGGTTTTGAACTGATTCTATTCATTAGCTTCCATTTTATTATCAATAGTTGCAACGGTTTCCATTCATTAGCTTAGAACCATGAAGCAACAGTTTCAACGGTTATATGTTTTGATTGCCTTTCAATCTAGCCATAGCTTGAACTGATTCTATTCATGAGCTTGTAAGTTTAGCAATAGTTTTACGTTACGATTTCAATTACAGAAATATACTGATTTTAATGTAACAATAATTCACTTCTTCTATTAGCCAGATTTTAATTCGGGAATTTGTTTTAACGGTTTGCGCCGATTAGCCTACATCCTTACAATAGTTTCAATTGTTTCTATTTATTAGCTTGCATGCTGGCAATAGTTCTTGTGGCTTCCATTCATTAGCTTGCAATACAACTATATTGTTAAAGGATTCCGTTTATTAGCTTCAAATCCAGCAGTAGTTCCTACGTTTCCTATTCATTAACAATTTTGTAGTTTTTTTCAATGGTTTGTATTTTTTAGGCCTCTATGTAGCAACAAGTAAACTGGTATCTATGCATGTGCTTCTATTATAGAAATAGTTTCATGAAGGCGATTTCTATTGATGAGCTTCCCATCTAGCATTAGTTAAAACAGAATGTTTTTTTTATTCATATAGCCTCAAATACAGCAATAGCTTTCAATCTAGCTATGGCAAGAAATTAGGGACATGAGTAAGGTGGAGTCACTTCAGAGCCGTTTAGAGAGCTGTCAGTTACTTTCTTTCTTTGGCGAGATGCTATTTGATGATCGTTTCTATAGAAATTTGGAACGGTTCAAAATTAAGAAGAAAAAGATGGCGGCCCTGTCGAGTAATGTACGGTTCTCTACAACAGCGAAGAAATAAGGTAATAAAGAGAGTTTGTTATCTAGAAAATTTCCACTAATAAATTAATCGATTTTTGTCTGTTTAGGCGAAATATCGGACATTCTTGGCGTATGGAAGTGTACTGAGCTTCGAACGATCACAGCGTATTGAAAATTTGATTTCCTCTTGTTTAATTTTCCCGCGATCTCGCCGCAAGGATTTGTTGTCATTCTCAGTCTTTTACCGAGGATTTATATCCGTAAAAATCCTGGGAAAGAGAAGAATGATATAATAAAATGGCCGGCGGTACTTGGAACTGGCGAAAACTTGGAACTTGCGAAACATTCACAGCACTCATGGCGCGTCTATGAACTCACGACTTATCTTCATCCAGGAAGACTTGAAAAAAGTTCATCTTCAATGTTGATTACCGTGATGGGCCGAAACTGTGATAGAAAAACAGTTCCATGGACGTGAAAGACATTTTTTCGAACAATAATTCTGATTGATACCAGGGAATTATTGTTAAATTAGTTTATGTACATACTTAATATATTTTAATATTGTAATGCGCTTTGATCATTAAATGTTAAAAGCGCAATATAAATTAATAAACTATTATTATTATTATTATTATTATTATTATTATTATTATTATTCCCGCACGGGCTTGCAAAGTTAGATTTTTCGAAGGCGATTCAGCTGGAAATGGCATTCTGCCATACTTTTATTACCAAAGAAGAAAGCTCGACTTTAATAAAAGTTCAAAACCGTGGCGGATAAAGCTGGAAATTGAGTTATTTTTGTGTCAAAGAACGTCGGCTATCGATGTCAAGGAACAGGATCCGATTGATACCAGCAGAAAAGTCAAAAGCTTAGAGAGGTATGGCAAAAAATTTAAATTTCTTTACCCAAGTTTTTCTATTTATGCTCGACATATTTTTAGCGTGATTTTTGCTAAGTGTCGCTACGAACTGCGCACGTGTCCCTCATTTCTTGCCATGCAATACTTTCAACGGTTGCTATTCACCAACTTCCAACATTCATTCATGTTATTTTGTAGACTAGGTCCAAGGTCGTGTTCTGTAATATAGTTAAAGCTCAAAAAAATACTTTCTTTGCGTTATACTAAGAGATCTTAAAGTGCTTGAGCTGCCCTGTGCAGGTAGCAGTCTGAGTTAAAGTCAAATTGGGGAGAAGTGCAAGCCCCCGGCAAAAGACTTTGTGGAATTTGTGACGCTGTTTATCTCTGTATGTAAATATTTCACAAAAGATTATCCTAAGACCGTAGAGATTTTTCAACTTAAACCATATATGCTATATGCTTGTTTCGACTTAACTGCAAGGAAACAAAATGAAATTCTGTAATTTCTGGTCAGTTGGGAGAAGTTTCTGTTTTGGGGGATATTGATTGGTATGTATGTAGTAATGATATATTATTTTGTAAGGTTGACTGATGAAACGGTTATGCATTGTCACAGTTTTGATTTTAAATGCAAGTTGTGGGTTTCATGTTTGTTTGAGGAGTAGTGTGTAAATCTTATGGTAGGGAGCTTTGGTGTTTAGTAAAGGGTTGCAAAATGAAGCCGAACTTGGTGTGGTTTAGGTTAAGGGGTCCAGAGTTCCAGTGGCACATCCCCACCCATCCCTACTCCCCGGTATACCCTTTCCAGCAATGTCATCTCTTTTGATCGACTTTGCCAAAGTTTATTTCCATTTCCTTCTGTGGCCGATCTGTTAAACATGCTAGACAATAAACCACCCACATCGCACTAAATAAGGCGCCTTTGGTGGCAGTGTTGAAAAATATCCCGCATCTATTAAATTACTAAAAGTAAAAAGTTACGACATTCCTGTTTCCATATTGCTACATATGAAATGAATATCTGTCACTCTGTTCTCACTTAAATCAATATAACAGTTCTAGAAAGCCGTTTGACGTACTGTTCTAGCATTTTACTTGTTTCCCCCGTCGCGGGACGCAAGGGAAATCACACTCTATTGCACATTTTATTAATTATATCAGGCCTGCCAAGTATTCCTGACTCAAAAGACATGAAATTTTTATTCCAGGAGCTCCAGGATTTTGATAATAACACGACCATATCCGATAATTTCCGAAGACTTCCGAAGTAGCCCGAAGATTTCGAAGATGTTCAAAATAATTCGGAAGTTCGCAAGATAATGATTACGTTATGACTTCAGTGTCTTTCGTTCAAAAATGTGGCGGGTCTAAAGTGCAGGTCACATTTCACAGGTCACAGGTATAGGTCATAGCTTTAATTCAAAGCTGTAAAAGTTCAAATTGTCCAGCGAAGCTTGAGAAAACTGGTCCGTAGGCGTGAGTTGGCGTGTCATCGAAATTTTCCACCCGCAGGCGTGAGACCTGGCAGATACATCATTGTGAACTACGTAAAGAGGTGAAACATCGTAGAAAAACTTGCCCGGGATCCGTGAAAAGTTGTTCCCAATGGTATAGACCAAGAGAGGATAAAAGGTAAGAGAATGAATCGCCCATATAGGCCCTATCCCCGTCGTAATCCTCTAAGGTTATTTTTAGAAGATATCAATTTTCCCGCGGATTTTACCTCGCGCGTTGCGTGGAAGTTTCGGGGAGGAGAGCCGAGGTGCGGTAGTTGCAATGAATGCGAAATGAGAATAGGAGTTTTTTTTAATTTTTACATGGATCAATTGTTATCAACATCGAGGAAAAGCAAATAACCTTAGAGGGATTACGATGGGATAAGGCCTATATGGGAGATTACTTCTCTGTTGGGGTTATCCTCTCTTGTACAGACTGAAATTCATAGTCGCGAATATTTGTTCCCGGAAAACGCGAGAAACAACAACAACAACAACGGCAGGACGCGAAAATTTCTAATCAAGCGGTAGGTCGGCACCTTTCCGTCCCTTTAAAAACAAAAGGCCTCGAAGAGGACACGTGGTTATTGGTAATGAAAAGACACAGGGAGAAGGAAAAGAATGGGCAAAATGTGAATTTAAAATTGCCCATCACCGCGGCTATATATCTAACATCTCCAGATAAAGCCAGTACACAGTCATGCAGTCACTCAATTGTGAAAAAAAAATTACCAAGCTGTTAGAAGTAATGATTGAAAATAAAAGAAAAACTCAACTTGTATATCACTGTTTTATCTGGCAGTCATAAGAGTAGCTGACAATAACGGACCGATCGTTTATATCGTCCGTCACGGGTGGGGGGGGGGGGGGGGGGGGGAAGAGGTGGCGGTGGTTTTGGAGGCGGGGGACAATTTTAAAACAAGGCCCTTTTTGAGGGGTAAGTTTTTCATTAGTAAGAAACGCGAAGGGGATCAAATTTTATGACAGAGCAACGGCAGTCTATCAGGGTTTATAACTGAGGCCAGGAAATAAAGGAAAATTTCTCGCTGGCTCGCTAGATTTAAGGTATTTTCCCTTGATTGACTTTTCTCGAACTTCCGACCTTTTAGCCTGCCAATTCAGTGATGCCTTCACCTCATTATCATCATCATACATCTTTGTATGATTCGGTATTTGCCATATTGAATGCTATGTAACCAAGCCTCGTGCCCACGGCCTTATCAACCATAAGGGAAGGGACGGACCATTATTTTTCTAGAGGGTGGAGGGGGGGGGGGGGGGGGTATGTAAAATTATCCTCCGCAAACTTTTTTTTTTATGCGCCTCCGCAAACACTTTTTTCGACGAACAAGTCACCTTCCCGCAAACCAACTTTTTTCCCGATCTTTCTTAACCACGTTCTGACACACAAACAGGAGGTAACCTTTTTGCTACCTTCAATCATTATTTAATTTAATGTTTTACGGCGGCGACCAACGAATTGGAAAAAGAGAAATCTACAAAGCGGATCGAAATCCACCAATCACTGCCCGGGAACGTTACCTTTGACACCTCTGAACTCATCTTTTTTCATTTTCTGAGACGTACAGTATGATGATTGACGGCAGTGAAGAGCGAAACTGTTGCTTGAATTTTTAATGTCCAGTCCTTGTGTTATTATATGAAGTTTAATTCAATAAAATGTAAAATTCATTTTTAATTGCTGCAATAACTTACTGTTTTTAAGAAAAGGATCAGCCATTTACTGATTTATTATTTGATTTTATTGCCAACATGACCACTTTGAAATGCGCGGCTGCTTGGGTTTATTTTGTGCATAGTCAATTTGAAGATCCATTGTGCTACGCCTGTTTATTTCAATTATTATTTCATGCAATATTTGGTGTTCCAATTTGGTCACATAAAATGTTAATTTTAATGCAGCCCTGTATCCTGTCTACAAACAACTACATACTTTTAGTCTAAATTTCACTGAGGTTTTAAATTTTTTTTATTAGTAGGTTACAAGTTTTTCTCATCTCTATGCAAGCTATTTTTTTAATACATATCATGTTTGCCAGCAATTTATTTTGTCTTTTAGTATGCCCTGCAAAACAATTTTTCAATATTTTCCATACCCCCCTCCAGAAAATTAATGGTCCGTCCGAAACCTAACCAGACCACCTACGAGTATATAAGTATATAAAACTATTAAAAAAGCAACAACGACAACAATTTTATCCACAGACACAAACAGCTAAACTTATTTTAAACAATGTAAAATAATACAAGATATAAACGAGAGAAAAAATAAACGAGATATTGAATAAACAAGTTAAAAAAATGTGCATGGATAAGGAAGAAAGGAAGGAGAGAATTATGGCCTCCTCAGGAGGGGGTGGGTATAATTTTTACCTGAAAATATTTTGGCGGGTTCAGTTTTGAAACACTACACTTGGACGCAGTAAACGAAACACAGCGTAAAGCAAGCGCTTGCCCCTGGCATGTTTGGGGTCTGGTATTTCCACCAGTTTCCCACGGATTCTTATGAAACCTCGCATATTTACTAATTTGGGTATAATGAATCGATCTATGAGGTTGGTTTTTGTTTATATGAACTATTGTTATATTGCGTGACTTCGTGGAAGTGGTCCCAACGTATTTGAATTGCCAGTAACCACAACAACACGGTACACTTCCAAGGTAAACAAAGTGTATTTCCGTCTCATGGACTGGAATTTATTTTCCAGTCTCTCAAATGCAAACTAAAACGCGACATTTAAGCGCGTTCTGATACAGTTAGGACTTGTCGTTAAGCGCCGTTTATTGGAACATCTACGGGGAATATTGAGAAATTGTCCTCGATGCGTGACATCCACGTCTTTGGTCTGCAGGCGTGAGACTCACGCATGATGCGTGAGAATTGGCAGGTATATGAACGGATCCTCAAATGGGGTATCATGGCAAGAAATGAGGGACACGCGTGCGCAGTGCGTAGCGACACTTAGAAAAATCACGCTAAAAACATGGCGGGTATAAATAGAGAGACTTGAGTGAAGAAAATTAATTTTTTTGCCTTACCTCTCTAAGCTTTTGACTTTTCCACTGGTATCAATTTGATCCTGTTTCTTGACATCGATAGTCGTTCTTTGACACAATAATTAGTCACTTTCCAGCTTTATCCGCCACGGTTTTGAACTTTGAAGTTAAGCTTTCTTCTTTGGTAAGAAAAGTATGGGCGGAATGCCCTTTCCAGCTGAATCGCCTTCGAAAAATCTAACTTTTCAAGCCCGTATTGGGAACGAATTCCCTGGTATCAATCTGATCCTGTTTCTTGACATCGATAGTCGTTCTTTGACACAATAATTAGTCACTTTCCAGCTTTATCCGCCACGGTTTTGAACTTTGAAGTTGAGCTTTCTTCTTTGGTAAGAAAAGTATGGGCGGAATGCCCTTTCCAGCTGAATCGCCTTCGAAAAATCTAACTTTTCAAGCCCGTATTGGGAACGAATTCCCTGGTATGAATCTGATCCTGTTTCTTGACATTGATAGTCGTTCTTTGACACAATAATTAGTCACTTTCCAGCTTTATCCGCCATGGTTTTTGAACTTTGAAGTTGAGATTTCTTCTTTGGTAAGAAAAGTATGTCGAAATTCCTTTTCCAGCTTAATCGCCTTTGAAAAATCTAACTTTGCAAGGCCCTACGGGAATGAATTCTCTGGTATCATTCAGAAATAATTTTTCAAAACAATTTAGTTCACGTCCATGGAACTGTTTTCCCATCACAATTTCGGTCCAAAACGGTAATCAGCATTGGAGATGGACTTTTGTCAAGTTTACTTGGATGAATTTAAGTCTTCATAGAAGCGCCATGAGTGCTGTGAACGTTTCGCAAGTTCCAAGTTTTCGCAAGTTCGAAGTACTGCCGGCCATTTTGTTATATCATTCTTCTCTTTCCCAGGCTTTTTATGGATATAAATCCTCGGTAAAAGACTGAGAATGACAACAAATCCTTGCGGCGAGATAGCGGGAGAATTAAACAGGAGGAAATCAAAATTATCATTTCGCCGTGATCGTTCGAAGTACAGTATACTTTCATACGTCAAGAATATCCGATATTTCACCTAAACAGCCAAAAATCGATTTATTTATTAGTGGAAATTTTCCAGATAACAAACTTTCTTTATCATCTCTATTTCTTCGCTGTTGCATACAACCGCAGATTACTCGACAGAGCAGCCATCTATTTTTAAATTTTGAACCGCCTGCAAATTTAAAATTTAAATATATGGCCATCAAAGTTTTCTCGTCCTCTATTTAATGACTATTCAATAACAAAACTTTACTGTCCACGGCAGTAAAAGGAGCAGAATTAAATAAAGCTAGCATTATTCTCGTGTACTATCGTATTCCACGGGTATTCCAGGACTACTGGACCTTTTTCATTGAAGTATTACTTTCAAAAAAACGCATAGACTTCAGCAAATTACTAATCGCGACAGAGGCAACGGCATAAAACAGCTGAATGATTATGAAAAATATCTGACTAACAATATACATGTTTTTATCAAAGTCATCGAGGGCAATTAACAGTGACTTGGAGAGCAAAAATGCCAGCCAAGAAATCGGAGCATATATACAGGCCACAGGGACGCAACCAGTTCACGTTGAAGGTGACCTAATTGTTCACGCTCATTTACAATTCAAAAAGCACGGCCTTTTGAAATCTGCGCCCTCCTTCACGTTAAAGGGGCACTCTTTCACTACACATTTGAAGCTAACAAACCACAGCACATCTGAAGCCATTTCTGCGGGATTTTTGCGGTTTCGAAAAACATGTGTCATGATGTGTTACACTAAGGTACCTCGAGCCTCCAAAGATTTCTTGATTTTCAACACCAGTTTTACAAAAATCAAGAGTTCGGAAATCGAACGTTAGATTGAGTTCGATTGCCCAAATTTTTTGTGTGAGTTCGATTTAGTTCGAATCGAACTCAATCCGTGGATTGAGATACTTCGATTGCGTTCGATTGAAATTCAGTTCGATTCGATTTCAATCGATTTTCGATTGACCAGGGGTAACTGAATAATGCAAAATTGTCAACCAAGCATCTCAAAATGCACCAGTCGTAAAGACAATTTGAAGAAGTTTGTTAACCCTTGTTTTCAGAAACGACTGTCGCTCATTTAAAAATGCGTCACAAACGTGTCTGCAGTCACGTATGTAAAGGAACAAAAAGCAATACTCCACTCTGGCTCTTTGTGACCTAAGAAATACGAAAACAAAGGTAAAAAATGTGTCAGTTCGTAACCAAAGTTTAATTATTAAAACACAGAGAGTACAAACAGTACAACGATAACAAAAAAAAAAGCCCTCCACTTACTTTCGTGTTTCTCCTTCTGCTGATTTTCCCTACAGCAAGGTACCACGAAAAGCCGTAAAAATCTCGAGCAAAAATTTATCTTTCAAATATCGGCACTCTTAATCCTCACGGTATCAACGAACGATTTTCATTCAATTAATTTTTTCCTGTTTTTCACGTTACCATGTTACCACCTATAGTGTAGCTCCATATTCTGCGTATAAACCATACACACTCCACAATTTCTCGATCCGCTCTGACGAAGGGCTAACGCTCGAAACGTCAGCTTTTTGAATGCCTGTACGGTGGTCAATTTATAAATCAAATTTTGTTAAGCCATCATTATGTTTGACTACCACCAAATTCTTATTACTTACTAAAACATCATTACCACCAACACAATATTTAACGGGCTACCCTATTTTATTTATTTATTTATTTATTTATTTTATTATTTTTTTTTTGTAACATAATTACAAAAATGACTTCGAATTTCTTTTCTTTTTTTCTGGAATAAAACTGAAGGAGTTGGAATTATGACAAATGAGATTTAAACCAGTGCAGATTCACTTTTTAAGCCAGACTTCTGCTTACCGTCGTAAAATCTCGTGAACTCCCTGATTGATTCACATTGCTATATAGTGGAGTGCAAGTATATGTTACCTCGCCCAGAAAGTTTATTTCGGCCACTTCTAAACGATCGCTGTGTAACAGGGGAAATTTTCCATAATGCTATATTGTATAGCCTTCTATTCCTAGCCCGATTAATAATTAGTTTATCGTCGTTCTAAAGCTTTCGTTTTAGAGTGTTTTGGGTGGAAGTTTGCTTAACTGCTCAAGCTAGTTCACATGCACTCCTCCTAAATAAACTAATTCAAAACAAAAAATAAATGATTAAAAACTCCAACTGGCAGGAGAAACAATGTTGGTTATTTACAAGCATAGCTGAGGATTTTATCTCGGGACTAAGGAGAAACAAATCGAGCTAGTGTTTGGAACAGGCGTGCGTTTCTCAAACACGTGCCCGGAAATCATTTCGGGCCCGAAAAGTATTTTTCAAGTCGGATCCGAAACCAATTGTGGAATTGCACACATTTTAGGTATCCTACTGATGAACAGTTATTACATTCAGATATTTTTAAAAGCAACATTTGTTTGCGGTCTGTCACCTTAGTGAATTTATATCGCTTGGTACTAGCTTTTTGAACAAACCAGCCCAATTTATTTCTCAGTTTTATAGCTTGCTTTCTTAAAAGATCATTAAAAATATTAGAAATCGAATTTCAGGTAATGAACCCAGTGCACGTAAAATAGTTTTTCGGGCCCGAAATGTTTTCGGGAGTTTCGAGTAACGCGCGCCAGGACTCGAACCTAGTACCCCCGGATTGCGAGTCCTACACACTGACAACTGCTCGGCCACACTACCTTCTCAAATGATTTCTTAAGCAATAAATAGTTATGGCATACAGCTACGGTTTTAGTTCAAGTTAAGGCTGTAACAATACATCGAACTATCGATTAATCGCGATATTAACGCTGCGATAGCGATGGATCGATAGTGAAAATGAAACATCGATAACAATCGCGGTAGTGTAGTGAACTATCGATAGTTTCGATAGTTTCTATACTTCTAACATTTTAACTTCTTCAGATTTTTACCCATCTTTGATTCTCAAGGTCACAATAACCATGAAAAAGGACCTAAAAACAATCCACCTACTGCACCTAGAATGTTTTAGCGTCTTGATTCTTGAACCGCCGCTATCAGGGTCACGCCATCCTTGTTCTGAGGGTCTACTCTAATGTTCCGGGAATGTTAGAGTGTTACAAACGCTTTATTTCGTTTTACCACAAATTGTTTAAATTCTACTGCAGTGTTCCAGTTTTCATGAATCTACTTCAACATTAACAACAGTTGTCCCTGTTAAACTTTTTGGTTTCCAGGGCTCAAAATAATTTTCGGGCAGTGGTCGGTCATGTTGTTCGGCCAAAAAATTTTAGCTCGATCACATCTGGTTTATGACCGGTCAAAATATTGACACTTCACGTAAGCTTACATGTATGCAGAGGGTCGTCGCTAAGGCCTTCAAGAGTGTAACAGTTGTTATCGCTAAACGTATCAGTGCTTCTTTTTCGACGGCGAGCAGTCTAAAAACAATCAAAACTCAATAGAGTGTAATTAGGAATTGCTCAAAGAACGTGTGGAGGCCTGTGGATGCGATTTAGTTTGTAAGTATTGCTGGAAAAAGTATTACATACACCAAAGACTTACAGACCAACAACTGGGAAAACTTTGCCTGTTCTTGGCCTATAGGAAAAAGATGAATTTGCTTTTATATGCCGAGAGCGCGAAGTGTCCATGCAAAGCTCTCTACCTCTTTGTCAATATGCATATATTTTGTGATATCTTTTTTCAAGCTAACGGATTAACCTTTGTAACTATCGAAGTATGAGTACGCACAACGCACGATCTTGTTCGTTTCATTTGACTTCAAAGCTTAGCAACCGGGGCTTTTGAATAA
>JAEMWC010000576.1:512500-522500 GCA_016490735.1 Pachyseris speciosa | reverse complement strand
TTCAAACTTTGGCCTGAGCCGACTTGTGACATTTTTCAAGCCTGCGTTTGCAGACAGGCTTGGCTCACCAGGATGTTCGTTCAGCCATTTTGCAAGTTTTGCAACATCTGTTAGGTCATTCAGCACAAGATTTAATGCTTCCTGTTGCAACCCCATTTCCTCCATTATTTGAGTCAGATCGTCAGTTAGTCCAAGGTGAGCAACACCTTTTAGCTCACGAAAAAGATCATCTTTCTCTTTTGATTCTTTTATAGACAATATCTCGTCATTTAACTGTCGAATCTTTACTTGGCATTGCACAGAATTATTTTTTTGAACTTCAGCAATTTCTTTCTTTATCTTGCCTATTTTCATCCTCCGTTTCTGAAACAAAAGTGCGTCATAATAGTGCAATTATAGGTCTCCGTTTCCCTGAATCACTTTGTTCAAAATTTTAGTCAGTTTTACATTAGAAAATAGTAAATACTTAATTCTAGTTTTTTTAATGTGAAAAAGTATACAAAGGATGTTTCTTTCTCTCTTCTTTCTTAAGTTTTTAATTCTAAATAAAGGAAAGCGTTTTTTGCGAAAAAAAAAAGTGTTTTTGCCTAAACAAAACTTCTTTCATCCAGTGTTCCTTTTTCAAAATTTTAATGCCTATGTGCTTGTATATTTTGGGTATACTACTAAACTAAGGTTTAAATTCAGTGCAGCTCTCATTATATTGGTTGTTGTAAAATATCAATTTGGCCCACAGCATACAAAGACAAAATGTTCCACAAGTTGCTGTGGTAGTAAATCAAGACCGGCCTCGGTATAGGAGAGGTGCACGATTTTATTCCTTGTGTTGTGTTATGAAAATGTCACACAGATAAATGGGTAAAATAATGAGCATGTAATGGCGTGTTTTGCCATGAGAAACTATTTCGTAGCGATTGCTTTTAAATCGAAAAAGTTATGATTCAAAGTTTATCATTGCTCACTCCGCCTGTTTCTGGCAGTAAAGGGTTAATACGACCAGATCAGTCTCATAGCCCTTTGGTGTTTAAACAACGGGGTTTTCTTTTATAAACTTACGATATAGTATCCCATGGTAGACAATCCAGGCAGTAACACACACAGTAGGCCCAAAATGATCCATTTCGTCTTACTGGCATTTCTTGAGAAAACGTGGAGATAACGTGAGCCTGAGAGAAGTAACAAGAAATGAGACGCAATGAAGTCTAAGAATTAGGGATGCGTACTTGGACCTCTTTCAAACTACTGAGCTAAAGAACTGGAATATTATGACCTCACTGGTCTTTATTCATCAACACAAAAACTTAATTGAGTTATTTTCATGATAAGATTCTTATTTCAATATAATATTTCTCTATTTGTTCTAAGGTATTTCTGTAATATAATATTATATTCTTTAAGAATGTGAAGACAGAACCCAATTCTCTAAACATAATTATATGATATACCTGTGATGTTCAATTTATTTGGCTTATTTTATTTTTATTCTTACATATTAACATTGTATTTTTAGCTTGGAAGTTGAGTCCTATTTCTTAATAAAAAATACTATTTTCCTTCTTAGAATTTTCATGATAACGTCATTTGATTACAACTATACCATATTCTTTCAGTATTTTGCTTGTTTGCTTGTCAGTTGTTTGCCTAGTTTTTCATCCTTACGGGAACTGTTAAATTTGAACAATAAAGAGAAGGTGGAATAAACTCTATATAGTAGCTGTGGTTGAATGGTCATCGTGAAAATGGGTTATTATGCCATTTTGTTTGGAATAATGTTTTTCAATTTATCATAGTTTTTACTGACACACGATTTTCGAAATCTAAACCACTTGGTAATAGATTTCCGCCCATCAAACCGTTCAAACATAACAAAATTAAAATGAAACAACTATGCTGTATCAACTTCATTCTTGATGTCCCCTTTGTTTTGTTCACCTCCTTTGCTATCAACAGCGCCAGAAGTAGGCGTGGTCTTCTCTCTGCCTGACGAATGGGATGACAGAAAAATTCTCACCGAGGAGTGAACACTTCTGTAGCTAGCTGAGATCAGAAATGAATAAATAGTTGCTCATGTTGTTTTGTAGACGTTTAAGGGTTGAAGAATTCATCGATAACAACGGTGTTGATTTTAGTTCACGATTGGTTTGCACAGGCGTTCTACCACATTACGTCTACTTGGGTTCAGTACCTGTCCCCTGACTTCATCTTCATCGTGTAAACAGCTTGGGTACAGGCCTGCTATAGTTTTTCTGAGCCAGTTGTGAAAATAGTACAGCCGTTTATCTTATAGCGCATGTCTAATCTTACGGAGTAAACAGTTGCGTACCCGTCCCAAACCATCTTGATTATCAATTCGCCTTTAATCCGTACCGTACGTACAATTTCCCCTTCTAAACGATAATTTTTGTACCTTACCTTTTTTAATCTGTTTAGTGAGTTAAAGACCTACCTGTTCGAACCAATTGCTTAGACGCACTTGACCCTTTGCGATCATGAAATGGATACTCAGAACTACTAGTTGCATCAACCGATGAGTGTAGCGCCCAGACGAAAAATACTTCTGAGTTTTCCTAAAAAATAAACATGTTTATTTAGAACAGAGCTAAAAGAATACTGAAAACTGATCGACTACCGAACAAGGCAGTTTTTGTTACTATTGTCCTCTAAAAGGATTGTGGTTGCACTAACCAGTGAGTGAAGCGCCTGGACGAAAAAAAAAATCCTGTTTTTATATAAGACGCCGGTTTGTATAGAATTCTGAAAGCTAATTGACTAGCGAACAGGGCAACTCTTGTTACTGTTGTCCTCGAGAAGGGGAAAACTCTGGCAAAGAAGAGAACAACAGAATTAGGGAACAGGGCCCGGGAGACCGACCAAGCCAAGCAAGGAAGGAAATATCCCTTGACGGCTATAGCCCGGGCTTGGTAGTCCAATATTTCGCCCAATTGGAAAATTGTTGACCAAGCAACACGACGGTTGCTGGCCCCAAGTTATTTTGCCTGTATTCGACCTCAATATCTGAAAGACATTCACCTCGCCTGACCTCATAAAGAAATGTTGTTTATTCCCGCCCGTGGTAAATGAGTGGTTTGGTTTTAGAGGTAGGCTGTAGAAAAAAGCTACGACCCTCTATAAACGCCATCTTGGAATAAAAATGCTTAGAAATGACAGTAAAATAAACTTTTGTTTGGTGCGTAAATGAGTTTTTTTGTGATTGTATTTAATTTGAATGCACTTGAACCGTCGTCTTTGATAGAAAATATCGTTACTGAGATACCTAACAACAAGATTACCGTGAACTGGACGTCTTTTGCATCACCGGTGTTTGCAGCCCTTTCAATTTGAAGTATAGTGTGCCCTTCTCTCTCGGTTGCCATGACTAAATGGTAATCTTGGCTTGAGTCGAGAGGAGGCGGCGACTGGCCAACAGAATACATATCCTATATAAAAGTTAGAAATAATGGTTCAAGAAAGAAACCTTACAAGCACAATAATGATTATGAAAGTTATATTAAAATAATCATAATCATAATAATCTCCGTCAAGGACAACGAGTATCTAGGCAGGAATACATATCCTATATAAAAATTAAAAATAATGCTTCAAGAAAGAAACCTTACAAGCACAATAATGATAATGAAAATTATATTAAAATAATCATAACAAACTTCGTCAAGAACAAGGAGTATTTAGGCAGGATGTCAGTTACTTGGTCGACCCACTTCCGACAATAATCGGGTCATCGTTTCCAGTCAGTGTGCTCTGCCAATATCGGCGAGCCCGCAACTCATAATCTTGAGTATTTGAAGTAAAAGTACACATGTAAGACCATTATTATTATTATTATTATTATTATTATTATTATTATTATTATTATTATTATTATTATATTATATTATACCAGCTGTCACTGACCATACAGTCACTAAAGTAGAGCGCGACCTCCTTGGTTGCCCTGTGCGCATGGGAGGTCTTGGATTTACAGATCCTGTAGTGAGCCCATCCTCTGAATACGAGAAGCCGTCTTTAAATTCTCAGGTCAAATACCTTAATTTATCCCTTTCTTATTAATTAGTCTCCTTTCTTAATATAAATTGTTTCGTTACCCTTAATTATTTTTTGTTAATATCTCAACTTGTTAACTATTTATTGCTCATTTTAATTTTATTCTTTACTGTACAACTGACGATGGATGATGTCTCATCCGAAACATGTCTTCATTAAAAAATGAACTTTAAAAACATCCTGTGGTTTATCAAAGCCATATCTTACTTTGTGCTGCTACTAAGCTTTGGTATTATTATTTATTATTATTATTATTATTATTATTATTATTATTATTATTATTATTATTATTATTATTATTATTATTATTATACAGGGGGCTTCTGGTCTCAAGGAGTTACAGCATTTTTTGATGTAAGAGTAACGCATGTTAACCCCAAGTGTAACCAGGAAAAAGAAACATCCACAATCTTCAAGGAACAGGAGGAGGAGAAAAAGCGAAACTACCTACAGAGGGTGCTGGACGTTGAAATGGGATCTTTCACTCTCCTAGTTTTTGGAACTAACGGTGGGATGGGAGCCGACTGCAACCGCCTCCTCAAACGCCTTGTCGAGAAGCTCTCAGAGAAGAATGACGCACCTTATCACATTACTATTGCTTGGATTAGAACATTGCTTTCTTTTGAGATTTTAAGGTCGGTACACACCTGCGTAAGATGTTCAAGGACACTCTTCCACAAAAGTTCCACAAAGATATTTCATTGATGACTGCCGCTTAAACGCGTGCCAAGCGTGTGTCCACTAATTTTAGAATTTTAGGTTGTTTTTAATATTAATATTTCATTAAAATTTTTGCCTATGATAGTGCGTCCGCTAATTTTAGAAAGTCTAATTATGGCGTTGAGCTTGTAGATTTGTATTCCAGGATCATTTAATATTTCGTTCTTTTCATCAAAATTTTTAGCCTATGATAGTTATAAATAGGTATTATTTTTGTTATTAATAACGTGATTTATTATTCGGCCAGTTATTATTATTATTATTATTATTATTATTATTATTATTATTATTATTATTATTATTATTAATCTCAGACAAAATCTGGCTCATTGGCTCCGGGAAACAACCAGTTTTCTAGGGAAACCAAGGAGCGTTCTTCATTTTACTTTCCTCTCTTGTCTACATCTGCAGCTCTTTCCTAAGGATCCTTGCTGACCCCAATACTACAGATCTGTGAATGAGTTCAATGGATGCGCCTTCGCCTATGGTCCTCAGAATATCTTTTACACCTATCATTATCATCGTCATCGTCATCATCATCATCATCATTATTATGTGATGAAGAAAAGCGCGTTTTGTAACGCAGACACGATGGTGTTCGTAACCTCCTTACTTCATTTGTCAGTAAGGTTAGTAGAAATGGCGAAGTTGAACTACGCCTTCAACCTCTCGATAACGAACGGTTCAATCTTAGAAGCGCTGTCCCAAGCTCAGTGGCAAGATTAGCCATAAAGGCAGGGGGATTTCTGGTCACGAGGACGGCATTTTTCGATGTTAGAGTTACGCATGTTAATTCCAAGTGCAACCAGAGTAAGCCAAAGTCAACAACCTTCAAAGAGCGAGAAGATGAGAAGAAGCGGAAGTATCAGCGGCGAGTGTTGGATGTTGAGATGGGGTCGCTTACACCTCTATTATTTGGAACCAATGGCGGCCTGGGCACTGAGTGTCGCCTTTACCTGAAGCATTTAGCGGGGAAACTCTCTCAAAACGACGGTGAACCTTACCACTTTGTTGTTACACGGCTGAGAACACTTCTGACCTTTGAAATTTTAAGATCAGTGCATGCAAGCGTCAGGGGTTCAAGGACACCTTTTCGAAGGATAGGTGACTTTAGAGACGTGTGCCGCTTCATTTTTAATGTAGCTGGTATCAATTAAGTTTTATTTATTTTACTATTTTTTCGGGCAGCTACTTCCTCTAGAGACATTTAAATATGAAACTAAGTAAATTTTTCGAATTTTTTTATAGGAGATTGTAATATTTAATAGTCATGATTTGTTAGGTAAGACAGATTTTATCTCGGTTTTTTTTTTTTTGTGCTCTTCCTTTTTTTAAAAAAAATCTAATTGTAATATTTTTATTATTAATTAATATTATTAAGAGTGAATGTCTGTAAAAATCGGAGAAAATTGCAAAAATGTGGCCACGGTCAAAAAATCGATTTCGCTCATTCTTTGTCAGTTTGAAGGACTAGGTAAGTAACTGAAGGGTATAAGGTTAGTTTTTTGAAATATTCGATATAAGGGCAGAAAGCCACGAAAAACGGTCGTCCTACCGGAAGCTCGGATTTCACCTCGCTAGAACTCGAAATTTTACACTTTTCATCTTCTCGCTACACAGACATTTACATAGCTATGAATCTTTCTTAATCATTATTGAATACATTGATTCTTCTTGTGTCAAAATATAACAAGTTTTACAATATCTGCTCATTTGTGAGCGAATTGAGCCCCGATTAACTAGACACACTTTTCTCATTTACCCAAAAGTCTAAAATAATCCAAATTCAGCGAGGTAAAAAGCTGATCGGTAGTGCCTCAAATCTTCTGATATTTTAGCCAAAGACAATTCAGTCATTGGATTTTGTGTCTATAGTTTCAAATCTTTAGGATCTTGTAGCGCTTTTGCACGAACGCCGCTCAAAGTTCGATAAAATTTTGAAATCTACAACTTAACACAGCAATCGACAAGAAAGTAAATTAACTCCTCGGCCAAAGTTTGTACATTAGAAAAGGAGGTTCAATATTTTTAATGCTTTGAAACGTTTTAAAAAATGTGTTGCTGTTAAATATTGTCTACTTAGGTTTACAAACTAAAAAACATGAAGAAACACCAAAACTGGAATTATTTCACGCGCTCTACAATCTGTGTCACGCACGAGGACTTAGCTACAATTGGTACAATAACAAACAGATGTTTACGTCCGTTGATTTAAAACAAGTCGTATTGTAAGATATCTTACTTAACAATGTTCCAGATTCCCCAGTTAACTTGCTGAAATAAAAAGAAAACTATTTTAATAGTAATTCAAACTGGATGAGAAGCTTTACACCGTCGATAGCCGATAGGAAGTAAATGTTCCCACGTCAGAAGCAAATATTGCATCGTTCTCTAAATAGGCAAATCTACTTATCCACAACTCTGTAACATCACATCTAAAACCAGAGTTTATTCTCGTGGAATCACAGACAAAGCGAGCAGTGATCTCTTGTTCGTTCTTGAGTTTTGTCGGTGCGATTTGCGGCGCAGACGAACGCACCTCCTCAACTTCCGTCACACCACTCACGCAGTGTAATAACGATATAAAACAGCATGCAGCACTAAAAGTCCTTGGAATTTTCCGGAATCGAAACAGAAGTCATTGTGACAAGGTTGCGTGTTTTCAAAAGCCGACGCATTTATTGGAGATGACTATTTGCTCGTCTCATTGTGTCAGGTTAGGCATAAAAGTAATTTTCGCACAATTCCGGGGAAGTTATTTCGGGTCACTCGGAAAGAGCTAGCCCTGTGGCCCATATAAATGTTGTAGTTCAATTTTATCCTTGGATCAATTTTTACTTTTCTTTTGTTCTTGTGTGTGGTACTCTATGGAAATAAGTACCACATTAAAGTGCACATGAATCGAAAATTAACTACCAATTTTTTTACATAGCTTAATATTCCCCATATTTCATTTCAATCGATTCCCTCCTTTTCGTGTAGAGGATTCGCTGTTTCTTGGGGCTCCGAAATTTCCACCGTGGTCTGAAATTTTAGTACATTTTGCACGCGGCCCAAAAGCCTCTGCGACGTCATTCGCGTGTATGTTCAAGCGTGAAACATGGCGGAAAAGGTGAAAAGGCGTAAACCTGGACAGCTTTTTTCAGCTGGCGACCGAGGTAATGAATCTTGGTAGGTTTTTTTAGGCGATCTGCCTCGTATAGGGTTTCGGACTCTTTTGTGGATCATCCTTATGGCACTATGCTTTCATTCCTTTTATTTAGTTGTAGGCGCTGCCATTAAATTGTAATAAATTAATAGTTCTCCGAGATTTTATTCCACCGAACTAACAAAAACAGAGTGAAGCACTCGACTGAGTACACACGGATGACGTCACGACTATTTAATATAACCCAGACCTTGTCTAGAATTTTATTGAGAAAGTTCCAGCTACTTACTACTTTTCACATTGGAGAAAATAAATAGCTTTGAAATTCAGTTCGATTCATGTGCACTTTAAAATAAGCTCGATTTCCACCGCTCACTCGAGTCCGGCTTTTCTCAAAGCGTTTAGTACGGCTTTGGACTGCATTCCATGGTACTGATACTGCATTGCGAGCTGTGCTGATGTCGGAACCCGGTAGAGGTGAGTGATTCGTTACCAGAGTCATCTCCCATCGTCGTTGTGGCTGGTCACGTGTCCATGGGTACAAATCGAATCCCCACAGAGGGTGGGTCATTGACTTAGTGGAGACAAAGTTTAACTTTCCTGCCGCTCCCACCAATCATTCAATTCCGATTGATAGCACAACAGACTGAAGAGATAAGTTACGAAATTATCTTCACTTTCTTTCCGTCTTTCGGAAATGATTTATCGTGTCACCAGAATGAAGAAAATACTAAAGATTCATTGGAAGCAGTTTCTGTTTCGTAGGACATCAAACAACTGGTTACTTACCTAAGCCTACAGGGAATAACTGTTTTGAAAGTTCTAACATCTTCATGGATTGGAATAAATTTATTCCTTACTTCCAGTGTGGGCACTTTCCTTAGCTCCTTACACTGACCCTGAAACAACTTTCGGGATAGTGCAAAAATTACTCGTCCTTCGCCAAACCTATGCTAACCTGGCATGATGAGTCGGACGGTAGTCATCGCCAATAAATTCGTGGGGTTTTGAAAACACCCACAACAGGCGCCAAAATCAGTTCTACTTCTGTTTCAACTCCGGAAAATTTCAAAGACGTTTTGTGGTCAGTTTATACAGTTTACATCCTTGTTCCACTGCGTGAGTGGTGTGACGGAAGTTGAGGAGCTCTGCCTTCGTATGCGCCGCAAATCCCACCGAGAATCCCACTCTAGAACGGACAAGACATCGTTGTTCAGTGTTTCTGTGAACTTCCCGGCAAGTCTGGTATTAGGTTAAAATGTTACAGTGATATGGTTAGGTAGATTTGTTTGCTTGGAGCTTTCCGTGGGAACAGTTACTTCCGATTGGCTATCGACGGAATAAATTGTTCCACTTTGCATTGGTATTATGTTATTTTCCATTTCTTCAGCAAGCGAACTGGATAACCTAGCACATCGTTAGTAAGATATTTCAACGGATGTTTCAACGGATGTAAATATCTGCTTGCTACTGTTGCTAAGTCGCTCGTGCGTGACATAGATTAGGAAGCGAGTGAAATTTAATTTCAGCTCGAGGTAAGTTTGGTATTTCTTAATTTGTAAACCTTTGTAGACAATATTCAGCATCAATATATTTTTTAAAACGTTTCAAAGCGTTAAAAATATCGAAACCCATTTTTATAAAACTTTGGTAGAGGAGTTAAGCTTAATTTATTCTAGTGTGCCTTGTTATATTGCGTTGTAATTAAAGGCACTGCATTGTAATTTTATTGAACTTTAAGCGGCGTTCGTGCAAAAGTGCTGCTAGATCCTAAAGATTTGAAACTATAGACACAAACTCCAATGACTGAATTGTCTCTGGTTAATATATCAGAAGATTTGAGGCACTACCGGTCAGCTTTTTACCTCGCTGAATTTGGATTATTTTAGACTTTTGGGTAAATGAGATAAGTGTGTCTAGTTAATCGGGGCTCAATTCGCTCACAAATGAGCAGATATTGTAAAACATGCTATATTTTGACACAAGAAGAATCAATGCATTCAATAATGATTAAGAAAGATTCATAGCTATGTAAACGTCTGTGTAGTGACAGCTGTAGCGAGAAGACGA
>JAEMWC010000576.1:445000-507500 GCA_016490735.1 Pachyseris speciosa | reverse complement strand
TTATTTCTAGACAACGTGGGGGTCTTGCTGCCTCAAACTGACCAAGTTATTTGGGATTGACGATTTTCCAGCTGCAAAGGATTCTGGGAAGGTTCTTATTATAATTATATATTGTTATTTAATTATTTTTGTTGTTGCTAATGTTGCTATTGTTCTTTTCTAGTGTTGTTGTTGTTATCTTATTTCTGAATGTTTACACTCTATGGCGCAGGGAAGCTACTAGTTTCCTAGAGAACGACAGGGGAGTGTCTAGTTTATGTTTTCAGGGATTCTTTTAACGTATTTTTTGATAGCCACACAAAGCGACCATCACGAGGTTAACAGATTCATTTGTTTTGTCCTATGCATTCTCAAAAAGTTCTTGTGGAGGAGGCTGGGTAGGAGCTTTATGAAGTTTGTTTTTCTTAGAAAAAAGTGAAGTGACCGTAAGAAAGAAGTGCAAGTTCTTTCACATGCTGTCTTTTAGGGAAATATTTGATCATACTTGCTTTTATTCGGACTGCTCAAGGCGGTGTTATACGGAGCGATTTGCAACGACGATTTCTCGCGCAGCATCGCTTTAACTTTTGGTGGTATATTATACGAGTCAACTTTTCCATGAAAATTCACTTGGCAACATCCATGTTACACGGGGGATGATTTCCAGCGCAACATCGACTCGCATTTTGCTAGTATCCCATCAGTGCGCGTTCAGCCCATGTAAACAAAGAGTGGGGCTTACAGAGGTGAAGAAACTGATTTTGTTAGATGGTCTTGACCATGATAAAGAAAAGAAGAAGCTAAGGGGAATAAGAGGGATTTGGAGCAGAGAATAGCGCAATGGTCTCTTCAGACCAACTCCGTCGTCAGCGCCCCAAAGCCACTAGTTTTATCCTGTCAGCCTCATTTAGCTCACTATTCTCTCTACTGTGGCCATTTTGTTTGTTTACATGACCTCGCTTGCACAACAGAATTCTGGGAAAGTGTTTCGCAAAACAAATCGACGGCGACCATGTTACAGAATATTTAACAATTATTCTATGAGGGCGCGCTGGATATGAAGTGATAAAAAGCGCCGAGTTGGTTATAATCATTTCATATCCAGCTCATCGTTTTATTAAAAACTCTACAATGCATAATTGAGAATATGGACAAAAAAGCGAAACTGAAGGAATCCAGAAAAAGAGAAAACCGAAAAAGAGGGAAATATTTGTCCATCACATGACTACGCAAAAAAAGCGCGAATACCTTTCGGTGTGTTGCAACGTTTCCGAGCAAAGTTGAATGAATTCAATGAAACTGACCGACAACAACGTGGAAGCGTCACTGGCCTCACTTTAGGGTCCTTTTGGAAAAAGTGCTGATTTTATTTGCTCTCAATGGTTGTAAGTGGCAATGGTTTCGTAAAGAAATCAATTATTGCTCAAAGCGGGTAGAACGTCTTTCATGTAGATATAAGAGCCGAAGGAACCCAATTTGTAATGTATCAGTCAATTCCAAAACCGCCATCCCCCCGGGGCGTACCCTGGTATTTGATCCCAAATTTGTCCCGCACGGTGGGGCATTTGACTAACGGCTAGACATTGGTTGGCGGTCGCCACAATCTTGGACAAAACTACTTGAGAAAATAGGCCTCTAGGGTCCAAAAAAACTTCTCCAATATGTGTGAGTCAACAATATCTTTAAAGTAACTTCCCCTTCCCCCCTCCCCCTTTTCATTGTTGAAGTTGGTAAGCCACCATTGTCGGGGAAACGGTTAGAAGGCGCAGACAACATTGAATTGGGGGGGGGGGGGGGAGGGGGGCTTTGAAACTCAGTTCATCACTGTTTGCACGCGCAAAGGCTTCTAAGCTCAATTTTGTCAACCAGTTTTGTCCAAGATTGCAGCTAAAAGGTTTCGTATGTCTTTCGAGCGCAAATATTCATTCATTAACCACAGGAGCCGCTTCGCTCCCTTCACTTCAAGATTCCGCGTAGGTTTTCCGTTGTTTACTAAATATACAGTTGATATGCCTTTTATTAAAAGTTTGGAGTGCCGACAAAAGAGATAGGAAAAGAGTTTTGGGGTACTGAATTTTTCGGATTTGGTTTGAAAAAGGTATCGATTTTAGAATAAATATTCATTATAAACGGGGGAGCTTGCCAAGATGCTTCATGCAACGAGTGCTTTGCTATAGATTTACACTTGATTTGCCCTTTTTGAGGCCCTGACAGAGGGGCATTTGACCGTCTAAACTGGAAACACGGCGCGTGTGTTTGCCTGGGGAGGGGGGATGGGAGGGGCGCGTATTGAATTAACTGATGCATAATACATGAAAACAACGGCACTATGTGCGAATTTAATCAATATGAAGACTATTCGTTTCATTTTGATGGACTGGACCATTGTCTAAACAAACCCGGTGGGAAACAAGATATATGAGGGATGAGCAAGACAAATGTCCAGGTTATGCTTCAAGAAATTGCTTCTTGGGCTTCTTGCTATTTGTGTGATGCGTGGTACAAAAACTGGTCCCGCGGCAGCCTCGTACCCGGGGTCTTCGTTCCCTTGACCAGCGGTCGGGAAACGAGCGACCCTGGAAGGATTCGATTTCAAAGTCCGAAAATATCGGACTTCCGGCTGAACTGCGCATGCTTTGGGTTCAGAGAGTTTGTAAGAGTTCTGTTTTATGATAGCTGAGTTAATCTTTTGTCTCACGATTGAGTCACAAAGGTGTGGATCGCGACGTTTCGACCGCTATACTGCTGGTCTTCATCAGGCGATGGTGTCGACTTGCTGCGTGTGAGTATAAGAAGCACTGTGGCTGGTGGTGATTGGTGCGGTCCGCTTTGGTGCTGATCGGCTGTTGTGGTGTTTGATCGTGGGCATGCACGCTTCACGAATTTCAATCCCACTGTCCCTGTTATGTTGTTACGGTGAAGTCTTATGTGAATAGCCTATTTAACCCTACGGGTGTACCAATGTGGGTCTCGGTCAACAAATTTAACTTCGTCCCAGAGCGGATAATGTCCGGTCGCGTTGCTATGTTCTGAAACGGCGGAGGATTGGGTTACCCATGGCTGCTCCTTCTTGCTGTTCTTAAATCAGTCCATCATACTGGACGTATGTGGATCTAAGAACGAGACTCAAGAGGTCTGCAATCTGCGTAGGTGTTAAAGACGTGCGGTTGGCAAGGCACGGGTGAGCTTCAACTCAGCTCATTTTGTGTCCATTGTGAACGGTGAAAGGGTACTAGCAAACGAGATCATGGTGTCTTTTGACGTAGTGTCTCTGTTTACGAACGTTCCAATGGAAGGAGCAGTATAGACTGCACTGCGAAAACTAGAAGCTGACCCGTGCCTTGCCAACCGCACGTCTTTAACACCTACGCAGATTGCAGACCTCTTGAGTTTCGTTCTTAGATCCACATACTTCCAGTATGATGGACTGATTTAAGAACAGCAAGAAGGAGCAGCCATGGGTAACCCGGTATCCGCAGTGATAGCTAACCTCTACATGGAGGGTTTTGAGGAGCAAGCTTTGACATCGACGCCCTGTACACCTAAGATCTGGAAATGCTATGTGGATGACACCTTTTACCATCTTAGATCGTGACAAAGTTGACTCGTTCTTACAACACCTCAATAGTCAACAGCCGACGATCCGTTTCACAATGGAAACTGAGAATGACAACTCAATTCCCTTCCTTGATACGTTGATCATCAAGAATTCGAACGGATACCTCTCTACCAGTGTTTACAGAAAGCCTACACACACTGACCAATACCTAGCGTATGATTCACACCACCCACAATCTGTAAAACGTGGTATTGTCAAGTGCCTGTACGATCGATCTAAACACCTCATAACAAAACCATCAGTTATCTCTCATGAAAAGAAATACCTCTCATCGGTCCTTGTTTCCCACGGTTATCCGTTTTCGTTTGTAAAAAATCCCAGGAAAACCAAGGGACGAACAACCACTAAAGAACCTGAACCCGAAATTAAATCTACTGTGGTTCTGCCATACGTCAAAGGCACATCGGAGACTCTTCGCCGTTGCGTTGCAATGTTGTCTGCGCCTCCTAACCGTTTCCCTGACAATGGTGGCTTCCCAACTTCAACATTGAAAAGGGGGACGGGTGGGAGGGAAGTTACTTTAGGGATATTGTTGACTCGCACATATTGGAGAATGATTTTTTGCCCCGAGGAGGCCTATTTTCTCAAGTAGTTTCGTCCATGATTGTAGCTGACGTTTTAGACTGTCAAAACAGCAAATATGACCTTTCCGAAAACCTAAGTATCTATGATTTCCCCCACTACGAATCTTTTAGGCCACGTTTAGGTTACGAAATCCCGAGTGCACTCTTTAATCGACGCCGAAAGCCTAAGACGAACTACCTTCCACCGAACAAATATATATCTACCGAAACTTGTCGTTGGGTGCCCCTGATAATAGCGATCATTGACTTGTTTGAAAACTATTTGGAACTAGGCTTATGTATTAATGGTACTGTTAGCGTTTTGAGACTATAGCAATGTGTTCGTTTAAATAGTAAAGTATCAAGGCTAACAGAAAACATAGTCACTCAAGCATTTCACATAAAAGATTCTAAATGGCAGTAGTAAATAGCTACATAACTCACATAGATATATCCATGGCCTTCTTTATAGCCTGCAAGAATGAGGTCATAATCTTGCATTTCATTTGGTGCAAATGCGCAAAGCCAAATCCAACCCAACCGACTGTAGTAGCGTTCACTGTAAAACTCAATTTATCAACCTCGTCATCATACTCCACGAAACTAACAATCGTCCTTCATCCAAGAATACTTCGTTGGATGAAGCAGTCAGCAGATGCGTTAGCTGTGTAAAGCAGATCCAGAATACTGCAGAAGCTCTTAAATTTTGATGTCTGATGCAGGCACTGAGCGTTGCTGAAGCCTACAAGCCCCGAGCGTGATCACCTCAAATTATCCCTTGTAATATCAATGGTTTATGAAAAGGAGTGGTCACGAGCTTGATATGTTACGATTTCTCTCCACTACTTCCATAGAAAAGTATCTGGGCAATAGATAAGAATTCAGATTTTGATATCAGAGTTTTCATGATATACGGAGGTTACACCTCATTAAGCATGTACTTTGGAATCACTTGTGTTAACTTATTCAAAAGCGTGAGCATAGTGTTGTGTTTTCATCTTATTTTTTCATTAGTAGCTAGCCTTCATACGTAAACGGAAACGAGAGGCATTTTTTTTAAGAAGAAAATGTATAAATCAGCTTGTTAAGAATGCGGAAAGTAATGCCACAAACCCACCTGGGCTCATCACTTTATGAAATCAATATGAAAAGCTTTTAAGCCCAGAGAAAAGAAATACTTTACGCCATATTTCGTATTGTTGTTTAGTCACGTAGCGTGACACATTGTGCACGCTGTCGTTCCGCTTTGCTTGCACGCTGATGTTTAGTCATTGTCACACGTTTCGCGCATAATTAGCTTGCTACCTATATTACCGCTTTGTATTTACCGTTTGCTTTGTATTTGCATCTTGTCTTCGGTTAGTAAACGTGATTTCTACTGCTCGGAGTTTTGGCTTAACTTACTGGCGTGGTGGCAGCGCCGACTCTTCCAAGAACCCATAGAGACAAGGACGTTACAGTGTTCTTCGATATTTGCCGCTTCTCTGAGCAACCAAACCAGAATTCGTGAATCGTAGACTCGATGACTTCACACAGAGCGCCGAAACAGTGGTCGCTTTCTTCGAATGAAACTATCACTTCGATCGATGCCTGGGAAAACAATTAAAGTACATCCTATCCCTCGATCCGAACTTTGCAGACTTTCTTACTGATGGATCGTCGTGGGGAAAAAAAAACGCTACGCCTCTACGTGGTTTCTCCAACGATCCTGAATCTGTTTCAGCGGCGAGAAGAAGGACTGCTGCACAAAGGTAACACATTTGGAAATGATGCTCGGCCAAATTGCCAATTACGCCCCTATCATTTCCCGGAGCTCAATCGTCAAGAATTCTACATCTATTAGCGGCGTTTGGCAAACGATCCGGCAGCATTATGGCTTGCAGTTAACCGGTTCCCGTTTCTTGGACCTCGCGAATATTTCTCTAAAGCCCGAACAACGTCCTGAGGATTTATTCCAAAGCTTAATGGCCTTCATTGAGGACAACCTGCTCACTACATCCAGCGGAATCACTCATCATGGAGAGATTCCTGACACTGATGAAGAACTATCTCCATCCCTCGAAAATTTTGTTGTTCTTACCTGGTTACGCCTACTCCATCCAGCCTTCCGCGGCTTGTGAAACAGCGATATGGAACCGAGTTACGTAGTAGGACGTTGGCCTCTGTGAAACCTGAGATCTCTCAAGCTCTCGAGTCGTTACTTGACGAACTCCACACCAGTGATGAATCCAAGGTCTTTCGCTCTGCTACCCCGATAGATCATCGCTCATTTGTTTCCGCTCGTCGCAGGCTACTACCCAAGCCTCGAGCTGTCAAGTCCTGTCCTCTTTGCCAGCAGGCTGGTCGCCCCAATTTTCGGTCTCATTTCCTCAGCAATTGCAAGTTTCTGCCCGAACCTGACCGTCTCTTCGTGTCCAAGGCTCGCCAAGTGGCTGGCATTGAATTAGATGAGACCTGTTATGATTACCAGCACAGCCTTGATCAGCCTGGCCCTTCAGATTTTCAAGAATTCTCAGATATGCCGCATTGTCCCTCCGGAGTTCTACCTACTATGGAACCTCCTGTTACTCGCCGCGTAAACGTCTCACAGTCTCCATTCCTTCACGCTTTTTACAGTCATCACCCTTTACGTCTAACAATCGACACTGGCGCAGAAACTAATATGATGAGAGCCTCCCTAGCTCGGCACATTGGTGCTAAGGTGACTAAAAGCTCCCAGACCGCTTTGCAGGCCGACGGTCGTACCCCGTTAGCTGTTGTTGGTGAGACTCGCCTTCCTCTGATTCGTCATGGTAGACCACTTACTCTGGAAGCGCTCGTTGTCGAGGATCTTGATGTTGACATACTGGCTGGGACGCCCTTCATGACCTCCAACGACATCGCAGTCCGTCCCGCTAAACGTGAGATTATCATCGCTGGGTGTGACGTGGCGTCTTATGGCTGTTCTCAAAGTCCTCAGACCCACTACGCTGTCAGAGCTTGCCACCTCCTTCGCGCCCGAACACTAACACCACCGTCTGGCCGGGTGAATTCCTTGAAATCGACGCCCCTTCAGAGCTGCTTAAAGATGCTACACTCGCCATCGAGCCGCGCATGGATTCGGTCTCTTCTAGTCACCTCAAACCTACTCACACCTGGCCTCCACCTGACATCGTGCAATCCATTGGCGGTAAGCTGAGACTTCTCAACAATACCGAAGAGCCCTTACTTGTCCGTAAGCACGACCATTTATGCCAAGCCCGTCTAACTGTTCTGGAATCTCCCACAGAGTCCTCCTCAACTCAAGTCGCCGAGCCATCTCCAAAGTTTACTGTTCCTCCCTCTTCCCTATTGAGTCCGTACATGTAGACCCTGATGGTTTGTTATCCTCCTCTGAGAAAGCCGCGTTCGTCTCGCTCCTGAGGGAGTTCCAATTGGTCTTCGATTCCCGCATCCCTGGTTATAATGGAGCCGCCGGTCCGATTGAAGGAGTTGTGAATATGGGACCTGTCGAGCCTCCCCAGCGCAAAGGGCGTGTCCCTCAGTACTCTCGTGACCAACTCGACCTGCTTCAAACCAAATTTGACGAGCTTGAGTCTCAAGGTGTATTCCGTCGACCAGAAGATTTAGAGGTTGTGGTGGAATATCTGAATCCCTCCTTCCTAGTGAAGAAGAGGAATGGCGGCTTCCGCTTGGTCACAGCCTTTACTGACGTGGGCCGCTATAGTAAACCTCAGCCCTCACTAATGCCAGACGTGGACTCCACCCTTCTCAAGATTGCTTGCTGGAAGTACATCATAGTCTCTGATTTGTCCCAGGCGTTCTACCAAATCCCCCTTGCAAAGAACTCCATGAAGTATTGTGGCGTGGTTACTCCCTTCAAAGGTGTTCGTGTCTACACGCGCTGCGCCATGGGAATCCCTGGTTCTGAGACAGCCCTCGAGGAGCTGATGTGCCGCGTCCTGGGCGATCTCCTTCAGGAGGGATGTGTCGCTAAGATCGCCGACGACTTGTATTGCGGTGGTAATTCTCACCAAGAGCTCCTTACAAACTGGCGAAAGGTCCTCACGGCTCTTGATCGCTGCGACCTTCGCCTCTCACCTGCGAAAACCATAATCTGCCCAGCCTCGACCACCATTCTCGGTTGGATATGGTCCCAAGGCTCGATTCGCGCTTCTCCCCATCGTGTAGCTGCTCTGGCTTCTTGCGAGCCTCCCAAGAACGTCCGCGCCTCCGTGCCTTTGTTGGGTCGTACAAGATGCTTGGCCGGGTCCTTAGTGGAGCTGCTAAACTCCTCGCTCCTCTCGAGTCACTTACGGCTGGTCGTCAGTCTCAGGATACCATTTCCTGGTCTGATGAGCTCCTGATGTGTTTTCGCGCGTGTCAAGAAGCACTCATGTCCAACAGATCCATCGCTCTCCCCAAGCCCGATGATCAGCTCTGGATCGCGACCGATGGTTCTGTCAAGATGAATGGCCTTGGCGCAACGCTTTATGTACTTCGGGACCAGAAGCTCCGCCTCGCCGGATATTTCAGTGCCAAGTTTAAAAAACATCAAGCTTCCTGGTTACCATGTGAAATAGAGGCATTATCCATTGCAGCAGCTGTCAAGCATTTCGCTCCTTATATAATTCAATCAAAGTTTAAGACTTATGTACTGACTGATAGCAAGCCTTGTGTTCAGGCCTTTGACAAGCTCTGCCGTGGCCAGTTCTCTTCCAGCCCACGAGTGACTTCATTCTTATCATCCGTTAGCCGCTACCAAGCCACGCTCCTTCACCTGGCCGGCTCTGCGAACTTGCCTTCTGACTTTGCCAGTCGTAACGCACCCGCTTGCGACGACCCTCGCTGCCAAGTCTGTTCATTTGTATCCGAGGCTGAAGATCTGGCTGTACGTCCCATATCTGTTCACGACGTGTTATCGGGGAAGACGTCCCTTCCTTTCACCAGCCGTTCCGCCTGGCTCCAATCGCAGCTAGAGTGCCCTGACTTAAGGCGTGTCCACTCTCATCTTAAGCAGGGAACCCGCCCGTCAAAGAAGCTGACAAACATCAAAGACGTCAAGCGTTACCTAAACCTAGTCTCCATTTCCCGTGACGGCCTGCTCGTCGTAAAACGTGATGAACCATTCGCTGCGCCCGTGAGTGTATAGTCATCCCCCGTTCCGTCGTTGATGGCTTCCTTGCTGCCCTGCACGTTAAGTTGGACCACCCTTCCCGTCACCAATGAAACTGGTCTCACAGCGTTACTTCTTCGCCTTAGATCTGGACAAAGCCCTGGAACGGTGCTCGCAGTGTTGTCACCTATGCTCTTCTCTGAAGAAAGTTCCCTCCAGTCTTGTTGAACAGTCAACCTCCGATCCTCCTGACGGCTTTGGTATTTCCTTCGCTGCAGACGTTATAAAACGCTACCGTCAGTTGATACTTGTCGTCCGCGAGACCTCCACGTCCTTCACTGCTAGCTGCTTGTTAGATGACGAACGTCGTGATTCCATTCGCTCTGGTCTCCTCCGATTGTGCCTTGAGCTGCGCCCTCTGTCTGGCCCCCTTTCCGTGATAAGGGTAGATCCCGCTCCTGGCTTCGCTTCGCTGTGCGGCGATGAAATCCTTAGGCAGTATGGCTTTGCTGTAGAAGTCGGCCGAATCAAAAACCCAAACAAGAATCCTGTGGCAGAGAAATGCGTAGCTGAACTTGGTGATGAGCTCCTCCGTATTTGCCCTGAGGGTGGTACAATCACTCCTCTCTCCTTAGCTGTGGCGACTGCCAATCTCAACACCCGTATCCGCAACAGAGGATTGTCTGCCCGCGAGATGTGGCTTCAACGCGACCAATTCACCAACGCACAGATCCCTTTTTCTGACCTCCAAGTCGTTCGACAACAGCACTCTTTGCGGCTCGGTAACCATCCCGCTAGTGAGAGATCCAAAGCTCCTGGATGCTGTCCTCGCCCTTCCATGCCCGTTCAGGTCGGCGATTTAGTTTACATTACCTCTGATGGTTCCAAAACGCATGCCCGCAGTCGGTATCTTGTGGTCTCCGTTGATGGCCTGTGGTGCAACGTACGTAAGTTCACTGGTTCACAGCTGCGTTCTACATCCTATCGCGTCAAACTGTCTGAATGTTATCGCGTTCCTGACCTAGTAGAGACGACTTCTAACCTTTCTCGCCGTTACAGCTCCAACTCGTACCTTGAAGATATCGACGAGGAGCCTGGGTACGTTGTCGAGGAACCTGCTCACGTTCCTACGCCTCAGAGCACTCCGAATCCTGCTCCTGCTTTAGTTCCTAGCGAGCTCGCTATTCCTCCAGATCCTCAGTCTGACATTACTCCTGTGCCCGAGTCTTCTCCTCTCCGGGTGGAAGCGTGTCTGACATCATTGATGCTCCTATCTCGGAGTCTGCTTTCTCATCTGGCCCACGCCGGTCTGGCCGTCCTACCGTCGTCCGAGTTACCTCAAGGACTATATCACTTAGCTGCCCCTACGAACTCCGTGCTTGACTCCACACTAATACCTGACTATGATGTAGTATTTAATTTACGCAGTGACTTCTAGCTATATATTTGTAACTGCCCTTTCATTACCAATCCACAGCCGAACTTTGCTTTGTGTTTATTGCTCATCTACTTAGGCAAGGGGAAGAAAGAAGATGTCACGCCATATTTCGTATTGTTGTTTAGTCACGTAGCGTGACACATTGTGCACGCTGTCGTTCCGCTTTGCTTGCACGCTGATGTTTAGTCATTGTCACACGTTTCGCGCATAATTAGCTTGCTACCTATATTACCGCTTTGTATTTACCGTTTGCTTTGTATTTGCATCTTGTCTTCGGTTAGTAAACGTGATTTCTACTGCTCGGAGTTTTGGCTTAACTTACTGGCGTTATACAAATTATAAACAATATATAATAAAACAAGAAAAACGCTAAGAGAACCTGAAATGTACTAGAAAAGGGCCAAGTCGCACAATTTCAGATTTGTCCAGCACAAATCTGACTTGAAATCGGCCAGTGACAAAAAATTTGTCCGGAAAGGTACAGTCGCACTTGATAACAAAATCTGTGAACAAAACATCACACCATGCTGTGAGCGTCACGCAATTTCCCGCGAAGCAGCCTTTACCCGCTGTTTCAATCCACAAACCGCGACACGAGGGATCTCAAAATGTTTCCACGAAGAATTCTAGCAATAATATTTTTCTTCTATTTTCTGGTTCTTCATCAGCAAGCAAATATCAAGATCAATTTAATGATGTGTTGTCTGTTATTAATGCAGAATTTACGTGCACAAAACATTCTAGTGACACATCATTAAAATTGTAAGTGCTAGGCAACGGATATATCCATCCTGGTGGATATTGAGGATATTGTTGCCCCATTTCATACGGAAAGTATTGGTTGCCCGCGCCTGGATTCATGTTGGTGCGAAATGAGAACGTGACCAATTTTGCCGCGAAGTCTATAGCATAGAGACTCTGCTACATATCACCTGTCAAATCATTTCCGAATTAAAACACCCTCGCTATTGTTTTCCAAAATTTGTCTCAATTTGGCCTGCTCCAGAGGTAGTCGACAGCATCTTTGAAGTTTGTCCGCCCGCGACCAAATTTTGTCCTTTGGTGAACAAACCGGTCGCACTTGGTTTTTCATTGTCATGACAGATTTTTGACATAAATAAACAGTTTTGTCCTCTAGTGCGACTTTCACTCGTTCGTGATGAGTTTACTGTTCACACTCACTACAATGAGCACAATTGGTGCCCCAAGGCGGTATTGATGTCATGAGGAGACGCAAGTGGGCCTAAAGGCCCTAGCAAACGGCTTCAACATTTGCTTCAACATCCTTTCGATTTTGTTGAATGGCAATGTTGAAAGCGTTTGCCACCCCTTTCCGCCGTGTTGAAACGTGTTGAAACGAAGTTGAATCGATGTTGAAAGAGTTTAAAAGCCTTTAAACTTGGCTTCAAAATCCGTTCAACATTTCTTTTGTTCTCTGGAATGTTCGGAATGTTGAAGCGGAGTTCAATCCAAGAATACTTCGTTGGATGAAGCAGTCAGCAGATGCGTTAGCTGTGTAAAGCAGATCCAGAATACTGCAGAAGCTCTTAACATTTTGATGTCTGATGCAGGCACTGAGCGTTGCTGAAGCCTACAGGCGCCGAGCACAGGATCGCCTCAAATTATCCCTTGTAATATCAATGGTTTATGAAAAGGAGTGGTCACGAGCTTGATATGTTACGAATTTCTCTCCACTACTTCCATAGAAAATGTATCTGGGCAATAGATAAGAATTCAGATTTTGATATCAGAGTTTCAAGTGATAACGGAGGTTACACCTCATTAAGCATGTACTTTGGAATCACTTGTGTTAACTTATTCAAAAGCGTGAGCATAGTGTTGTGTTTTCATCTTATTTTTTCATTAGTAGCTAGCCTTCATACGTAAACGGAAACGAGAGGCATTTTTTTAAGAAGAAAATGCATAAATCAGCTTGTTAAGAATGCGGAAAGTAATGCCACAAACCCACCTGGGCTCATCACTTTATGAAATCAATATGAAAGCTTTTAAGCCCCAGAGAAAGAAATACTTTATACAAATAATAAACAATATATAATAAAACAAGAAAAACGCTAAGAGAACCTGAAATGTACTACACTCGTTCGTGATGAGTTTACTGTTCACACTCACTACAATGAGCACAATTGGTGCCCCAAGGCGGTATTGATGTCATGAGGAGACGCAAGTGGAAGTACTTGATTTCCGAACTAATTAAAATTGCGGTTTACTCCTTAATTAAACTTCTGTCAACAAAGAGAGGTGAACACGGATCAAATAGGATTAATATGTCAGTGTCAAATTTAGTCTTGACGATTGACGTGCGTTCAGTCACATTGTCTCGTTTCCGCAGTCATTTGAGAAAACCGAGCTACGTAGAAGTGTGTCGATTGCCCCAAGGAATATTTCTCGAGGAATATTCCCTACCAGCACGCTTTCCGGAGGATATTGTCCGAGTATTTAAGGCAAAGAGCCTTACAGACGATAGATGGAGAACCGTATCAAGGAAAAGCTTCTTCAGAGGATGAAATCGTTGCTTCATCGTTTGGATTAATTGCGGCATTCCTTTCTCCGTGCACGAGATTGGCAATTATATTAAGAGGAGATCTTTGAGCAGCTAAGATGCTTTTTAAACAGCCTTGTCATTAGCGTACTTTGCGAAGCTCTAGCCGACGTATAAACGAGCACTCGCACGGCCGCGAGTAGTTCGAATCCTGTGATGAAGACTCAAACGAATCGCCGTTTGCAAAGTCAGGGTCATCATCGGTTGTTTCACAAGAAATGGATGAAGACATTGGCTGCTTATTACCAACCCTGCCAAGTAGCTGCCCCAGAAAGGTAAGCTTAGAGAAATTCTCAATTTTTTTTTTCTACGAAACACTGATCAGCGGCTTTCCATTGTGAGTGGCACGAAATAGTTCTTGTAGCACGAAAAATAAATCCCAAGGAACAGATTTCGCGACAGAGGAGTAAATACTCACTATCTGAGGACCAAAATACTACAACAGACCCCGTCAACGAAAGGTAATTCCGTTCCCTTTACGAAACCCGCACAATGTCACTCACAAATTATGCTCACATTTCCTGAAACAAGGTATTTTCATGACTTAGGCCTTATTGAGGGGGATAAGAGGGATTCCTAGAACAGGATAAAATTGTAGTTTGCTACTTATCAATGTTTATAAGAACAAGAGGGGGGTAACTCGGACATATTAGGACATTTGACTTTTCAAAATAATTTTTGGTCAAAATCCCACACTAGGGCCTGAAATTTGGTAAAACTGGATCAAATTTCCCCACCTTAGGCATTAATTATATCTCTTTATAAGTATCACAGTTCTCCACTCCCTCTCCTTTCCTACAGATCAACCGGGATACATGATGATCTTGAATTTTTGTTGGAGGAGGAGCTGAGCAGTATTCAACAAGATTAATTCCCTGCAGGAGGCTAACTGGGCACTGAGAAGTTATGGTCCAGAGTCCTTCAATAGGACCAACTGACGGTGCAAAAGAAGACTGGACAACAAACAGAAATTGGCATGGAAAACACAATATGTTAGCTCAATTTCAGGTATGTAAAATGGTTAAGACTAAACATTAAAAAAATCCTCTGGGGATGTTTCATAACTGGAAATCAATGGCTTACATGTATTGTTGCTGGTTGGTGTCAATGCAGTCAGCAGCTCATTTATGAGAATGTCCTTTTTTTTTTTTCAGGTCCCACAAAAATGAATCTCTTGGGAAATGTAGAAGATACTGTGGGGCATGCACTCCCATTGAGAAGATGGCATTTTTCCTGAGAGATTTATTTTGTATATTTTTTGATTTTATGCTATTTGAAACTAGATCAACAGATTGGAAAAGATGTAAACAATTTGCATCTTTTCCAATCTATTAATCTAGTCTCAAATAGCATAAAATAAGAAAAATATACAAAATAAATTGCTCAGGAATCACCAAGGTTACCAGTAACATCCAGCTCTATTCTCAGAGTGTGCTGCTGCTGCCATCAGCAATTCTTGTTTTCATTTTAACTGTATCACCAAGTATCACCAAGGTTACCAATGGCATTCAGCTGTATCGTCAGAGTGTGCTACTGTTGCCTTTAACAATTTTTTTTTATTTTCATTATAACTGATCAACTATCACCAAGGTTACCAGTGGCATCCAGATGTTTCGTCAGAGTGTGCTACTGTTGCCTTTAACAATTCTTGTTTTCATTTTCATTATAACTGCTCAAGTATCACCAAGGTTACCAGTGGCATCCAGATGTTTCATTGGAGTGTGCTACTGTTGCCTATAACAATTCTTGTTTTCATTTTCATTTTAACTCCTCAAGTATCACAAAGGTTACCAGTGGCATCCAGATGTTTCGTCGGAGTGTGCTACCGTTGCCTATAACAATTCTTGTTTTCATTTTCATTATAACTGCTCAAGTATCACCAAGGTTACCAGTGGCATCCAGATGTTTCATTGAAGTGTGCTACTGTTGCCTATAACAATTCTTGTTTTCATTTTCATTATAACTGCTCAAGTATCACCAAGATTACCAGTGGCATCCAGATGTTTCGTCGGAGTGTGCTACTGTTGCCTATAACAAGTCTTGTTTTCATTTTCATAACTATTCAACTATCACCAAGGTTACCAGTGGCATCCAGATGTTTCGTCGGAGTGTGCTACTGCTGCCTTTAACAATTCCTGTTTTTATTTTCATTATAACTGTTCAACTATCACCAAGGTTACCAGTGGCATCCAGATGTTTCATCGGAGTGTGCTACTGTTGCCTATAACACTTCTTGTTTTCCTTTTCATTATAACTGCTCAAGTATCACCAAGGTTACTAGTGGCATCCAGATGTTTCGTCGGAGTGTGTTACTGTTGCCTATAACAATTCTTGTTTTCATTTTCATAACTATTCAACTATCACCAAGGTTACCAGTGGCATCCAGATGTTTCGTCGGAGTGTGCTACTGCTGCCTTTAACAATTCCTGTTTTTATTTTCATTATAACTGTTCAACTATCACCAAGGTTACCAGTGGCATCCAGATGTTTCGTCGGAGTGCGCTACTGTTGCCTATAACAATTCTTGTTTTCCTTTTCATTATAACTGCTCAAGTATCACCAAGGTTACCAGTGGCATCCAGATGTTTCGTCAGAGTGTGCTACTGTTGTCTTTAACAATTCTTGTTTTCCTTTTCATTATATCTGCTCAAGTATCACCAAGGTTACCAATGGCATCCAGATGTTTCATCGGAGTGTGTTACTGTTGCCTATAACAATTCTTGGTTTCATTTTCATTATAAGTGTTCAGCTATCACCAAGATTACCAGCGGCATCCAGATGTTTCGTCGGAGTGTGCTACTTTTGCCTTTAAGAATTCTTGTTTTCATTTCCATTATAACTGATCAAGTATCACCAAGGTTGCGAGTGGCATCCAGATCTTTCGTTGGAGTGTGCTACTGCTGCCTTTAACAATTCCTCTTTTTATTTTCATTGCGGTAACTGTTCAACTATCACTAAGGTTACCAGTGGCATCCAGATGTTTCGTCGGAGTGCGCTTCTGTCGCCTATAACAATTCTTGTTTTCATTTTCATTATAGCTGCTCAAGTATCACCAAGGTTACCAGTGGCATCCAGATGTTTCGTCGGAGTGTTCTACTGTTGCCTTTAACAATTCTTGTTTTCATTTTCATTATAACTGATCAAGTATCACCAAGGTTACCAGTGGCATCCAGATGTTTCGTCGGAGTGTGCTACTGTTGCCTTTAAAAATTCTTGTTTTCATTTTCATTATAACTGCTCGAGTATCACCAAGGTTACCAGTGGCATCCAGATGTTTCATTGGAGTGTGCTACTGTTGCCTATAACAATTCTTGTTTTCATTTTCATTTTAACTGCTCAAGTATCACAAAGGTTACCAGTGGCATCCAGATGTTTCGTCGGAGTGTGCTACCGTTGCCTATAACAATTCTTGTTTTCATTTTCATTATAACTGCTCAAGTATCACCAAGGTTACCAGTGGCATCCAGATGTTTCATTGAAGTGTGCTACTGTTGCCTATAACAATTCTTGTTTTCATTTTCATTATAACTGCTCAAGTATCACCAAGATTACCAGTGGCATCCAGATGTTTCGTCGGAGTGTGCTACTGTTGCCTATAACAAGTCTTGTTTTCATTTTCATAACTATTCAACTATCACCAAGGTTACCAGTGGCATCCAGATGTTTCGTCGGAGTGTGCTACTGCTGCCTTTAACAATTCCTGTTTTTATTTTCATTATAACTGTTCAACTATCACCAAGGTTACCAGTGGCATCCAGATGTTTCATCGGAGTGTGCTACTGTTGCCTATAACACTTCTTGTTTTCCTTTTCATTATAACTGCTCAAGTATCACCAAGGTTACCAGTGGCATCCAGATGTTTCGTCGGAGTGTGTTACTGTTGCCTATAACAATTCTTGTTTTCATTTTCATAACTATTTAACTATCACCAAGGTTACCAGTGGCATCCAGATGTTTCGTCGGAGTGTGCTACTGCTGCCTTTAACAATGCCTGTTTTTAGTTTCATTATAACTGTTCAACTATCACCAAGGTTACCAGTGGCATCCAGATGTTTCGTCGGAGTGCGCTACTGTTGCCTATAACAATTCTTGTTTTCCTTTTCATTATAACTGCTCAAGTATCACCAAGGTTACCAGTGGCATCCAGATGTTTCGTCAGAGTGTGCTACTGTTGCCTTTAACAATTCTTGTTTTCCTTTTCATTATATCTGCTCAAGTATCACCAAGGTTACCAATGGCATCCAGATGTTTCATCGGAGTGTGTTACTGTTGCCTATAACAATTCTTGGTTTCATTTTCATTATAAGTGTTCAGCTATCACCAAGATTACCAGCGGCATCCAGATGTTTCGTCGGAGTGTGCTACTTTTGCCTTTAACAATTCTTGTTTTCATTTCCATTATAACTGATCAAGTATCACCAAGGTTGCCAGTGGCATCCAGATCTTTCGTTGGAGTGTGCTACTGCTGCCTTTAACAATTCCTCTTTTCATTTTCATTGCGGTAACTGTTCAACTATCACTAAGGTTACCAGTGGCATCCAGATGTTTCGTCGGAGTGCGCTTCTGTCGCCTATAACAATTCTTGTTTTCATTTTCATTATAGCTGCTCAAGTATCACCAAGGTTACCAGTGGCATCCAGATGTTTCGTCGGAGTGTTCTACTGTTGCCTTTAACAATTCTTGTTTTCATTTTCATTATAACTGATTAAGTATCACCAAGGTTACCAGTGGCATCCAGATGTTTCGTCGGAGTGTGCTACTGCTGCCTTTAACAATTCCTGTTTTTATTTTCAGTATAACTGTGCAAATATCACCAAGGTTACCAGTGGCATCCAGATGTTTCGTCGGAGTGTGCTACTGTTGCCTTTAACAATTCTTGTTTTCATTTTCATTATAACTGCTCAAGTATCACCAAGGTTACCAGTGGCATCCAGATGTTTCGTCGGAGTGTGCTACTGCTGCCTTTAACAATTCCTGTTTTTATTTTCATTATAACTGTTCAACGATCACCAAGGTTACCAGTGGCATCCAGATGTTTCGTCGGAGTGTGCTACTGTTGCCTATAACAATTCTTTTTTTCCTTTTCATTATATCTGTTCAAGTATCACCAAGGTTACCAGTGGCATCCAGATGTTTCGTCGGAGTGTGTTACTGTTGCCTTTAACAATTCTTGTTTTCATTTTCATTATAACTGCTCAAGTATCACCAAGGTTACCAGTGGCATCCAGATGTTTCGTCCGAGTGTGCTACTGTTGCCTTTAACAATTCTTGTTTTCATTTTCATTTTAACTGCTCAAGTATCACCAAGGTTACCAGTGGCATCCAGACGTTCCGTCGGAGTGTGCTACTGTTGCCTTTAACAATTCTTGTTTTCATGTTTATTATAACTGTTCAACTATCTCCAAGGTTACCAGTGGCATCCAGATGTTTTGTCGGAGTGTGCTTCTGTTGCCTTTAAGAATTCTTGTTTTTATTTTCATTTTAACTATTCAAGTATCACCAAGGTTACCAGTGGCATCCACATGTATCGTCGCAGTGTGCTAGTGTTGCCTATGACAATTCTTGTTTTCATTTTTATTATAACTGCTCAAGTATCACCAAGGTTACCAGTGGCATCCACATGTATCGTCGGAATGTGCTAGTGTTGCCTTTAACAATTGTTGTTTTCTTTTTAACTATTCAAATATCTCTAAGGTTACCAGTTGTATCCATATGTATCGTCAGAGTGTGCTACTGTTGCCTTTAACAATTCTTGTTTTTATTTTCTTTTTAACTTTTCAAGTATCACCAAGGTTACTAGTCGCATGAGATGTCACGAATAGTCCACTTGTCTTGTGATTTAAAGTCAAACTAATTGGGACGGAATTTTTGTGACTGCCAGTGATAGATAGTAGTCAACTTACATGTACTTCCGTACTAAAAGTTCCCAAAATTCGTGAGGTGGAACAGGCTTAGATTAGGCATTGTAATATTTTGAGTTTGTGCCACAGGTTACCCACTTCCTTTGGAGTAATAATGAATTGAAACAAAATAATGTTTGAGCTATAGTAAATGTTTATAATGAAAAAAAAATGTGATCAACAGATGAGAATGAAAAGGGTTAGTTTTAAAAGAAACTGTCAGGTGCTGCGTCTTTTGGGGAGTGAAACACGAGAATATGGTTTGTCAACGGAATTGACCACCGTAAAGAGATTCAAAAAGCTGACGTTTCTAGTGTTTGCCCTTCCACAGATCACATCGAGGAATTGTGGGTTATGTATGGTTTGTGCACAGAATCGGGAGCTACGTGAAAAACGGAAATAAATAGAATGAAAAGCGTTCATTGATACGATTTGAAAGATGAATTTTTGCTCTAGATTTTTCCCCCTTTCGGTGTTAACTTGATCCCGGGGAGGGGGATGGGGTGGGGGTGGGGGTGTACTTCCAGAAAAATTGGGTAGGGCGTGCGGCCCCCTTCCCGAAACACTTACCTTATTTCAGAACAAAATCAGCGGTTCTCCCTACCCTATTTCAGACCTGATCAAAAATTTGATACCCTGTTTCAGACTTATTTCATGTGCGCGATAAAAGATAATTAAGGACAAAATAGAAGAGCTTTTGCAGATGGTGTTATCGCCTACTGACGAAGAAGTAGCTTCTTCTAAAAAAGTATACCCAATCCAAGACGAGTGGACAAATCATACCTTATTTCAGACCAAAATGTTCAAAATCGATGACCTATTTCAGACCAACACGGCTAAAAATCCATACTCTTTGGTGCCCCATATACCTGATATAGCGCATATAAGGGAGTACCTTCTCCCCCCGACCTTTTTTTTTTTTTTTTTTCATTCGCTGATAACTATTAAAAGCAAATTATTGGTTTGGCGATAAGCACAAAAATGGTACCCAGCTACGCCATTCTTTTCCTTTTTTTGTTTTTTTTTTGTTTTTTGTTTTTTGTAGGTTATACGTTGAGCACCAATTCTTGAATCAATACAAAGACCCTAAACCTGAACTATACGGTCACTACATTGACGACGGCATCGGTGCAGTGTTTTGAGGAACTCAATGAATTTATAACCTCCGTCAATTCCTCTCATCCGGCTCTGAAATATACCTGGGAAATTACAGAAATTTCGCTGGCTCTTCTTGATATCAAAGTTTCTATTCGTGGCAACAACTTATGTACCAGTGTGCTCTCCAAAGTCACAGATTCTCACAGTTATTTATTGTATTCATCTTCACATCCATCTCACGTCAAATGCTGAAAGCCACTGCTCCCTGTTACGGTCGTAGGAAATCCACGGAAATTTAATCAAATCAACATAGCCGGCGTTGAGTAAATTTTTCATAGACAAAGGAAAACGTGCTATAATTGTAAACGCTCACAAAATGAAAAATTAAAGTTATAACTGAACATGCATTACTTGAGTAAACTCGGCTACCAGGAAGCGAACGAGTTGTGGAGGTGTAGGCGAGTTTACCGGTATTCCTAATTCGGCCGGGTTTTCTTAATAAAAAAAACGAATGCGTGATTTGGACTTCTGCATTATTGTTTGTTATCTCGTCACTTTCTCAGTCTCCTCGCCGCATAGAAAGTGATCCTAATTTTCTCACGGCTCAATAACAGTGTTTCCGGTGACAAAAATTAGTTTTGACAGCCGCACTTGCGAATTTTCACGCCTTCTACTTTACGCGGGCTGACTCACTGACAGATTGAAATTCAAATATGTAAGGAATGCGGGGTCCACAACCCCGCATTATTTTGTAATACTTCCAAATAGACTCCGCTGCGTCTCGTCATGAAGCATCTGAAAACAGTACTGCACTAAAACAAGGGGAAGGAATGGCATTGACTGATATAAAATTGCAGATAACGAGAGGTGAGACAGGATTCTTAAATTGTGGCAGCGGCTACGTTTTAGGCCCGGTATATGATTCCTCCAGCAAACACGGCCATTGACCGTGATTTCACTTCCCTTTATGCCTGACGGATTAGGTCAGGGGCGCCCAACGACAAGTTTTGGTAGATATCTGTTCGGTGGAGGGTAGTTCGCCTAAGGCTTTCGGCGTCGATTAAAGAGTGCACTCGGATTTTCGTAAGTAAAACGTGGCCTAAAAGATTCTTAATGTGGAAATCAGAACCCCTGAGGTTTTCGGAAAGGTTGTTATTGCTGTTTTGGCAGTAAAAAACGTCAGCTAGCATTTTCGGAAAGAAAAAAAAGGTTCCCTAGAAAGTTAACTTCAACTTGTATTTTCTCAAAGAAAGATTTTGTTCCCTAAAACTTTCGGGCAATTAACATTTCAGCTAGGGAATCCGAACAGATCACAGTTTTCTAGCTAACCAAAACATCACTTTAAACAGACTTCAAACACCATAATGTACTTAAAAATGCCTTTACACAGCTTTTGGCTGCTTTGGCTCGTTGGATGCCCCTGTTAGGTTTCCGAGGTCAAACATTTTTGGAAAACAAGGCCGAAACAGCTGTCAATGCTTGGGCTCAATCTTTGACTTGGGTAATGTCCGCTACTATGTGGCCTTGTTGCCCAAAGAATGGCTTCAGCTTACCAGATCACATTAATTTGTGAGGTATCCTTGTCACTCCAGCCACATCCCACAAGCCTTACATTTTCACCGCTTGTTTTATCCATATTTAGGTACTTGAGTCTGAGAATTAGCTATACCATGCTGATGGGGCCTAACAAGGCCGAAACAGCTGCCCATGGCTGCTAATGCTTGGGCTCAATCTTTGATTTGGTAGATTTAAGGGGTAGTGCCAGCTACTATATGGCCTTAATGCCTTTAGAGTGACTTCAGCTTACCAGATCACATTAATTTGTGAGGTATCCTAGTAATATAAGAGACTTATTTCCATTGACTCTATCATGACTTACCTCGCTTAGTACAATGCCTTTTGCTGGTAATCACCAGAAAATATAATTTCAATAACGCAGGCATGATAATCGGGCTCACACGTCAAACCACATTCATTTCGTTTTCAAATTCATTAAGCATTTTTGAATTTTCATAAATAAAATGTATTCCATTTTAGATGGAGTAAATGGGTTTTTGCACTAGTTCTTGAACTTCCTTTTATGACCACATCCGGTTTTCTAGATGACGTCAACATGCGAAGGATTGTTAACCGAAAAAGAATGCCTTAAGGCCCTAAAAACCATGGAATCTCAAAAGACTCCTGGAACTGACGGTTTACCAGCTGAATTTTATAAAGTTTTCTGGAAAGACGTATCAGCAACCCTTATCGATGCTTTAAATTTTGGTTATAATACCGGTCAAATTTCAATAACTCAGAGAAGGGGTATTATCAAACTTTTTCCTAAGAAAGATACAGAACCTTACTTTATTAAGAATTGGAAACCATTAACTCTTCTTAATTGCGACTACAAAATTGCGGTCAAGGCAATCGCCAATCGCTTGAAACATTTCCTTCTCAACCTTCTTAACAAAGACCAGACGGGCTTTATGAAGGGTAGATTCATCGGAGAAAACATTCGACCTATAGATAGTATAATTTGCTATGCTAAAGAGAAAAATATCCCGGGCTAATCCTGTTTCTTGACTTTGAAAGAGCCTTTGATTCGATAGAATGGCCTTTTATTAGCAAAACTCTACAGTACTTCGGATTTAGACCCAGCATAAGAAAGTGGGTCAATCTTTTCTATTGCTCTGCAGAAAGCTGTATATTAAATAATGGTTGGGCTAGAAATTTTTTTAATTTTCAAAGAGGTGTTAGACAAGGCTGCCCTCTATTGCCTTACTTATTCATTTTGTCAGTCGAAGTGTTAGCAAAAGCAATCCGTGAAAATAAAGATATTGAAGGTTTCCACGTAAACGGAACAGAAATCAAGATAACTCAATATGCAGATGATACATCGCTGATTTTAGATGGATCAAGAAAGTCCTTGATAACCTGTCTTAAAATCTTAGATGAATTTCATGAGATCTCCGGCCTTAAGCTTAACGATAAAAAAATAAATAAAAACAGAAGCCCTTTGGATTGGTGCAAATTGTGGACAACAAGAGGTTAAAATTCCTCCAGAACTTTGAATGACCGAAATACAAAGTCAAAGCCTTAGGTGTTTGGTTCTCAAACAACCAGGAGACATCTGCCAATTTAAACTATAACGAAAAGCTAGACAAAGCTCGGAATATTTTAAGTTGCTGGAGATATCGCAGACTAACTTTGATTGGGAAAATAGCTGTCTTAAAGAGTCTCGTCGCATCCCAACTTGTCTACTTTCTATCAGCACTCCCTTCAAATGTGAGAGTTATAAAAGAAGTTAACAAACTTTTTTATTCTTTCCTCTGGAAAAGGTGACAAAATAAAGCGCGATATAATGATTAAGGACTATTCAAATGGTGACCTCAAAATGATAGACATAGAGTCTTTTAGCAAATCTTAAAAGCCACATGGATTAAAAATATTTGGACAGGTCGAACCAAGGAAAATGGAAGCTCTTTTTTGACCTTGAATTAAACAAACAAGGAGGCACGATGGCAATTACAAGTAACCTTAACACCAAAGATACTAGGAAGACTTTGAAAGTTAACAACCCTTTTTTGAAAGAGGTCCTGTCAATCTGGGCAGAAGTTAACTTTGAAGATACAATAACCTCAGAGCATCAATTTCTTAATCAGAGCTTAACTGCCCCATTTTCTGTCCAGAATGATTTCACAACGGTGTTAAAAAAGTGACAAATTTGAAAGACGACTCGAACAATTTTCTATCATTTCCTGATTTTAAGAACAAGTACAACCTTGATGCTTGCCCTCTCAAGTATTATGGTCTTTTGTCTACACTTAAAGTCCTGTGGAATACACAAAAAAAATAGCTTTTTTCCGAACAATCCTGAATATGAAAGCTACGCAACAACTCTCTCAAAAACTCCTAGGGCAAGCCCACTAGTTTACGCCAAGCTTGTTTCCAAAACATGCGTAACTTCAACCACACACCAACAAAAGTGGCTAAGTGATTGTAACCTAAAAGATGATGAACACATCAAGTGGCAGGAAATCTATCAACTAGCTTCTAAGAATACTAAAAGCACAAGACTTATCGAGTTCCAATTCAAATTTTTGCACAGACAAATAGCTACTAATCAATTTCTACACAAAATTGCTATAAAAGACGACTTAAAATGCTCTTTTTGCCAGGAGAAACCGGGGAATTTACGACATCTGTTTTGGTCTTGCCCCAAAACAGGCTCTTTTTGGAATTCTGTACGCATACAGCTTACTCTATCCAACGTTTTTACAGATACTGATGCAATAAACATTGCTGTTGCACTAGGAATAACACCATCTCCCTCTGAAAATCATCACCAGATCAATTTTTGCTGTCCTTTCGCTAGATATTATATCTGGAGATGTAAAATAAACGAAACTACTCCAAAAGCAGAAGGCTTCCTTCAGTATCTTAAATCGATTCATAGCATAGGATTGAAAACAGGTGACACTCCCCCTCAAAAATGGGAACTTCTGAATACTTTATTTTAATGCAATTCCCCCTCATTCCTTTGTATTACCGTAGACGCATATATACAGTATTAGGGACTTTAAGCAAATCACTACGGCGACCTATGCTACGGCGGCCGGAAGTAAAAAAGCCCAGAAATGAAGCAGTGCGCATGCTTGGAAATGACCTTTCGCCGTAGCGCCAAATCCTGCAACGTGAAGAACTGCCTTCTGGCGTAGTCGCTACTACGTGAGTATAAAAGTCCACTCTCCTCCTATTCTTTGCGGTCACTAGTTTTAAAAACTAACATAAATTGTTTTTTACTTTATCAAGAAAGTGTTTGAAGCTTCTGGTTTTCAAGTAAATACGTTTTCCCTGTGTTTTCTCTTAAAAGATTTCTATCGTCAGCAGAGTGTGCCATGCATAAATATGGCCGCGGAAATACTGCCAGAAAAAACAAAGGCTAGACGAAAACCGTAAGTACGACTGTTAGCAATGAAAAAGCTAATGAAATGTCACTGAAGGTTGTTTACGCAAGAATAAAATGTCTAAAACGTTGAATTTGTTGATTTCTTGTTAAATACGGCACATAAGAAGAAAAATCACTTGCAGCGAACTCCGATCTTCAATTGTAGTTTTCTGTTTTGTGTAGAAATCGCCCTCCGATGATGTTTTCTATTAATATTCTTCTTGGCAAACGAAAGATTGGAATTTAAGTACAGACATTCTTGCTCAAAGTCTCTCTCAAAGAAGGAAATTGGTTTCTATTTTCAGTGTTTTTGGTTCGTTCTAGATAATCTCGTCCGCTGTGGCAAATTAAGCTTTACAGTCTAAGGCAGTACTGAATTCTTCGTCTGAAGTGAAGCCCATATTTTTCTTTCATGTGACAACTACGTTGTTTTATGTATTCGCTTCTCCAAAGGAGGTCATAACAGCGAAAGCAAGTGAGCCGTAGTCACTGCTTGCTTAAAGTTGAAATTTGGAGGGCTACGGTGACGTACTCTCCCGAGGACTCCGCATCCTCGACCGCCGTAGTAGAGGTCGCCGTAGCGATTTGCTTCAAGTCCCTATTTCCTCTTACCCCTGAAGACGCAACCCTTCACGAACCTTTTGTTTTCTTCTGATAGTCAATGGCCTTGCAAAACCTGGCACAATGCAATACCCTTTAAGTAAAGTACCTTTCATGTATAGATCGCACTTTTTGTGTTTGTATTTGTCCAAAAGACAAAATCAGTTTAGTTTAATATGAACATTTGTTTTGCTATATATGGATGTAATTTTCGTGTTTCTGTAATGCAATGTTTTGCAATGCAATAAAAAAAAATTCTGAAAAAAAAAAAAGATGACGTCAGCAAAAGACGGTCAGGGCCTCTTCGACCTCCACCGTGGTTTGACACTCGACCCGCAACTTTATTTCCCCTTCCAGCTTCCCCTTCCACTCTTTTATACGTGTTGTTTTTGGAAGGAAAGTCCACATCGAATCGTGACAAAATTACTGTTTAGCGGGGTGGGGCAGGGAAAAATACAAATGTGAATAGAGCGTTTTCAGTCACGCAAGTAAAAAAAAAAAAGTCATCAACTTAACAAATAGATTCCATGTTGCCGTGCGTCTGTTCAGTTATAGATCACAGATAACGTCAAAATGTGGTAAAAACAAAGAAGTGGCACACGAGCCGCACCACTGATGTTTTTACCACATTTTGACGTCTTCTGTGATCTATTACTGAACAGACGCACGGCAACATGGAATCTATTTGTTTTATATAATAAAGAAATAAAATGCAAGCGAAAAACTTGTTTATTTTCACATTTCTGGAAAACTAGCTGCAGTGATGACTTAATCTGTGCATCTGTCCTTTAATAGATCATAGCTAAGAACCAATCACAACGCGCGAACTATTCACCTTATTATATAACATTCAATAGATAAAATCAACAAATTGAAATATTATAGAAGAGTGATAAATAAACAACATGCCAAAATCTCAGGGCCGTGCGATATCCCGTACTCGAGTTATTTGGCAAAATGTACCACTCAAAATTATAGTGTTTTGTATGGAAACGCCATCTTGGCGTCCCTCGAGTTAAGACATATGTTTCTTACTTTAGCTATCTCGAGGGCTTTGTTCTCTGTTGAGCTTTCAAATATTCTCATAGACGCTTCTCGTATCATGTTGGCGTGTCCGCGCGTGATTTTTCAAGCTGGCAGTGTGCCGGTCTTAAAAGAGTTAGAAGGAAAACACAGTTTTTTAAAACGGTTAATCGAAAGAAAAAGTTCTAAGGAACATTCGAAAGTGGAAATCAGTCAGTTCATAGCGAAGAATCCCTCTTCGAGGACAGATTATGGTTTTAGCAATGCAGACAACACATAGTCTCCTTCGCAGCTAGACAGTACATGGACAATCCCGGATCACAGCAAATCATCGCACGAAATTTAGACTTTCTCCGAATCTCTTCAGTGGGCGCTTCTTGGAATCCACCTTCCCAAAAATTTCAGGTTTGAATTTGAATTTTTTTCGGTGCTTTAACTTAAATTAACCGATTCGTTGTATTCGAAGTAACTTTTGTAAAATTTGCAAGAAACGTGCCCACTTCGGTCAATGAATCTCATTTGTACTTCAAATTGACCCATAAGATTCGCTTTGCTTGTCTTCTTGTACCTTAACTTGATGCGAAAACTGAACGTGTTTGTTTTTTTCTGCATAAACACAGGTTTATTTTATTGTATATTTTTATGTGTGTCTTAATTCACGGAATTTTGTAATTACTCGTTCTAAGTCAACAAGCCGAAATCCTTGCAGCACATATCAAATTTGCCCATATCATGTGACAACAGGATGAAATTTCGCTGCGAAATTTTAAAATTTAATTTTACTTCCAAGTTTTTTTTGGGGGGAGGGGGGGGGGGGCAATCTTTGATTGGCAACAAGTGTATTTCATATTTGGAAGTTAGGAATTCTAGTTTACACTGTGACATAAGCGTAAGCAAAAACATAAGCATAACGATGTTCCCATAAGATATGCATAAGAAAAGTGACATACGCAAGCGCAGTGAGCTCCAGAATCATGTCGCGGGGTATGCATATGGAGACGAGCCACATACTATTCACTTGAATTTCCGCTGGCACAAAAACCTGCTGTTTCCTTATGCTTAAGCTTATGCTTATGAAGCTAACGGTTTAGACACTGGTTAACGCAACATAAGCATAAGAAAATGGAGGATATTCTGTTTTTCTTGTACTTATGCTTACGTCATTCCCGGTTACACTGCTTATGCTTATGCTTATGCTTATGTCACTGTGTAAACCAGCGTTAATTTTCGTGGGTCGCGTGTCGCGTGTTAATTGCTGCGGGTCGCGGGTAAGTTTTCGCTGATGAAAAAATAATAATCGGAGCGCTCCTCTTTTACTTGCTTCAACGTGTCTGTGGAATGTGAAAGTGACTGCAGAGATAGAAACTAAACTTGAGCTTTCTTTTTAAAACAGCCAGTATCCGTATCTTAGAAAGTATAAAAAAGTACCTAAAATAATTGCAAAACTTCAAAAACTAGCGTGCACTACAACAAACTGGGTCATGAATTTAATCCGACAGTGGAACAACGGTCACCTCTCGACGTCGGCTACATTTTTCTCTCAGCGTATACAATCACTCACTCACTCACTCACTCACTCAGAGAAGTAAAGAAAGAAACTACTTCCTTGTGGAGCTTGTGACTCCGTCATCTTCTTTTAGCCACATAAAAGGTTTATGTGAATATCTCACAAAAATTATCTTGAGGCCTGACATAATTTTCGATTTAAAAAAGTAGACGCGAAACGTTCATAGAAAGTCTGAGCTCGTTGCTCGACGTAGTTGTGAACACCACTTGAACAATAGCGCACCTGTTACCTCTGTGATTTCAAGACAGCTAGGAGCAGGTCATTCTTCACTCTTATTAGTTTAATGGCCATCTCTCAGTTGGCTTATAGCTCGTTTGGCTGAGCACTAAAGTGGTATCCTAGAGGTCATGAATGGGTTTGAATCCCACACAAGCCTGAAACTTTTTTTAGGCTTTCTTATCGTTGCTGCTTAAGTAGCATTGCGACAATGGTATGCATCTTCATTCATTTTTTGTTTAGTTACTAATTTACTGCACCAGGATATAACCAATTGCCTTGATCTGCTGGTTTCCGTCTGCGCTCCATCGAGCCACGTTCCCACAAGTGTTGGAGTTATCATGGGATCCTGCTGTATCAAACCCGATTCTGGAGTCACAGCTAACGCAATCGTTTTCGTTGTTGCCAAGGATACCACTTCTTGTTCTGGAAGCGGGTTCAGTCTCACACTTAACATTAAAACCTTCCCTGTTACATTCCCTTCGCAGAGATGCTTGTGACTGAACCAATTAGCGTCTTCCACGTGTTACGACCCAGAGAGATGGCGCTGTAATTTCCGTCAGCGATCAGTGAATATAAAGAGCTGGCCTGCTTATTTATAACAACAAAGGTTAAGCTGTCTTGTCCACTGATCTTCATCCCCAGGCAGATCTTGGAGAAGGAAGTGTTCCAGTAAGTTGGTAGCTTTGTTTCTTGGGTGTCGAACCCAGTCTCCCCTCCTACAAGGTTGAACGTTTCTTTGTTGCTCCACAGACTGGAATCGTAGTGAAATGTTGACTGTAAAGAATTCAAAAAATGAAAACAAAAAGCAATTTGTTGTATATGTATCGCCCTAACAAATTTAATGTTTAAGGTACTATGGTACCCTAGACTACTTTTTTCTTCAAAATGAAACAAATAAAGACGATACCACCATGGTAACAGAACAAGCTTTTGTCAGATGTTTTCAATAGTGCTTCCTCGGTAACAACAAATAAGCAAAAATACTGAGTCAGTGAGGCAAGAAACAATTTTTTTACAAATTATCTTTGTATTGATCTATGATATGAACCTAAACTTGTGGACTTACTCTTGTTATTTTCAGAGAGAAAAATCTTAAAAAGTTTTATCTTGCCAAGAATGGGTACTTTCTGCCTATGCCTACCATCAATCTTTCAAATGTTATGAAAGAACAATTCACCAGATTGCTTGATCACATTAATTTGTGAAGTATCCTTGTCACTCCAGCCACATCCCACAAGCTTTACGTTTCCATTGCTTGTTTTATTGATGTGGGTACTTGAGCCTGAGCATTAGCTGTGCCATGCTGATGAGGCCTAACAAGGTCGAAACAGCTGTCCATGGCTGCTAATGCTTGGGCTCAATCTTTGCTTTGGTAGATTTAAGGGGTAATGCCCGCTACCTTGTGGCCTTAGTGCCTTTTGAGTGGCTTCAGCTTACTTGATCACATTAATTTGTGAAGTATCCTTGTCACTCCAGCCACATCCCACAAGCTTTACGTTTCCAATTACCAGATTGGCTTCATTCTGGTTCATTGCATAGAAGGTTTGTCTACCTCAAATTTGATCCCTAAAAAGCTGGTAAGAGTAAAATCATGGAAAGTGGTCAGGTTTTGCCACCTTTTCCAGCAATATCAGTCCAAAGTGTTTGTTACACATGACGGGAAGGGAAAAATATCAAACAGGCATGACAGTGTACTTCTCCAGCAAAGTAATAGCATAGAGATAGGATGTAAACAATATATCAGCTCAAAACTAGTGCAAGAATTTAACGAAAATCTTACCTCGCGAACGAGCAGTCTGGACAAATCTTTTTTCAACTGAATCCTTTATTCTCAGCTCCCTTTTTATCAGCAACCTCAACCAAGAGCCAAACAGCAACAATCTGACATCCTGGGAAATGCCACATATCTTTGAGCGGGAAAGACTCCTCCAAAACAATTTATCATTTTCTTCTAAGTCTCAGACCAGGCTCCAATCCTGCACCAAAAGTTGTTCGGGCAACTTTAGCATTCGATGAAACTTCCGCCAGTGAAGATTGGAGCCTCGTGAGACAAGGTTCATTTGCTTTGACTCCTGCTTTGAGGCCCCTTGTCCATGAACAACAAGCTGTCAGCAGATTGAAGCGAGTGTTCGAACAAAGTTTGTTGCATTTGAAATGCCAATAAGCGGTTCTTTGGAATTGGCAAGGTTTAAGCATTCTCAGCCTTTGATGATGAGCTCCGACACCAGCAAATGATCCAAAACACAGTTATTTAGGGCAATTTTCACACATTCCAAGGAAAATTCTGCAAATGATTCGGCCGACCAGAGAGTGAGTTCAAATAAGCCGAATATAGCCACGTGACCAGATGTCACGTGACAAGATGCATGCATAACAATGCCCAGTCCTCCATCAAAATCTCTGGAGAAATAAGAGTTTTAATATTCCCTCCACCTCCCCCCCCCCCCCCCCCCACCCCAACTCACTTATAGCAAAAACCCTGTGATTTCCATACATTTTCTAGAGTACCATACCACCTTAATTGAAGTATATATGGTAATGAATTAATTAATTTGTTTCCTCAGTACTGTTTGTCAAGTTAACTGAAGCACTTATGTTTCAGAGTATTTGGGGCTGGTTTATTTACCCGTACTTTTGTAAAAAAAAACTTATCTCTTTTAAGCACTGGTTTCCTTTGCCTTTTTTGAGGGGTACAAGTGAAATTTTAGAAAAAAAAAAGGGCACGTTACGTTTGAAAAGCGGTCAAATTTATGATATAAGTAGTAAAGTTTTGCAGATAGTTCATTGAAATATTGAAATATAAGTCTTGCTTACTTAAATATGTCGTGCTGATTATCGCATGAATGTGCAGCTGAAAAATGAAACGAAATTGAATATGATGACGTAATAAACAGCTTAGTGAAAACCAAATTTATGTGGCACTAAAGAAGAAAAATAAGTGCGAGCAAAATATCAAGCAACTTTTGCAAATCTTGTGACGATATTATGTTGGCTCAGTGAGATGTGAATCAGCCTACTATAAAACAAAACACAGACTGGATTCCCTAAATGGAGCAGCGCTGTAGGAGGAGATGGGCTGTTAGATTGTTAGCGTTCCGTTTCTGAATAATCGAGAGTCCAAACCTTCAGCAATGAGGAGAGACTGGAGCAAGGAGAAAGAAACGAGAAGAGACTCTCTCCTAACCCCTTCGGCTCGTTCGCTTCATGTCAGCGATTTTTTGCGTACCCGCTCGACTATACAAAAGGGACTGTTACCATAGCTGCTTTTGTCGAGAAATTCAGTAAAGAGCTCTTTCGGTGTCGGGAGGTTATTAACTAAGGTCGGACCAATGCCCGTAAAGTGCTCGTTCATAATATTTGGAATTTGTGACTATAAACTCTCGTGGAAGAATCATGTCGATTCTATAGCCTTCAAAATTAGTAAAACCGTAGGATTGCTGTCAAAATTAAGAAATTTTGTTCCACATCACACACTTGTTAATATTTACAATTCCCTTATTACTCCTTATTTGCGTTACGGCCGGTTTAATTGTGTGGGGCCAAGCCAGCAAAACCGATTTAAATAAGCTCTTAATTCTCCAAAAACGTGCCCTTCGTTTTATTTACTTCTCAGATAGACGTGATTACGCAATTCCTTTCTTCTTGAATGCTAATATTTTACCTATACATTTTATGTACTACAAATTACTAGCCGAAACAATGCATGACGTAAGTAATGACTTTGTGCCGTCAAATCTGAAAGACCTGTTCGTTCCTACTGCGAAAATCCATTCTTACAAGACACGAGCCTCAGTCTCTAAGAATTTCTATATCCAGAAATCAAATACTGAAATTAAGAGGAAGTCCTTTTCAAGAATTGGTGCAAAACTGTGGAATGAGATACCAACTAAGTTAAGGGCTCTCCCTAAAGCTACTTTTAAAAAAAAAGATACAAATGATTTTGTTAAATATATTGGAAAATGAAGATTCTTATAAAGATTTCGAATCCATCATATCAAAACTTAATTTTTACTCTTCATAGCTGTACATCCTTATTTTCCGATCCTGTTTTGTCCCAGATACTTCGAATTTGCTATGTAACCTTAATGAACTAGTGCAATACGATTTTCTCTTAAGTAGTTCTTCTTTTTCCTTTTTTGTAATACGTTCCTTTTTCCTTTAAACGAAGGTTAGCAGATTTTTATTTATTTTTATTTTTCCTGGCCCGCCTCGATTAGCCTCCGCTACCTGCGGTGCCAGGTCTGTTGTTACTGTCTCATGTGCGAAAATGTAATAAAGTTGTCTTGTCTTGTCTTGTCATTTAGTCAGGCTATTAAACTTCATACATTTTTCTCAAAACTGTATCAAACAAAATCTTCAAACTCAGCAGTATAAATTAAAGTAATCAATGACTCGCTAAAGTAATCAATCAATGACCCATAGACCCTTTTCATAATGCAAATTATTCTTTTATTCTTATGATAATGAGCTACTAGCTCGTCAGCATGTGCAAAATTCAATAGAATTTTTTCATTAAAGTGAGGTTAGTAGGGCTAATTAACACATATACATAAGAATAATTAAAATCGTCCGCCATTATGAAAAAGGTCTATAGCAGCAATCAGTTTACTCACTGGGTTTCCCTTTATTAAAAACCATAAAAACAAAATATAGGGTAGTCGTTAGATTGCAAACTTCTGTATTTTCGCTTTTAATCGTCACATCAAGTTGGAATGTACTACAACAAGAGAAAATAAAGGAAGTTAGAGAGTACATCCGCCATACACGCCTTATTTCAGGGGTAATTCATCTCAGGCTGTTTTTAGCTTCCGCGAAAAAGGATTCCAACGCTTAGCGCTTAGCCCCTCCACGCGTCAATTTTCATTTCTGTATGTATTGTGAGACTCAATACATGAAATCACATGTTTGAAACTGCGGATTAAAGAATGAGTATGTGAATGATCATCGCAGTCGATGAACACTATTTAAACAGCAGTCGTGAAAATAAGGCCTGAAACAAGTCTGGATTTTGTGTTCACAACTGCGATGATCATTCACATACTCATTTTGTATTTATTGGCTACTTCCTACTCACGTGGGATTTCCTAGGCTGGCAAGTGATCCAAATATAACCTGAGACGAATTACTCCTAAAATAAAGCGTGTATGGCGATCAATCAGTTGTAGAATCTTGGGCCCCCATTTCACTGAATCGTTCAGACAAAATTTTGGTATAGGCAGCATGATATTGCTAAGCCCTGTATAATTCCTTAAGATTAAGTGTTGCCGCGAACTGTTAGAAGGAATGGTTTTAATATTGCAGTCTGTTTGTTTTAGCACGTTTAGTATAAATTACCCCTGAGAATTTCTCTGCTGACAAAAAGGACCGCCCCCGTTTTCCTGACAGTTGTTTTAGCATCATTAAAGACTGCAATCAGTGATTTAGTGCAGAGAGAAAACAATAGAACTGGGTGTTGAATAGTAAATATTGTAAGATAAAGTACAGTTTTGTAACAACGATTAGATGCCTCAAATTGGTGTCTTACTTAACGACACCTTTCAGTTAAAAATGAATTATAAATCACTCGCGGCTTTATGTTTTGATTCCTTTGTTAGGAAACGTTATTTGCGAAAGCTCCAAATTAAATTCATCGCCGCACTTTCGTTACAAGTTAAGCTTGATTTAAAAAGTCTCTATGGCCCTCACGATCAAGAAACACGACAGGAGATCAGTTCATCTAGATCTCCATCTATAACTAGAAAAATTCTTGTTAATAATGATAATGGTAATAGTAATGGTAATCATAATCATAATCATAAAACTAAGGAAGAGGTGTCTGCATGGAGCTCAAAGCTGACTTGGAATGACTTAATGAGTCAGATATGATTACCTCAGTGGGCAGGTTGTTCCAATGTTTGTTCGTCCTTGGCCAGAAACTAGAGTTGTACGCATCACATGATGCTTGAAGTTAGATAAACTTGAGGGAATGGGCGCGGGTACCGAAAAAGGTCCGATGTTTGACGTAGGTCAGAATAGTCACTTCCACCTGTTGGTTAAAAGAATTGCAGAGCATGCACAGTCAGGCTATCTGCCTCCTGTGTTGTAATGATGGCCAGTTTTGTAATAACAATAATAATAATAATAATAATAATAATAATAATAATAATAATGAGTCTTTATTCATCAGAAGATAAAAATACCTATCTTATGTTACAATAATACGGAAAAGATAAAAACTATGATAAAAATATACAACAAATGTATATAAATAAAAAGTATGTCATTACAATAAATGGAGCTTAAAAATAAACCTATTTATAAAGGTGTTCATAAAACGCTCTGTGTTAATTGTCGGGCGTACGCAGCCTTTTTTTCTAGGATTATGTACATAAGTCTTCTGGACAGGAGTGATGTCTTTCAGTGGGTGGCAATCCGTTGATATTAATTTCTTTAAAATGTTTCGGTCTTGTTTAATTAAAAGGTTCTTGATAGAAACTGGAAATGAAATGAAACGGCGTTTATGGCATCGGTCTAAAAAAATTTGTATAGCCGTAAGATCAGACTCCGATTCGACTGAGAGCGCATAGCTAAAATTAGGTAAAACAATAGATATAAAAAGGTGGTCTATCTCAACCTGAGAGTAGTGTTCCTTTCTTAGAGTTCGTAGAACATGTAAACACTTATTTGCTTTGACAAGCTTGGTTCTAACATGCTCATTAAATTTCCCGTCACTCTGTTGAGTTACTCCTAGTACAATGAAGCTATTACATTGAGGAATGTTGTTAATTGGAGAGTAGAGTACATTGTGATTTTTCTTTCTAACAACCAGCTCTTTACATTTACAAGGGTTGCAGACCATTTTATTGTCTTTACAACAGGTTAAGAACTGTCCTACCAAGTCGGCAGACGGGCCGCGGTTCCTAGTGATAGGTGAGACTATAGTGGAATCATTGGCATATTTAAAAAGAGCAAGGCAGCCATTAAAGAAAATCTCCAAATCATTCAAAAATATATTAAAAAGATACGGTCCGTTTATACTACCTTGTGTGGTTCCTCTATTGACAGATTTCCAATGTCCTAAAAAATTATTGCTAACAACACATTGTTGTCTTGTATAGAGGAAACTGTGATACCAATTGATAATGTAAGGATTTAGGGGTAGCTGTTTCAGTTAGGCAGACAAAATAGTATGGTTCACAAAATCGAAGGCCTTACTGAAGTCCATAGTAAAAATTCGCACTGCGCTACAGTCACTACTGTTTAAATACTTGTATGTCTGGTGCTGGATAGCAAGCAAAGCATTTGTACAATTACCCGCCTGTCTATATGCGAATTGAGTATGACTCAAATTGTTCTCAATGACTGACTGTGCTTTCGTACGATACACGACCTTCTCAAACAACCGCGCAATAACGGGAGTAACATTGGGAGAGGGTTAACATTTGCCCTCTTCCAAGAGTCCGGCCATGTATGAGTAGACAGCGATAAATTCCAAACGTGAGTAACGACAGGTGTGAGTAACTCAGCACAGTCTTTCCAGATCCAGTACGGGATGTTATCTGGTCCTGTTGCCGTTTTCTTTACACCAGCTAAAGTGTTCAACACACACCGCTCAGATATTGCCGCGGGCTTTACATTGTCTGGGATATCCATATCAATAGGTCTGACGTAGCTGTCATCATAGCACAGGTTGGCGAAGTAGTCGTTCAGACGAACAAGAAAGTTGTTGTCCAAATTTATCGACGATGACCTGCAGCGCTGCGATAGGGCGTCCACGCCCTTCCACCAATCACCGCTACCAATGACAGCCGTTATTTTTCTGTTCTCGGTTATCACCTCAGAAATGCGCTTATTAAATAAAGACAGCCGTTCCTTGTTGTTTAATGATATACGGGACTTAGTCCTCAGCGTACACTTGACTAATGGGGACATCTCTTCCAAGAGTCCGGCCATGTATGAGTAGACAGCGATAAATTCCAAACGTGAGTAACGACAGGTGTGAGTAACTCAGCACAGTCTTTCCAGATCCAGTACGGGATGTTATCTGGTCCTGTTGCCGTTTTCTTTACACCAGCTTAAGTGTTCAACACACACCGCTCAGATATTGCCGCGGGCTTTACATTGTCTGGGATATCCATATCAATAGGTCTGACGTAGCTGTCATCATAGCACAGGTTGGCGAAGTAGTCGTTCAGACGAACAAGAAAGTTGTTGTCCAAATTTATCGACGATGACCTGCAGCGCTGCGATAGGGCGTCCACGCCCTTCCACCAATCACCGCTACCAATGACAGCCGTTATTTTTCTCGGTTATCACCTCAGAAATGCGCTTATTAAATAAAGACAGCCGTTCCTTGTTGTTTAATGATATACGGGACTTAGTCCTCAGCGTACACTTGACTAATGGGGACATCCAAGCTGGGTCACGCAATGACATGCGTATGGATTTGTGCGGCATGCACTTTTCCAACACAGCAAAAATCTTTTCCTCAAGCACCTCGACCGCCTTGTTTATGTCTCTCGCATTGAAGACGTCACTCCAGTCCAGTGTAGCCAGTGCCATATAAAATGACTGTTTCCGATGTTCCCTACAGTCCCGCACAAGAACTTTACGGCGTACAGGTTTAAGTTTTAGACCCGCCGGTAAAACAAAGCCTACATAGTCTGTCTTAGTAAGCATATGTATGGAATATGCTTGACCGAACAGATCTGCTCGGTTGGTCAGACAGTTATCCAAGCATGCATTACCCCGCGTGGGGAAATCAACCATGAAATCCCAGCCAGACAAAGCCTTGAATTCTTGCATGTCCAGACGATTGACATCGCCACCGCAAACAATAGCCGCTTCTGGGTGTTTGTACAAAACAAAGTCAACAAAGGAGATTATATAATTCATTAAGTCAATATCCCGGTAGCTATGCTTGGGAGAGTTATACAGGCCACAAATTAGCATAATGTGATCGGACGGCAACAGCACTGTTAAAGCAATAAACTCATAAATTAGACCGATACACATCCAAAATTTTAAGACTAATCTCACATAAACCGCAAAACCCCCTTTTTTCATTTGGTCCAAGTCTGCCCAACCTCTGTCCCTCCTGAACACGTTGTAATGTGAGATATTCACCACGGCGTCGGGCATATTGGTGGAAAGATGAGTTTCGCTGACAACACAAACATCAATGTCCTGAGATATCAGGTCAGCCTCAAGCGCCACAGGTGCCCGTACACGATTCTTTGTTTTCGACAAGCCAAACAAACACTTTGGGACAGCGAATCCCGTTGATTTAGATGTTGTTTTGTTAGTTGTGTTGACGAGCGGAATATTTATTAAGTTAGTCCGATCAACTTTCCGACCTTTTGCCATGACGAAACGGCGGCCTTGCAACACCGGGATTTTCTTGGTTGAGGTGGATCGTAAATTTCCAGCCCCACGTTGCCCACGGTACTTAAGAATGCCGAGTGACTTGAACTGAGATAGAACGGCTAGAGATGGCTTGGAAGCTTTGTTTCGGAGAGACAAGAGCCCAGAGCGTTCGAACGACGCTGGCTTAGTTCGCATTAACATCCGGTAATTCTTATTAACTCCTTCGAGACTTCTGTCAGTCTCTGGACCCGGTTGTGACTCGACATCGTTGTCTATAGTGATATCTAGCATGATGTATTTCTCCGGTACAGCAAGCAAGGTTAGGCCATGAACGCCCCACAACACCACCGGTAGGCAAATTCTAAATTTAAGCGTCGTAGACTTGAATAAAATATGTTTAAGAAGCCAAGGACTTTCAACTCCCCTAGAGTAATAATTTTAGGAGTCTTGGGAAGCATTCAGAACGAGACGAACACTAAAAATAATAAGTAGGCGAAAACGTGAAAGCGTGGCAGCCATAGCCATAGGGCCTTGAGATTGTTCAATACCGTTGAGTGACACACCCTTCTTCTCTTGAGTAGGCCCTAGTTACAAAACGAGCAGCCCGCCCCTGAACTCCCTCGAGAAGGTCTATTTGGAATTTCCTATAACAGTCTCTCAATATACACGCATATTCAAATATGGGTCTGACGTGCGAAATATATGCATGGGCCTTGATCCTTTCAGGAAAGGAGTGACCATTCTTTTTGATGAAGCCTAGGTACTCATTGGCTTTTTTTTTTTTCACATTTTTAAATGTGAAAAAAAAAAAAGCCAAGGAGAACCTAAACACGCATCTTAAAAGACGTGTGTTTTCCAGCTCAGTGTTTTGGTAATGGTAAGCCATAAGTATGCCTGACGGTCAAACACTTCTACGGCTTGGTTCAGCAAAGTATATTGGTGAAAATGGGTATTCTGGATTTATTAATTCGCAACACATAACACTTGGAGGGGTGAAAGTTCACTTGCCAGGTTAGAGACCAAGCTACAAGTGTCTTTAGACTAAGTGTGTCTGCGTGATATTAGCCGGCTAATTGTTTACTGGTGTTGCCGTTGACTTCCTCCTTGAGATCGAGAAGGTTGTTGACATATTTGTTGTGAGCATCCTCATTTCCTTGTGAATTGGTTTAATGAGTGGCCTGAGTTTGGTTCAGTCCTGCTCTCTTTTGCTCCGACGAGCTGTGTTGTAGCGTGGATGTTTTTGGCGTATGAGTCGTTTGATGCGGTTGTTCAGCCAAGCAAGGAGAAAGTTTCGTCTCCTAAGGGTTTTCCGGTGGAAAACTGGTTTGAAGCTTGAAATATTGTGTGTTTAAAATTACCACATTCATCCTCAACTGAGGGTTGGGTCAGAAGCACGAAAATATAGAAAAAAAAGCCTCCTAAGGTGCTCTTTTAGTCCCTCCATATCAGCTCGCTTATACTGGTAAACACTCATGCGTGGGTTCGCTGGCGGTGGGACCTTCAGGTTAATGTGGCATATGACTACACTATGCGAGTGGTCAATCAATCCAGGCACAATGTGGGTTCCATTGATGAAGTTAGAATGAGTGGTGCAAAAAAGGTCTAAGATATTATTCCCAAGGGTTCTTCTGTAAACCACCTGAGTAAGATTAAATTCATCAATGATCTCCAACAGTTTTTCACTAATAGCATAAGTTGCATATTGAGGATTTGACTTTATGGAACCATTTTTCCAGTTGATGTCCGTAAGATTTAAATCACTCCTAAGGATAACATGACTGCCTCTGGTACCATCCAGTTCCCTAAGGTTGCTCAAGGCAGGTTTTAATTTTTTCCATGGTCTCCACAGAGTACAACATTGAACTGCAGAAGAAACAGCTCGTTCGAAAAATCAGGATCGAAAGAAAAAGAACTCGTGAAACAAACAGTAATCCAGTTTAATACAACTCCTTACATGTGTACGCATGTGTTTGTGGTGTGTGTGTTTTTTATAACCTTACAACCTACTGTAGTAATAGTTTTAAGGGTTTTGAACAGTTGTATTCATTAGCTTCCATTCTATCATCAATAGTTTCAACGGTTTCTATTCATTTGCTTGCAACCAAGCAACAGTTTAAACGGTTGTATGATTTGATTGCCTTTCAATCTAGCCATACTTTCAACTGATTCTACTCATTAGCTTCCAGGTTTAGCAATAGTTTTACGTTACGATTTAAATTACAGAAACATATTTTAAAGTAACAATAATTCACTCCTTCTATTAACCAGCATTTAATTAGGGAATTTGTTTTAACGCTTGGCGTCGATTAGCCTACGTCTTTACAATACTTTCAGTGGTTTTTATTTATTAGCTTGCATGCTGGCCGAATATTTCTTGCAGATTGCATTCATTAGCTTGCAATCCAGCTATATTTTTAACGAATTCCACATATTATTATTGTACCAAGATTCAACCAATTGTCTTAATGTTTTTGTGTCCATTGTCTCCCCGCTTGTAGCCTCGTTTCAACACGTGTTGGAGTCATCATGGTTCCCAGCAGTGCCAAACCCAATTCTGGAGTCACAAGTGCTGCAGTCGTTTTCGTTTTTACCAGGGATACCTATTCTTGCTTTGCTATTATCACGCCAACCACTGTGAACGTTAAACCCCTCCATATCACAGTTGTATTGGAGAGAAGCTTCAGACCAATCAGCGTCTTCCAAGTCTTACGACCCAGTGAAGTGTAGCGGTGTTTTCCGTCAGTGATCAGTGTATACAGGGAGCTGGCTTTCTTGTGCATGACAAAAAAGTTGTCTTGTCCATTAACCTTCATCCCCGGGCAGATCTTGGAGAAGGATGTGTTCCAGTAGGTCGGTAGCTTTGTTTCTTGGGTGTCGAACCCAGTTTCCCCTCCTGCAAGGTTGGAAGTTTGTTTTGCCTCCTGCCAGGTTGAAAGTTTGTTTGTTGCTCCACAGACAGTAATCGTAGTGAAATAATGACTATTAAGAATTTAAAATGAAGAAAAAAAAGCAATTTGTTGTATATGTATCGCCCTACCAAGATTAATTTAATTGTATTATATATGGTAATCAATTTTCCTCAGTACTGTTTGTCAAGTTAAACTAAACACTCAGGTTTCAGAGTATTGAGGCTGGTTTATTACCCGTACATTAATAAAAAATTGTATATATATATAATATATATATATAATATATATATATATAAATATATATAATATATATAATAGCCGATCTTTTGAAAACCATGTTCATGAAAATTTGAGGGGTTTTAGAACTTTCTTTATCAATACCTCGGTTTATCAAAAGGGAGACTTGCATTTAGGCTCGTTATGAGCCTACAGTCCCTGTCAAAGGGAGACATAGAATACATGTCATTTGTCTTGCAATTAGACATTAAATTGACGTGACCTCTGACATGAGGATTTGGTGCGTTAGTCGGCCAAATCTCTCTAGAATACGCTCTTTCTGACGGCAAAGTTAGCTTGGAATTAGCGGCATCGATTTAGGCGAAGTCTAGCAGCGTTTTCAACCGAGCGTTCGTGATTGAAATTATCGCTCGATTTTGTGATCACTTCTGACACTGGAAACCAGTCATTATGAAACTTTCAGACTATCATATCACTAGCTTAAGATCGATAAAGTTGCGAGGGCGGAAACTAGTCAAAAAATGCCTTGTGTTTTGTCGATAATTTCATGAGGTCCCGGATGTTTACTGTCCGTGTTAGCGAGGAGCTGTCGACGACCATCTAGCCACAGCATTCTTACTAAGTCTTAAGTATGCTCCAAATTCACACCAGTTTCTCTCCCTGAGCCTAGAAATGATCACCGACACCTACTTTCTGAGGCTAAAGACTTGTTACCTCTCAAAGCAGAGCTCTCAATATCCCTGCATTGATCCAGGAGTACCGCCCGGGTAAACAAAGTACTCGCTTAGCAAACAAACTGCACAGCAGGATATTAGACGAGGCAGACACTGCACCTCGCAAGACTTTTCCCTCATTGGACTTAATGATGTCCTAAGGGATACTCTGCTGTAGGAGGCCAACGGAAATCAAACTCTAACGACGTCATTGCGAGCTAACTGACTGCGCGAAGACTTCAAATGCACGTTTCTTTTTTGAGAGAGAGTGGAAACTAACTGACAAATAAAACTGGAGGGGAGGGGGGGGGGGAGTAGGATAAGACCTTAATGCAAAGTTGAAGTCAGGGACAGTTTCTTTCTCTTCTCCTAATTATTAATGTAGCTAGCGACCCCCCACCCAAAAAAAAAAAAAAAAACAAAACAGCGAGAGACATCTAATAGGGGGTTAGTATGGACTCCGGGAGCCATGTTTTCAAACTCCAGCTATATATATAAAATATATATATAATATATATATTATATATATATATATATATATATATATATATATATATAAATATAGCCGACCTTTTCAAAACCAGGCTCATGAAAATTTGAGGGGTTTTAGAACTTTCTTTACAAATACCTCGGTTTATCAAAAGGGAGACTTGCATTTAGGTCCGTTATGAACCTACACTCGCTGTCAAAGGGAAGACAAATAATACATGTTGTTTGTCTTGCAATTAGACATGAAATTGACGTGACCTCTGACATGAGAATTTTGGTGCGTTAGTCGGCCAAATCTCTCTAGAATACGCTCTTTCTGACGGCAAAGTTAGCTTTGGAATTAGCGGCATCGATTTAGGCGAAGTATAGCAGCGTTTTCAACCGAGCGTTCGTGATTGCTACGAAGAATCACAGCTAATTATTGTCGAATTTTATTTGTGTAAATTATCGCTCGATTTTGTGATCACTTCTGACACCGGAAACCAGTCATTATGACACTTTCACACTATCAAATCACTAGCTTAAGATCGATAAAGTTGCGAGGGCGGAAACTAGTCAAAAAAGTGTTCAAACGTTTTGCTTTTTGCAGACAAATTCCCAGCCATGCCTTGTGCTTTTTGGGAAACTTCATGAGGTCCCGGATGTTTACTGTCTGTGTTAACGAGGAGCTGTTGACGACAATCTAGCCACAGCATTTTTACTAAGTCTTTAGCATGCTCCAAATTCTACACCAGTTTCTCTCCCTGATCCTAGAAATGATCACCGACACCTACTTTCTGAGGCTAAAGACTTGTTACCTCCCAAAGCAGAGCTCTCAATATCCCTGCATTGTTCCAGGAGTACCGCCCGGGTAAACAAAGTACTCGTTTAGCAAATAACTGCACAGCAGGATATTAGACGAGGCAGACACTGTACCTCGCAAGACTTTTCCCCTCATTTGACTTAATGATGTCCTAAGGAATACTCTGCTCTAGGAGGCCAACGGAAAATCAAACTCTAACGACGTCATTGCGAGCTAACTGACCGCGCGAAGACTTCAAATGCACGTTTCTTTCTTTGAGAGAGAGTGGAAACTAACTCACAAATAAAACTGGAGGGGGGGGGGGTGGGGGAGCGGGGATAAGACCTTAATGCAAAGTTGAAGTCGGGGACAGTTTCTTTCTCTTCTTCTAATTATTAATGTAGTTAGCATGCTCCCCTGCCGCGTCCAACAAAGAAAAAACAAACAAACCGCGAGAGACATCTAATAGGAGTTAGTATGGACTCCAGGAGCCCTGTTTTGAAAACTCCAGCTATATATATATATATATATATATATATATATATATATATATATATATATATATATATATATATATATACATATATATATATATACATACATATATATATACATATATATATATATATATATATATATATATATATATATATATATATATATATATATGAGCGAATTTGCAAAAACGTACCCGCTAGGTTTTCGCTTGAAGACGGGCGCAGCCCGTCTTCAAGCTCTTGCTGCGGCTCAAACTTGAGGGGGCTTGCCGTCAACACCTTCTTTTCCAAATAGCCCAGGGACAGTTCTAACAGTGAGTGGGTGATTGGCAGCTGTCCATCAAAACCACAGGGCTGGGGGGACTCTTTTGAGACTTTGACTGCAGTTAAAGTTGCTGTCCTTATGTTGAGTGAGAGTTTCAGTTCTAGGCATGCATTGGCAATTGTCTAGGGCCTGAATGAGAGGTTACTTTTGATAATCCTAGGATAAAATGTTAAAGTGTACATGACACGAAATTTTTTATTTCATTTTCTGGTAGTTCGACATGTATAAATAACGGTTTGAGCGTTAAAAATCGGCGAAAAAAAGTTAAATGCCTCTTTTTCGATCAAAATTCGCGCTATTTTTGCCAAAAAATTTGTCACAGCAGCGCGCGGCCAAACCTCTGTCACGTGACCTTTGTGACGTCAAGTTGTTTGCAAGATTCTCAACATTCTTCTCCACTTTCCATAGGATCATACGAATTACTTGTATCTGTATCGCTAGACATTTTAATGCGTTCAAAGTCTCCAAACACTGCTAAGCAAGCCAAGTAATTCACATGTGTCTTTGCTAACAGCTGAGTATCATGCAAACAACGTGACGTCACTTAGTGGAAAAGTCGTCCCCAGTTCCCGACAAAATTTTAAGCTAAAATTTGCCTGTTTTGGAGCCTAAAAATCGCCGAAAATGTTTTTTAGACATTTCTAAATCATGAATCCTTTCTTTATGCATATAAACGAAAGAAAAAAAGCCAATAAAAAGTTTCGTGTCATATACACTTTAACGTTTAGCTTAATATTACGTCTGTTTTGGGGTTTAGTGAGCTCTTCGTAGTTTTGGGGGGTTTTGTCGTCTTTATTATAATCAGAGTTGTTTACATTGTCTGGTTTGGAGGTTGTCCAAGTTGCAGATCTAACTTGTGTGAATTTAGTGGTGTTTTTATTCGTTTTTTTTTTTCATAAAGAACAAGAAAAGAACACGTGATATTTCGTTGATAAACTTTTTTATTCGTTTGTTGTTGTACTTTAAGTTTTGACCTAAAGAAAAATAACAATCGTTATTTTGTAGTACGGTCAGTATTAAAGAAGCCGTTTCCATTCATCAATTGCGAGAACTTGAAAGTTTCCCGGCCGGTAACTATGACGCGCGCTCTAAAATAATCTGTTACACTTGTATTTATTACTGAGGAATACAAGTTCATGTTGTGAAATTTTTTTTTTGTAATTGGTAGTCTACTTTAAACTGAAGTACAAGTTGACAGACGTATTGGCAATATTTTTTGCAAAATCAATTGTCATTTTCCTTGAGGTCATAACTTTCCATCTGCTTTCTAAACTTTTATTTAAATTTATACTAACATGCAGCGTGTTTTTTTAGTATTACAGACTGAAACTCCGTTTTTACAGAAGAGTCTGGCTTCTTGAATAGAACTGCCAGCTGGGATCGTTATAATCCCAAAGAAGCTCTGTCGTCTCTGCAATGTCGTGGAGAGCGACAAGGAAAACGCGTGGGATATTGCTGTCTTTATCTACCACGAACGGCTTCACGTTTGCATGTTGCCGTGAATGATTCAGGCAGGCACCCCAGGTTAACTTGGTACTTGGATTACCTTCGTATGGATCAATCCTAAAAGGGGAGAGAATGTGTCATTACTACTTCCATCAATAAGTTAAACCGACGCACTGATATCCCTGCATGACTATGTCACAGTTGGAAGAAGTTTGCAACTATAGGCGGGGAAATTACATGTGATACGCATGAAAACAATTGAAATGCTTCTGATTTCTTATATCTCTCACTCATTACGCGCATTGTTATTGGTCAGTTCTGCCGGCCGTATTTTACAGTACGATCCGCTGTTCGGCCCGATAAATTTTAAAGTTGCGAAAGTTGTGAAACTTGTAAAAGTGTTGGTTTTTGTAAACTTGATTCTTGCAATGGTTGCACGTTGTGCAAGCAGCCAATAAGATTAATTCGCATGTCAGTCATTCGTGGCAGTTGACCGTTCCGCTTGACTTCAACTAGTTAAGTTTCCCTTCCCCCGGATTAACCTCAGAGATATAACAAATCTTACTAACCTCGTTTTCTTGTTCCGTACTGTAAGTTACAGGTCCTCGCTTTTTCTTCCGTTGATTTATATGGTCCAAGCGCGAAGCACGCGGGCCATAAACCAACGGGATAAAACTCACAGTACGGACCTCGGATTCGATTAGCAACAAGCGGCATATCGTTCATTGTTTTCATGGTAATCATGACAGGCAACGGCAAAGACAAAGACGGGGCTCTTCTTCCACAAAACCCACTTCTTTTCTTTCGGTATATGTAGAGAGGTCTCAACTAAAAAATGTAGTACGATGTTGATAGGAATTGCATATTCAAGTAATGATAAGTAGATGTCTGCCACTCTATGTGATGTCTCCAATAGCGTTATACGTCAAAAAAATATTACGCTTTTAAGGCTTTATCACGTGCGACTCCGCCACTGAAGAAGTATTTTCTCTTATTTACTATAAACACTTACGCTATCTGGTGTCCCGCACTTTCGATCACCATCAGTACACAAGGCCTCCCCTGTTCTTCGTATTGCCGTTCCCTCCTCTCCGCCTCTTCAACTGAGGTTATTTCTCCTTCATATTCGCAAATTATTTCCCCTTTCATTATATCTCGGGAAGCGAAAGCGCAAATCCCCGCACCACGCGGATCACTTGGTACATTATGCAACTAGGGATGAAAACAAATAACATTGAACTCTATTCCGAGTAAATTTATAATATATTAGGGAAAATCAACTTACTATTCAGAATTAATGTAATTATAAATACTTACCTCAATCGGTGGTTGCGGCTTAGGGTTGAAGGACTTATACTCCTGAAGCCGTTCACGCATTATCTGGCCCCCAAGTTCAATTGCTGGCTCTCTTCGGGGGCGTACGAGCCTTATCCCTGTGTAACCTCGAATTTTTCCCGCTCGGGTTGTGGACTTAACTTCCCACTCTTTGTTTTGGGCGAGGTCTGTTACTGCTTTCTTAAATTGCTGAGTGAAAAGAAACAATATCAGTTAACGTAGACGAAGAAAATAAAGATATAATAATAATATAACCAAATATAAAGGAAACATACAGCTAACAAATAAAAAAAATCTTAACCATGCTATGAAGTAGTGAAAAAACACGAGCCGCAGGCCAGTGTTTCGATTCTCACTACTTGAATACTCTCGTCACTTCCTTGAGTACCTTACCAGAGGCTCTGCCAGGGTAGGGTCCCGTGTCGCTTGTTTGAATTTTAAAATCTCCCTTGTCGGTGTTTAAATCGCTAATTCTCGGCCTTGATGCCACTGTCGGAATTTTGCTGGGAATGATGTCGCCTGTCGGGATTTCATTTTTTGTGCTGTTGCTACTTTTTGGGCCATGTCGCTTGTCGGAATTTACCTCTGGCAGGGCCTCTTACAACATAGCAAGTTACGGGTAAGGCTATTTTTATTTTGTTTTTAATATAGCTTTTCCCACATTGTAGAAATTTCGTTTCAATTTGAGACAAAAACTGAGAAAATTATTTTATTGTCAGCTTGCAAACGTGGAATGGAGTCACTCAGTGAACACTGTGTTTTGTTAGTTGTTCGAGTTCGTTTTAACGACTGCTAAAATCGTTCACAGTGTTCAGACAAAAGAAGCAGCTAATAGAATTTCTGTCATTAGTTCTATGGTATGACTGTACTGTTTAAATCGAGAGGTCTTGTAAACAATGCCAGACCGGGAAGGCTTCTAATAAGAAAAATATTATTAGACGCTGCCGTCGTATCTCATTATTTTAAGTACCTGTGTCTGTTCCCCTTCAAGACCTTCACAGATCAATAAGCAAGCTACTGAAAAGACGTCCTGTAGTTAGTTGTTTTCAGTCAGACAACGTATCATGTACTTAAAAAAACCTTAAACAAAAAACAGTGAAGTGTTGTCAAGAGAGATGATAGGTGAGAATCGTCGGCATCCTCGTCTCTAAGAGGCGATGGTTAGCACACAGGGCGGGCGGGGGCAGGATCTCGCGTGGCTGTGAAGCCCGATCTTGGAGTGGCAGTCCCTCATGCAGTTTACGCAGATGTAGGTAGATGGGGCGCGCGCGCAGGCCGCGCGCTGCTTTCTCGCCACTCTCTTCAATGTGGACTGGACTCTCCCGTGTTCCTCAGCTTTCGAGGCTCCCGCTTTGACACTGTGCCGTCAGGTGTCGCGATCGGTAGCAGTGTCCTCCGAGCTGGTTGTGTTGATGTTGGCTGCTTTGAGGTCGCGCTTGATGGTGTCTTTGAAGCGCAGCAGAGGTCGACGGGCGCCGTCGCGCAGTTCTCCGTAGAGAATCTTCCGTGGCAGGCACTGAGGCTTCATGCGGTGGACATGTCCAAGCCAGCGGAGGCGTCTCGGAATGAGCATAGAGGGTATGCTCGAGAGACCGGCGCGCTGAAGGACCTCAGTGTTTCGGACTTCGTCCTGCCATTTGAGGTGCAGAAGGCGTCGAAACGAGCGGAGGTGGAACCCATTGAGGCGTCGCTCTTGTCTGGCGTAGGTCGTCCAAGACTCGCTTCCATAGAGGAGAGTCGACAGGACACAGGCTTGGTAGACGCAGACCTTGGTCCTTTCGCTCAGCAGGCTGTTGTTCCACACTCGCTTGTTGAGTTTGGCTATGACTCCTGCAGCCTTAGCGATTCTCGAGCTGATCTCGGCCTCGAGAGATGTTGAGCTTGTCACTGTGGAGCCCAGGTAGATGAAGGCGTCCACGACCTCGAGCTGAGTGTCCCCGATTGTGATGGAAGGTGGGGACTCGGCACCCTGCGCCATGATGTTGGTCTTCTTGAGGCTGATTGTTAGCCCAAACTCCCTGCAGGTAGCGGAAAACTTGTCGACGAGGCGCTGAAGACCTTCCTCGCTGTAAGATCTTAAAACAGCATCGTCTGCGAACAGTAGCTCGCGTATCAGCACCTCGTAGGTCTTGGTGTTGGCGCGGAGTCTGGCGATGTTGAAGAGTTTGCCATCTTGCCTCGTGCGGACATAGACTCCATCATCACAGTCGGCGAAGGCGTACTGCAGGAGCATCGAGAAGAAGATCCCGAACAGGGTTGGTGCTAGGACGCAGCCCTGCTTCACTCCACTACTGACTGGGAAGGGGTCAGAGGTGGCCCCATCAAAGCAAACCGTGCTCTGCATGTACTGATGGAAGGAGGTAGTGACTGCCAGGATTTGAGAGGACACCCAATCTTCTGCAGGATCTGGAAGAGCCCGCTTCTGCTCACCAAGTCGAAGGCTTTGGTGAGGTCCAGGAAGGCGAGGAACAATGGCTGCCGCTGCTCTCGACACTTCTTCTGCAGCTGTCGGAGGGAGAAGATCATGTCCACTGTGGACCTCCCGGCTCTGAAGCCACATTGTGACTCGGAGTAGACGCGCGAAGCGAAGCTCTGTAGGCGGTTGAGGGCGACTCGGGAGAAGACTTTGCCGACGATGCTCAGGAGAGAGATACCGCGATAGTTGTTACAATCGCTGAGGTCACCCTTGTTCTTATATAAGGTGACGATGTTGGCATCTCTCATATCTTGGGGAATGAGGCCTTGCTCCCAGCACAGGCACAGGAGCTCATGAAGCGGTTGCAGGATGGTCTGCCTCCCCTGCTTCAGCACTTCAGGCGGAATACCGTCCTTCCCCGGCGCCTTGCCGCAGGCGAGATATTCGATGGCTTTGCTGAGCTCTTCCAGTGTGGGCGGGGTGTCGAGCTCCTCCATGACTGGTAGGCCCGGCAGGGCGTAGAGGGCAGCGTCTGTGGCGATGTTTTGTGTCGCGTAAAGCTCGAGGTAATGCTCGATCCCTCGCTGCAGCTGCTTGCTCTGGTCGGTGATGGTCTCGCCAGTTTTTTATTCCAGCGGGGCTGTTTTGACGCTCGTGGGGCGGTGGCAGTTTTTGATCCCCCGTAATATCCTCTGGCGTAGCCGCGGTCGGCAACTGACTGGATCTGGCGCACTTGGTCTGCCAATACCCGTTTGCGCGAGCGGCGGCGGGCTGTTTCTGCCTTGCTTCTAGCTGCTTTGAGAGCGTCGCGTGGCTAGGGCAGGTATTCTGCTTGTGGTCCAGCAGTCCTTTTCTCCTGGCCTCCGTGACTGGCTGCATCTCTTCCCAATGTGCCTCGAACCAATCAGCATTCTTTGTTCTTTTTCTTCCCGAAAGCGGCCATGGCTGGGTCGTAGATGCATTGCGGAGATGGTTCCAGGTGGCGACGGGGTCGCCCGGGTCGCTGGGGGGGGCTGCGTAGCGAGCCTATCCTGAAGTTGTCGGCGAAGCTCTGAGCCCTTGGTCGGGTCGAAAGTGCCACAGGTGTTGATGCGGGGGAACCCTTCGTCCTGGTGTGGTGGATCTTTCTGGGTTTCAGCCTGACCTTGCTGGCGACGAGAGAGTTGTCGGTGTCGCAATCAGCGCAGTGGTAGCTTCGCGTGTGAAGGATGGTGCTGAGGTCCACTCTCCTGGTGATGACGAGGTCTAGCTGGTGCCAGTGGTGGGACCGAGGGTGTCTCCAAGACACGTGCATCCCCTTGCACGTGAAGTAAGAGTTGGTGATGCAGAGGCCGTGGTGGCAACAGAGTTTGAGCAGTCTCTGTCCGTTATCGTTCATCCTGCAAATGCCCTGGTGGCCTAGACAGGTGGGCATACTTGCCAGTCGGCCCAACGCGGGCGTTGAAGTTGCCTAGCAAGTATATGGCTTCGTAGTTCGGGATTCCTGACAGCAAGTCTCCTAGGGCCTCGTAGAACTGGTCCTTCGCTTCAGGGGTGGAGGTTAGCACAGGAGCGTAGGCTGAGATGATGTTGACGTAGCCTAGGGAGGTCTTCATGCGCAGGGTGAACAATCTTGATGTTCCTCCTGTGGGTGTTTCTGTGGTGGCGAGCAGCGAGTTCCTCACGGCAAAACCTACACCGTGCTGCCTGGGCACATCCTGAGACAGGCCCTGCCAAAAGAAGGTGTAGTGTGATTCTCTAAGAGATCCGCTGTCGGGCAGTCGGTTTCCTGGAGGCAGGCGACATCGATGTTAAGTCGTGCTGCCTCCATGTTGATGATGGCTGTCTTGCGGGAGTCGTCGATCTGCAGAAGGTCCGCAGAGAGTCCCGGCATATTGTGCAAACGTCCAGCTTGCGAAACGAAGAGCTGGAGTCTTCTTTGGTTTTTTCTTGAGTTGACTGCTTGGTGCGGGATTACACTCACCTTTCAGGACAGGTGCCCCTAAGCTCTACGCACCCAGTAGAGCAAGCGAGTGTGACAGGGTTAGCACCTTACTGGCCGGGGGCTGCCCGGCTTGAGGCGGGCGGTAGCTACCCAGTGAAGCTGAAGAGCCTCTCCCACAGTCGAACGAGGCCCCTGGCGCTCCGTCGTTGCGCCAATCGGCCGGAACTTATAACCGGTAACTGCCTCGTCTCGTTAAGTGTGCCGGAATCTTGCGACTCCACTAGAGGTCAACTCTCCAGGTGTGCTAAAGGCCTGGGCGTGTGAATATGGAGACGCTGGGCAGCCCACACTGCAGTGTCCCCCTCCCTCTCGGTGTCGCTGCAGGATCCAAGGGAAAGGATGAACCAATACAACTTGAGGCCAGGTCCACTGCAGGAGTTGCCGGATGCAGACGCAGAGCGGCTACAACCGCCTTCGGTGTTCCACTCCGGGTCTTTTTCCTCGAGGTGACCTTCCTGAAGCCTTTTCTGGATCGCTGCAAGGCAGCGGAGATTTGGAATCAGGGTTTTCCTTCCCCTAGATGAGCTGCCTTCGAAGGCTGAAGAGTCCCATCTACCCCGGGCAACTGGTTATAAGGCGCCAGTAACTCGCCTTCGCCCCTGCTCCTGTTAGTGGTGCCAGTTTGGCCACGAGGAGGCCGGAGTCGGACTTGGCTGCCAGAGGCTATGAGAGACGCACGTTTTGAGGGGCACTTCGAGAGGCTGCGAGAGCCCAGCCTCGCAACCCACCCTCGGCTATAACAGCCTTACGAAACCAAAGGCCTGGGCGTGTGAATATGTATGAATATGTATGAAAATCATATATTTGAACTGCGATGCAGATTGAAGAACGAATATGTGAATGATCATAGCAGTTATCAACACTACTTAAGCAGTAGTGAAAACCGCCTGTAAAGAAGAACAAATTGACCAGCACTCAGTTGGCTTGTTAACGTAGCTGGTAGAGCACTGTACCGGAATCGTAGAGGTCGTGGGTTCGAATCCCGTACAATCCTGAATTTTTTTCAGGCCTTATTTTTACTACCGTTTAAGTAGTGTTCATAACTGCGGTGATCATTCACATATTCAGAGAGAGGATAACCAAACCGTTTATTTCGTTGCTAACTTTTCCTTGGCTTTACAACGTTTGATGAGCAAAAATTTTCTTTATAAGGGAGAAATCCAACGTTTGATTTCGTTTAATTTTACTTCCGGAACGGGCGCGGTCCGGATGGAATAAGGCTGGACCGGCTAAAAGCGCATTATTAGCCAATCATTTTTAAGGATTTAGGTTCCGTCCCGCTGAGATGCTTCAGGAAAAAAATAAGATCCTTTTTTAAAAACATTATACATACATATTTTTTATTAATATGAATTAGAAACAAAAATGAGATGTCGCATTGTTTCAAAATGATCGACAATGCTTTATTCACTACTTTCACGCACTTTTCTTGGCATTGCGATTTGAAGATGCCAACTTTGTACCAAAACCAAGATTATAAGATTGACGTTGAGTAGATCCCAGGCTTGCAAATGCAACTGAGGCAACGTTTTAATGCAATGAGCTAATAATAGTGAACGATTTTATCTTCGCCATATGCATAATGACCATTATCCGAGCATTTTATTGGTGTCTTTTGAATACCTTGAACATTTTAGAAGGAAAGACGGAGTATTAAGTCAAAGCTTTTTACTGGGGAATGAAAGGTGGGATCGAGTAGTGATGAATGAATGAATCATTCGTTTACCATTCATTGATTTTTCATTCATTTAGATAAATGATTTTCCGCCGCTCACCCGACGATTTCAGTAACCAACGAAGAATCCTTCACCAATCACGCTTATCAATCAACCCTTATCGCCAATCATGCTGTCTCAACTGCGGTAAAATCTATCGTACTATTTACCACTACGCAATTTTTTAAAGACTATTGAGTACATTTTTGAGCTTTCCAACGTGTTTGGCCTGAAAACTATTTGAGTTTTAACTGGTACTCAGGCCACAGAAAAACAGTCTTGAAAGTTTGTTTTGACGGTTAACATGATTAAAGCACGTGCGTCATCTTCCAGTGAAATGATATGTCTTTTGAAGGGACAGCGTTTCTCAAACAAATTTTAATGGATATTTTCCTCGATAACCTTAACCTAGAATCTGGAAGAACTTTCAAGAGAAGTAAAAGGATCGTAAACAGATCTTATAAGAGCACCTTCAATTATCTATAACGCGTCATTGCATCCAGCGTCATAGCGCTCTATCAATACCCCTGCGTGACATTCGTAACGATGTTTCCTATTGATAATATTACGTCTCGAACAATCTACCACATACGACTTTCCCTGCAACGGCAATAGACCCTTCTAGCCTTTTACCATCTAAAATACCAAAGGCTTATAAAATCGATGCAGCAAAATTGTACGTGTATACTACATGTGAAGTACATGCATAATCCAGTGGAAATAATTTCTTTTTACACTGGATGCGTCTTGCATTTTCTAGCTAAAACCGATCTACACGCTTTGTGAAGGAAATGGAACAGGCAGTTGTGACTGGTGGGAGAGTTGGGCACACGCAGAGAGACAAGTTTCCAAAGACCCTTACCTTGCAGCTAGATTTCGACAAATCACTCAGGACTCCTAAAATCACTTCTCAGGACTGCTATTTCTCTGCGAAGCTAAGAACGCACCACCTGGGTATGTACTGTGCAAACGACGATAACATTTATTGTTTCCTGTATGACGAGTGTACCGCTAGCTCAGGGCCGAATGAAGTCATCAGTCTTCTTGACTATTTACTCATTCAAATCGAGAATAAGCTCGGAAAACATGACCACATTATCATTTGGTGTGATAACGCTCCTGGACAGTTCAAGGAATGTTTCCTGTTCTTTTACCTCGACTATATCGTGAGATGTGGGAAGTTTTTGAGAGCTGACTTGAAGTTTTTGCTGGAGGGACACACTTACTCCGTTTGTGATAGACGCTTTGGAACCATACAAAGTATTTTTCAAAGGCAAGAAATTATCGACGTTCCTCGAAAATGGGCAACCGTCTTAGAACGTGAGCAACTATCGAACGTGGTAGTTAACTGGGTTACATTGAACATGATAAAAGACTACAAATCTTTCCTCCGATTGCAGTACGTCAGGCGGAACGAGGATTTGGAGGGTGAACAATTTGAAGTAAAAAACATCGCCTGGCTCAATTTCGGTTACGGTGAAACAGTCGACCATAACGGAGAGCTTCAGTTAGTGCATCATCCAGAGAGTGTCTTTGTAAGATTCGAGATGAATTCTAAACAATTTCCGAGGAAAATTTCCTTTCTAAAGAAAAGGCAGGGCATTAAACTAAGGCCAGAACTTCTCACTACTGTGAGACAAGAAAGAAGGCCTGTGCGCGAGGATGTTAAACGATCTTGTGTTAAGTTAGCAAGGAAGTATCTCTCTGAACATGCTATTCGATTTTATGAATCACTGCCTTCGGCAGATGAAGAAAATGAAGACAGTGAATTAGAGTGAAGACATATTAAAGGTTTTTGTCAGTCATTAATTTGTACTATAGTCTCATACTATACACCATTGTTCAAAGATATATTTTCCGTGGTGCAACTCCCATATTAAAGTGTCTGGAGTGCTCGCATTTTTATGGTTAAAATTTGTGGTTTTCACTCCTGAGCTGACCCTCTAAAAGAGTTATCTTGGCACATTTCAGCTTATAAGACTGGAATAATATGGGAATACTGAGAGAAAAGCGTGACAACAGCTGGTTTCCCTTCGATGTAAAACGAATTTATGCCATAACTGTAAAACTAGGATGCTTTTTAATTTCCAAACTTTGCGAAGGCACACCCGTAAATTTCATTTGGGTCTGTTTAATTTTCCACGTCTTAAAACAACCCGAGTGCAAACTGACCAATTATAAAAATCAAAGGGATCACAGCTAATGAAATATCTTGGGAAAACCAGGGCTAGGATTAAATTACTTTACCGCAATTCCTCGAATAAGCGCCCTCCCCCGAATAAGCGCCAACACCCTCGGCCAAAATAGCAAAGAAGTGCCCCCCCCCCCCCCTAAATAGTAGGGATTCACGGAAAACCTGTTTCTATTGTCACTTTGGTTATAATCTTTTAAGTTTTAACTACACCGACATCAGTATATGTAGGAGAAGTACGGTACTCTTTCTGGCGTTCATCCCGAGTTAGAGTCGTGAAACGTTTCACGATAAGATTTAAAATTGCTGAATTACATAATATAAAACGCGGCTGTGAATTGTGCCCATCGAGTTTGCTCCTGGTAAGTTCTGCCGAATTTCTGAGTGCCCGTTCCGACACCTTTCATGAAACGGAGTGGCAGGCGAATCTCTACTCTTGTGTCTGCCTGAATTTCATCTTGCATGGAAACTTTTGAGTACGTTTGTATCCCACTTTCAACACTTCCACATTCGGCCATTATGTAATTTTGTCAGGCTAAAACCCAAGTCGGAAGTAACCGGTACGCCTGTGCACTTTGGGACAAAGATTTAGTATTCCATAAAACCATCATGATCGCTTTATTTGTTAATAGAATTGAGTGGAGTCCAATGTCATCTTAAATCATGCGAGAAAAAAAGCCGCGAAACGCTGGAAAGTACAAGACCACCCCACCCCCCATTTCAATGATGAATTCGCGCTGAACCCCATGCAATTGCGCCATTTGTCCCATCATTGAAATGGGGGGGGGGGGGGGAGGGGGAAGGGGGAAAGGGGTGGCCTTAATTTCTCATTTCTCAAGATTGTACCTATGATGGGATACTAGGAGTGTAAACAGCAACAAAACTACATACACACATAATTTTTATTTAAACACGATAATTTTAAAACCTAAAAGCTTGTAGGGTCGAGTTTTTAAGAATTAAATTAACCTAATCTACATCAAAACATATATACAAATTATATATTATTGAACACTGTAATCAGTAATATATAAAATTCGTCTTTTCAAACAGTTTATTTTTTATTTTATGAAACTAACGACCTCTGTCAGTTTTCAGTTTCTTAAATTATTGTTTCTTCGAGAGGATAACCATGTCATATTTCATACAAGCGAATCTTCTTTCACTTTCCAGCTTGTGAGCGACGTGTTTCTCTTGTAGTTGTTCTAATTCATCGGCACGACTGACGTTACCGTTGTTAATATCTAAACGTAAATTTTTCATTTTGTTGTCAATGCTATCACAGAATTGGCAAGTATCTATCCTGGCCTTTCGAAAGCTGAGTAATTCGCTCAAGTCTTCGTTAAATATTTTTCTAAAGGCGGAATAACTAATCACAGGTCCCTTATTTTTAAGCTTTGAACGGTTCGTTTTAAAGTTAGGGTTTTCCTTGACAAATTCTCGCCACATCTTGCGCATTGATATGCAAGAGTCAAAGTACCTTTTCTGAGTTCTGGACCTTCTGTAGTGCGATTCAGTCGCCTTTTTTGAACAGATGAAGTCAATAACGGCCCTCCGTGCTTCCGGCAAAAGTTTAATTGCATTATTTCCGTGCCGCCCTCTCATGTCTTGTTGGATAGACACACCATCGTCCTCCAGTTTCCTGAGAAGAACCTTGATTTTAACGGGAGAAAATCCGTAACATTTCTGAAAAGCACCCCGACAAACTGTTCCCAGTGATGGTAACTTGTAGGTAACCCTCCTGACGCCACTAGGACAAACGCTGACTTCCATCAGTCCTGAAAGAATATAATTTTGTTCGTTGTAACTTTTTTGATAAAAACTTGTTCTCAAAGCCTGGATCATTTGTCGACATTCATGTGGCCTTAATCGCATCAGACAGCCGTTATTGCACTCACACAGCAATGACATTTTGTGTACGTCTTGATAAGGTCTGTTTTTTCGGGCAATCATCGTTTTCCGTTTGCTGGTGTAAATCTTCGTCAGCTTAGGATTCATTTTCTTTCGCCCTCTTTCAACTGAGCTTGCGAGTGGAACTCCTTCTCGGAAATATGCCCAAGGGGTTTCTGGGTTGAAGCGATAAACTAGCTTGTTTAAGTCGCAAACTCGGCGATCAGCTCCACTTGAAATCGGGACCTGTGCTCTGTTTGACAAACTAGAAGCCCAGGCCATTGCCTTTATTTGACGAGCAACGAAAAATTATGAACAGTAGCAATAAGTTCCATATTTATAGCAACCGAAACAAAATCGCGTTGATTCTCGAAATTGCTATAAAGTTTATAAACCACTTGAGATTGAGAACAGATAACGTGCCCTTTTAAAATACTAGCGTTGCGTAACTCATGTCACGTACACAAGATTTGTTTTCCTTCTATAAAAGGAATGATCCAGATAAGGTTTAACTAAAATGTATTGTTGTAAAATCATTTAAGTAAAATATAGTTTGATTGGAGGGTCAAGAAAAGGTAACATGCGAATTTCACTGTATTTAAATTCTCGTTGTGATCAGTCACACTTTGTACGTGTGTTCCGTCCTGAATGCCATAAAAATGTATTTTACAAGCAAAGGACGAGTTAGGAATTTTGAAAAAAAAGGTAATACCTTAATTTTTATCCTTTAATGATTATTTGTAAACAAAAGAGAAACACATGCTACAATAGCTTCCAGGCCTTGCGTGACTCCAAGCAGATAAAAATGTCAAGGGACGCTAGAAGTGACGTGACACGTTGCGAATACTTTGGGGCGCAATGCCTGGTTACTCTCTGCATTTGAGTCGCCTTTCGTCCGCTAAGAGTATCTTTGAGAAGGATGTTTCTGGGTAAACAAAAAAACCAGTTTTCGGTAAGGATGTATGTCATACGCAAAATTTACCTTTACTTCAATGTTTAGTTATCAAAACTTTATCAGATAGGTGATGTTATATTTTGCAGCGAGATGGAGGTGATGACAACTGGCGTTTTACGTCAGGAAAGTACAGAGCCGCGCCTATGTGAGTTGACTGATTTTTTATTTTGATAATTTTAAGACGGCACAGGATGGAAAAAATCGTTAAAAAAATTTCAAGCCGTCAAGGTTGACGCGATATTTTTATACGAACTTTAACTTTAGCGGGAAGCTTTCGAGCTACATCAGTTCAAGTAAGGACTTAAGCTTATCTCTTAAGACTTGTGTTTCGATAAATTAAACAAAATGGCTCTAAACAAAGCTTATAATTTCATCCTTTCTAAAATTTTCTTTCTAAACTGCCCAGCTATATAAGTTAACTGGTGACAATCAAAGCGCGCTAGTTAATCGGATTAATATTAAAATTAAACTTAGTTTTTCTGGAACGACGGAAGAGGTAAATACCACTTGTGTGGTCAAAGGAAATTGGCCGACACTGAAAACAAGGCGGCTCTAATTTGTAATGAGCCGTTGCATACAGATATAATTTTAGCTTTTTGCGCACGAGCTCTTACATTCAGCAAATCTTAATGCGCCGTCTTTATTTCGGTTTGCCATACATCCCTATCAAAAAGTTGTCGTATTAACGGTATTTAACAATTAAGCCTTACTGTACAGTACTCCATGTTCAGGGAGCGTAAAGTTCAAAACGGCGCGTCACTCATCACAGTCTAGCAATTTCTTATCAGTTCAATCCGCGGGAATTCTTTTTACATCGGCGCGACGACGAAACGGTCGATTTTTCCTTTTGAAATTGAACTTTTCGCTTGCTAAATGTTCAAGACGAGTATTCACTTAATTTTGTTTGCAAAACTTATTGCTTGTTTGCTGCAAGCTTAATTTAAGCTTATGTTTTCGAGTTTTTTCTTCGTTTCTTGAAGTGTTGGCACGTCATTTAACTGAATGAGTGCGGCTACCTGCAGAGCAGCCTTTTCAGTTTTTCGGTTCGTATCCGTTATTTCCTTTGGAAGTGTAGTTTCAATTTTGCTTAATTTAAAAAGATATGGTTCTTAGCGAATTAGTCAATCTAACACCTCGCACCGCTGTGTCGTTGGCAGGAACTGATGTGTAAGGCGGTTTTCTTATTTTAACTTAAGTTTAAGTAAAGGCTTGAGCTTTTAAAAGTATATTAACAATCGTAACGAAAAACAAGATCTGCGAGTATTAATGTCTTCCCTGTGTTTTCGAACTCTCGTTAAAACCGAATTCCAAAGTCGACAAGACGTTAAGTACGTACAATAATTATTCTGCTGTTCATGCGAATTTCTCGTTAGTGGATTGCTTGATAATAATATCACGGTTCATTTTAATTGCCCTGTACATTTATTGTTGTAAGATATATTTAAAGTTCTGTTTAATTGTTAATGATTTACGGGTGGCTTTTCAATAAGCTAAATTCTACTGACAGTCAGAGTGCGAGCAAACAGCGTGTAGGGAGACAATAACCAGTTCGCCTCGTTGATCTTACAAAAAATAAAAATAAAATGGAAACGTTATTCACCGGCTTAGGTCTGTCGATATAGCTAAAAACTGTGCCTTCGGTCTTGAATAAGGCACAGGCTTCTCCCTATACGGACAAGTTCCAGCCGGTGAATAACATATATTTCTTGAAATACGACTGTTCTAGAGTAACCTGTATGAATACCCATTTTACAGTTGTGTGTTCATGTTGACCTGGCCTTTGAGTGGAAGTGATGCTGGAGGCATCTGGAGGTGTTTTGATACAAACCTCTCTGTCTTTCTCATGCAAATGTGGAATAGTTCCCATGATACGAGAACCATATGATTTACATGAGAAAAGCTGTAACGGTCTGTATCAAAACATTAAGGTAACCCACAGATTATTTTCCATTCATAGGCCACATCACTGAGCATGCAATTGTAAAATAGCCTATTCTAATGAAACTAGTAACTTAGAGATTCCATGCTTTTTACCCAGAAACGTTCAGAGTCTCTATATATCGACAGCAAAAAGAGATGCAAATAAGCTGACTGCTCATTTAATATATCATTTTGTGAGAAGAGGGAAAAGCAAGTATTAAAGTGCCACACACTAAAAGGTAACAAATGATATTACATTTATTTAAACCCATTGTGTTCTAATATTAAGTGAGAGTTTCAGTTATAGGCATGCATTAAAATTGTCTAGGAAATGAATGATAATTCAAGTGTGTGTCAAAAGCACAGGGGTGGGGAGGGTGGCTGCTGGGGCATTTGACTACATCAAAATTGGGGCTGCCTAGAGAGTCAGTGCAGGTACCTTTTGACAAATCCAGTCAGATAACTACACCATTTGTTCCAGAACTGCATTCTGGTGGCCATTCTGAGTAAATTGACTGTCAGCAGGTCAATTTGGGCTGAATTTCAGGCATTCGGCTCTTGATATCTGAGCGAATTTGCAAAAACGTACCCGCTAGGTTTTCGCTTGAGGACGGGCGCAGCCCGTCTTCAAGCTCTTGCTGCGGCTCAAACTTGAGGGGGCTTGCCGTCAACACTTGCTTTTCCAAATAGCCCAGGGACAGTTCTAACAGTGAGTGGGTGATTAGCAGCTGTCCATCAAAACCACAGGGCTGGGGGGGGGCTCTTTTGAGACTTTGACTGCAGTTCAAGTTGCTGTCCTTATGTTGAGTGAGAGTTTTAGTTCTAGGCATGCATTGGCAATTGTCTAGGGCCTGAATGAGAGTTGACTTTTGAACTCCACTTTGAGCGGGCCCGCTGTTCGCTTCGGGTTGTGGCTGGCAGGTGTGTGTCAAAAACACAGGGGTGGGGAGGGTGGCTGCTGGGGCATTTGACTACATCAAAATTGGGGCTGCCTAGAGAGTCAGTGCAGGTACCTTTTGACAAATCCAGTCAGATAACTACACCATTTGTTCCAGAACTGCATTCTGGTGGCCATTCTGAGTAAATTGACTGTCAGCAGGTCAATTTGGGCTGAATTTCAGGCATTCGGCTCTTGATATCTGAGCGAATTTGCAAAAACGTACCCGCTAGGTTTTCGCTTGAGGACGGGCGCAGCCCGTCTTCAAGCTCTTGCTGCGGCTCAAACTTGAGGGGGCTTGCCGTCAACACTTGCTTTTCCAAATAGCCCAGGGACAGTTCTAACAGTGAGTGGGTGATTAGCAGCTGTCCATCAAAACCACAGGGCTGGGGGGGGGCTCTTTTGAGACTTTGACTGCAGTTCAAGTTGCTGTCCTTATGTTGAGTGAGAGTTTTAGTTCTAGGCATGCATTGGCAATTGTCTAGGGCCGGAATGAGAGTTGACTTTTGAACTCCACTTTGAGCGGGCCCGCTGTTCGCTTCGGTTTGTGGCTGGCAGGTGTGTGTCAAAAACACAGGGGTGGGGAGGGTGGCTGCTGGGCATTTGACTACATCAAAATTGGGGCTGCCTAGAGAGTCAGTGCAGGTACCTTTTGACAAATCCAGTCAGATAACTACACCATTTGTTCCAGAACTGCATTCTGGTGGCCATTCTGAGTAAATTGACTGTCAGATTGATTGATTGATTGATTGATTGATTGATTTTTTATTGAAATTTAGAATACGTTACAGATTATCAGACCCGCAGGTAGCGTAGCTAATCTAGGCGGGCCCGAAAATAAGGAAAAATCAAAGACTGCTTAAAAAGAAAATTATATCGGTAGGAATATAAAGTTGAGATAAAAAAGAATAATGTTAAAAAAAAAAAAAGAGAGAAGAAAAGTTGAACAAGAAGCTGATTTAAGTAACAAATGAAAGCAAAGGAATGCGCTGCCAACGTTGGCACTATTGCGTTTTCATCTACAAGTGTTACGATACGGCGTAAGGTTATGAAGTACTTTTCTTCACCTTGCATATAATTCCGTCTAGGTCGTAATATGAGTCATCGGACTCTAAAACTTCAAATAACAATGATCGAATTTTCTTCTTAAATTGATGTTTAGGTAGATTACGAAGATTAGTTGGTATCTCATTCCACAATTTCGCGCCAATTCTCGAAAAAGCATATTTTTGAATTTCAAGATTTGATTTTTTTATATAAAAATTATCGGACGTTGAGGACCTAGTATTGTATGAATGAACTCGAGAAGTGGGAAGGAACAAGTCTTGAATATTAGAGGGTACAAGATGATTACTTACATCATGCATCGTTTCTGAAAGCAGTTGATAATAAAGAAAATTAAGTGGTAAAATATTTGCATCGAGAAACAACGGAATTGCATGATCTCGAAAGTTAGCGAAGTATATGAATCTAAGGGCACGTTTTTGAAGAACGAGAAGTTTGTTTAACTGGGACTTGCTAGCTTGGCCCCACGCAATCAAGCCATAGCGAAGATAGGGTGCAACTAAAGAGTGATTTATAGAAATGAGTGTGCGGGAAGGTACAGAATGCCGCAATTTTGATAATAATCCAATTGTTTTACTGATTTTTAATAGAATCGCATCAATTTGATTGTTCCAAGAAAGTCTATAGTCAATTAGAACACCTAAGTACTTAACGTAATCTTTGCATTCTAATGGCACGAACTTGTTTGTTTGGTTATCAAAAATATTAATTTAAGGTGTGTAGGCGAGTTTCTTCTGATAGGGACGGAAGATAATGAAA
>JAEMWC010000576.1:395000-440000 GCA_016490735.1 Pachyseris speciosa | reverse complement strand
TAATAAGAAATGGCCTTGGTTAGCTCACTGTCATCAGCTTAGCCTACGGTACGAAAATTAACCTAGTTTGACTCTCATTCCCTGAAGAAATATAGCTGAGGGTTTATGTTTTGTGGTATGACTTCAATTTTACCGTTGGTTCAGTTTTTATTTTCTTTTTTTGTTGTGTATGGTAATGTATGATAATGTCTAGAAAAGAAAGGAAAAAAATAAGCTTCTCATTGCTTTTAAGTTGGACCTTTCAGGCTCATCACAAATTAAGAAATTTTTGTTGCATGTGATTGGCTCATAACTTTCCAATTTGGCCAGCCCAATGACAGGTGTTTGCCATTGGAGAGCTCAAATGTTAAAGAACCAATTATGCCGCAAATATGGGCTGTTAAGAACAAATCAAATTTGAGCATTGTTTTTATACACAATAATTAAATAATAAATTATTAAAAATTTAAATTATATTACACACTTTCTGTAGAAATAGATAATTGTATACCTGACATAGAAAAATGCTTTTGTCAAGGGTTCATAATATAGCTAAAGCTACATCAAAGAATGGTTTAAAGCCAACTTGCTTTTAAAAATTTTGTCTTTAGTACTGTGACAATCAAATCAGACGTTCGTTTCAGTTGATTAGAGAGCCTAAGCAACGACAACGGCGACGGCAACGAGAACGTCACAAAACAATAGGCTTAATTAGGAAAAACAATCCCTCTGCACGTGCGTTTTACATTTTCAGGTACATTTCTTTGCCTACAACGTGAAATGACCAAATTTTAGGTTTTGTGGAGAACGTGAGCGTAATGACGGTGAACTCTTCTTTCTTTTTTCCAACTTCATCGCCGTTTGTGCTATTTTAGCTCCAGGATAGTTCGTCCACATTTTACAAGTTAAAGAAGTTAGAATAATCGCGAAAGAGTTACGACAACGAGAAATTACATTTCCAAATGACGTTTTCGTTGCGGTTGCCGTCGTCGGTCTCTATTGGCACTCTCCCCAAAATGTCAGCCTTTACTGGTCGTTCATTAAAAACATTGATACCATTAATTGATTACTCCAAACACCTGCAAATAAGAAATTAAATAAACAAAGATTTCTATAGCGTTAAGACAGTTTATTCCTATAAAAAGTGAAAAATATAAAAATTCATTCTGAAGCTGCCACTATGTTTTGACTGCGTGTGTAATTGAACACATTTTTAAGTAAGGTTTATGAGAATCGTCGCTAAAGGTTTATTATATGGTCAAAGTAAACTGGCCAGCGAAAATGCACTGAGTAAGTCTGCTTGTAATTTCATGTGTGAAATAATTTATAAGTTAAAACTGAAACTTCTCGCCAAAATGAAAGAGTATAATTTTACACTTATGTCATGTCGGTTAACACTTATGTCATGTCGGTTAAACTATTGACTGACAAATTTACCGAGGATTTTCAATATGCAGCGGGAGTATTAATAATTTAATTGTTCCCCACAACATGTACAGCTAGCTAAGAGAAAAATCCAACGTTGTTCTCATCTGTTGTCACAGATATTGTTGAAAATTATTTGCGGACGAGAGGCTCAAATTTCTCAGCTTACATAAAATCTTCTTGCGCATAAGCTTGTTAGTTCTTACGTACTTGTACACGTGTAAGCTTATATTTCTGTGGTATTTCAGTTATCCTCCAAGAAAAAGCTGCTAACATTGTATGCAGTGCTATTCTCCATCTGGAGGATGACACATTTTAGCATGAAAGTTGAAAATTTTAAAATTCTAAACACAAAACTGCATTTTTACTAGAAAGGTCGATCGGGGAACCCTGTACGGAGCCCAGTTTTGAAACGTTTGAACAAATTAAAGGAAGCAATCAAGCGAAGAATGTTTTCACACGATTCCTTTAAATAAAAGCACGTTAACTGATATGGATCTCCATGTTCAGAAAATCTACATCCTGCAAATTCGCGGGCCTATGAAATTCGCCATTAATCAACAATTCAACAAATCTGCACGCAGCTCTGAATGAGCCAGGCATTAGTAGTAGCCAACTGAGTAGCCAACTGTGTCGCAAAGTGTCGGAGCGGTAAACACTGAAAACTACAGTTACAGTTAAAGTTTTATCGAGTCAAATGAACAAAGCCGATTTTAACTGAAGTAGTCGCCTGAGATACACACGCTTCATCAATAACTTACTACCGATAAACTTAAGCTTAAGTCTTACTCACTTTTCTCTGGAATAACAAAATGTTTACACCAATGACACTCTTCATCCACACAGCAAATGTAGCAGTACAAATAACAAAATATGTCTTCAAATCTTTGTATCAGTACAGTTCTGTAAGCCCTTCGTCAAGTTGTTCACTTTACCGGAAATCCAGGCGGACGGTTGGCGAACGGAAGTATGGGACGTCCTATGATAAATCTAAAGATGTTTAATCGACACATTCTCGCATTAAAAATGAATTACAACGTGTTTACAAAGATCGGAAAATTACAAAAACCTTATTGGGACTGGGTTTACAAAATAATTAAAAATTATAAAACCTACAAGAGTTACATAAATTTCAATCATGACCACTAAAAAATTTATACTAAGAATGTGTTTTAAAATTTAACATTTAACATACCGATTCCGGCTGCGCAACGAGAAGAATCGTATTATATTTACTGAGACACAGTCTAAAGACACCGAATAAAATAGTTTTTACCGAGTTTTGCTCCACATTTGCTCTGTTGTATAGCACACAAAAAAAGCGAAAATGCTAAAAGCGAGTGTTCTCTCCCGCCTCGACGAATGCTCCGATGATTTCCCTGTCGAAAAAATAAACACACAAACAAAAGCGTAGGTGAGGCCTTTAATGTTAGTTGGAATGATTTAGAAGGTGGCAGCGACATGCAAAAGCAAAAAATGGCTCTATTTCCGTGCGATTATACTGACAAGACATGCTAAATTTTAATCTAAAAAGATGTGAGAGCTGTTTTATAAAATTCTCTCTCACGTGAGATTTCTCACGGCCATGTTGGTGCCAAAACAAATAGAAAAATGTAGCTCAGGGTTTGTATAATAATAGAGTCAAATTCCCAAAAGACTTTTTCTGTATTGTTCTTTCCAACAACATGCATGGCCGCCGTGACGCCAGGTGCAATGAAAGAATTATTAAAATTCCGATAAATCGAGGTCGGCGCAACTGGTACAGCGTGTGAAATTTTGTGCAGCTGCAAAAGTAAAAGTTTCATTTTATTCGGCATAGAAAAACAGGGTCTCTCTTCTATTGCCAGGCCCTTTCAAGATAATCTTAACATCCTCAAAATTTACTTGCCTGAAATAACCACTGTGGCTGTGAATTAAGTCAATTTAGCAGTCTCACGGTATAGAGGCGAGAAACGTATTAAAAGCAAAGAGCTGACCAAAAATTGTCACGGTGCTTTACCCTCGTGATAAGAAAAATTTCAATCGGCTTTTTTTTCACTTTTCGAGTTGAAGCAACTGCGATAAGCAACAAAAAATGTCGTTTGTTAACGTGAGAAGAATCATTCTGAGACACAAGAGGGGGGCTAAGTGTCCCCTAATGCAAAAGTTCATTTCTTACTGTCTTGAGAAGGCACCAGGGAACTTCGTGTCAACTGAAGAGCTTTTTGAGGCCCATAAAACCTCCCTATCCGTGTGGACTGACGGAGACACTGAGAATGGCCAAACAAGATTCTTAATGAAGCGAAGCAGCTTTCACCGTGTAAGCATTAACCAGTGCTCAAGGACCGCGGAGATTATTTTAGAGTGGTAGGGCTAAAACATCTGGCCACGTTCATGTGGTAAAATTCATACAGTTTTGATGTTATTGCTAGAGCCCTAAAAATCAATTCACGAAAAACAAAGTTGTGGTAGTACGATAGCTCTGCTAGTCCTTCCCCCTCCGCGGTCCCTGGTGTTTCATGCATTTTAATGATTTAGACATTGAATGGACGTAATATTTTTGTAGAGTATAATAACTAAGAGATTGACTGATTTACTTGGGTGTAAACTTCTACCTTCTTCGACAGCAACTGAAAAAAGCCCTTTTGGCTTATGGCCACTTGCACGGATGGCCTTTAGAGCAATGCCTGATAGCTGGCAAGAGAGGGTACTCGGGAATCAGGCTGAAGCGCGCACGTCGGTACCCTCCAGGATTCGAATTTGGTGGCCCTCGGTTTCTAGAAAATATCGAGAGGGCTATGAAACTTGATCCTCCACCAGTTCCTCCTATCGAGGTTAGTTTTATCCTCATCACAGTCAAATGTTGTATTAGTTTTTTTTCACAATCACATTTTAAACTAATTATACGTTATGAAGAAGGAAATCCCTAGTAGCTGGATAACAGCGAGGTTTTCGAGCTAGCGGCTAGTTCTTTGAAAGTAGTTTCGGAGTTAACTAGACACACTGACATAAAATCAACAGGCATGAACAGGGATCAGAATATTTCACTGCTTGTTTGCATTTTCGCAGATTCATAATGTGCGCAGTGACCCTAGGGCGGCAGGTGCTTGCGCTTTTGCAAGTCGAGATATAGAAAGGGAGAGGTCGTTGTTGAGTATACTGGAGAAGTCATAACAAGGGAACAAGCAGCAGCAAGAGAAGAAATATATGAGAGGGAGGGAAAAACCTGCACCCTCATGACTTTAGAAAGCAGGGGTCAACAAATTGCGTAAGTACTGTGGGACACATTCTGTGTATTGTGAAAAAGGAATGCACGATGACATCTATGTCTTATCTATTGTACCCCAAAAGCCACACTAAAAACATTTCATTTTGTGTAATATTTTACAAGACGGTCATGCCTAATTTTTCCAGGTATTCTGATTCTGGAATATCCGGGCAGAAGATGTCCCAAAAAGGGTCCCAAGTTTCATTTTTTTTAACTGAGGTGTTACGAATTCGTTTTGACACATATTGAGAGTTTAGAAGAAACGAGTGTTTGATAGTGCACATACTTTCTATTTACCATTTGACCGGCGAGATTAAACGACGAATTTAGAAGTTTCAGCCGCGGCGAAGGCAGAGCAGTTTTTGTGTTTTCTTGTTTGCGTTTGCTTTATTTGCTTCTTTTGTGCGGCCCCGTGCATTTCTTGAAAAAAAAAGAAATCGCGTCATTATCGCGCTTATCTATGTAAGTGGACGACGTTTTTAATCTCCTGGGCAAATAACTGATCGCCTAGGATAGGGCACTTTGCAACTCCGTATAACCAGTCAAGGTTGCGTTCTCTTATCTTACACATCAAAGCAGCCTCAGTTAAGAAAACATTTATTTTTTATTTCATTCGGCCCGCTTCAATTATTTCTATTCACACTTACTTTACAAATGTGAATGTTAATGAAATGTACACATTGTAGGATATCTAAACCACAACAGAAGTGACTTTAATTTCTACCGGGAGAGAGATAAAGTCATTTGTTGTATGTGCTGCTTTTACAAACACCACCGGTGTATTTGCCCTTAAGGTCGCGCAGGACACTTTCATGAGCCAAATTTTGGGGGGAAATGTTTCATTTTCAAGCTTCAAATCCCGATTCTTCTGAATCTTGGTGGATGATGGAATTACATCATAATTGTCGTTTCATAGGCGGATCACCATCTACGGTGATATTTTAGTTGCTAATGTTAGAAAGCGGCAAAAAGCAATGTTTGTGTCCGAGTTTTCTGATCGAGAAAACGCAGCAATTACGTTGTGATAAAGGATAACCTCGTCTGTGATGTGAGAGAAGCAGATGTCTCATTTTCAAGACTCGTTAAAAGTTATTGGCTTCCATCTGTTCCATAGGAGTCAAACTGTGAAACTTAGACTTTGAAGCGTCTCTTCTTCTTTAAATTGTGAAGTTTGTTTTCGCAATTTTGCTTCTGTCACCTCACAGTATAGCATACTAAGTTTATCTGCCTGGTGTATCAGTTACTGAAGTTCTATATCCATGATGAAAACTCGAACACAAAATTGCAGTATTTTCCGTCTCCGAAGATCAAACGAGTCCGCTAAAGTGTTCAAAAATGTGCAAGAAGTTCACACTTCGAGATTTCAGTCACACATACACTTAGCAATACGTCGAGTACACAATGTATTGAATTAATTTAAAATAAATTTAGAGTGTAAAAACTCTTCGGAATATTCCGTGCATCGTCGGAATCAGTCGCACAGTTCAAGCATGTCTTTAATTAATACATAAGGAATGAGATCAAGTGTCCTGCGCGAGCTTAATTACTATGCATTGATGATATCTCATTTTGATCTCAATATATTCTTTTTTCAGGATCGATCCTTTTTATGGGGGTTCCCAAGAAGAGCTGCCTTGGGGTGCCACAATTAACCATTCAAGGAACCACCCAAACCTCAAACCTTATGTGGCAATGAAGAACTCCACTAGACCCAGAGTGTTTCTAGTTGCTTTGCATGACATTCCCGAAAAGGTAGAGTTGCTTTGGAACTATAACGATACCAATTGGGAATATCATGCGGATAGTCAAACCATACCGAGTACTAGTTGAATTTAAGTTTTTTCTGTTGATTTAGTTTCAATTATGAACGGCTCATGAATGAAAAGTATCACACTCTTCAAAATATGCATGGCTATCATACCGTAAAAGCCCTATTAAGCCCCCATCTCTATTAAGCCCCCTCTCTAATAAGTCCCCATCCCCCCCTTTGGAACATGACATTTTGTAATTAGCCCCTCCTATTCTCTCTTACGAAATCCACTTTATGCGGCCCAGTTGGTTTGCATTTAAACAAATATACACTCAAACACATAACACTGTTTCCTGATCTGTATTAAATACTAAAGTTTCACTGCAGTTGTTTGAGTTATGTACAACCACCCTCTCTAGTAAGTCCCCTGTTAATGAGGCCTGAAATTAAATGGGCCCTCCGGGGGGGGTGGGGGTGGTGGTTAATAGAGCTTTTACGGTATGTGGATGATTTAATAGTGATTAACGCAAAGATGTGTATTTTTCGGTCAGTCTATTCTCAGATTGCTGATCAAGGCTTGTATGCAAGGACGGTTTTCACGAACAGCAAAAATCATTAAGTTTGGATTTGAACTAATTTAGCACGATCTCAGGAGCCTATTTCCCTAATCGTGCTTAGTTATCCTTAAATTGATCTACATATTGATACACGCTAATTAATATTAATGTAATGTCTTTCACCTGTATCGTAAATTAGCGATATAAAGTAATTTCGAATATTAATTACTAAGGTAGTTAGTGCAGACAAGCGTTGAAGAATGTGAAAAGAGAGAAGTCTACTAGTTACTCAACTATTCACAGTGTTCTTTCAGTCTAAAAAAGTCTGAAAAGTTTCTAATGATGAAACAATACTCAACTTGATATACACCTATTTTATTCGATGGATCAAGGCCACGATAACAAGTAAATTCATGATAAACTGCTATAAGGTGCGTTTTACAGGAAAGACTCAAAACGGGCTAATCGTCGTCATCATTGTCTTGAGATGTACCTGTTAACGAGGAGTAGAATCGTTTCGCTGTTTCCGACAAGTATTTCTCAGCAAGTTTTATGCAGGTCTGCTTTACTTCATCGCGAACGGCTCTGTTTTCGTGTCGTAATTGAACCAAATCTTCAGAATTCAAGTCAGCAACCCCTTGTTTTTTCTTCACGAACGAGACAATTGTGGGCTTCTCTCTTGTGTCCATTGTAAACCTGATAAACGCAGTGTCAGTGTGCTTGCTTTGCTGAAAATTTCCTTCTCGATCAACAATTTCTCCGTAACCATAATTTATAAAGGCTATTCTCCTCACTTCAAACTTTGTGTTTTCAATGTCCTCACTTCTGGCAATGTATTTCATTCTTAGGTAGTATTTATAGTCCATGATCCATCTCAAATTTACCCAGTAGGTTTGCACATTTTTCAGAGAACTACTCTGTAATATTAGTGCCCATTGTTGAGGAGTTTCTATTTTTTCTTGTGAGTTAAAGAATTGCTGAATACAGCCAAACCGCCTATCACAAATTGAATACGAGTGTCCTCCAATAGAAATTTAAGGTCAATTCGAAGAAATTCCTTCTTGTTAACGAGGTAGTCTAGGTAAAAAAATAGGTAACATTCTTTAAACTGCGACGGAGAGTTGTCCGACCAAGGAATAAGGTGGTGAAATTTCCCATATTTTTCTTTAAGTCTTTCCAGCAAATAGTTTAACAAAGATATCACCTCGTTCGGGCCAGCTCCAGCAATTGATTCGTCATAGAAAAAGCAGTGAATGACGTCTTCGTTGGCACAATAGATTCCGAAGAGATTCGTCCTTAGTTTTCTCGTGTAATGGTAGTCTTGAGATGAAATCTTTGGTGTTGGCAAAACCTGATGAAATTAACAATTACAGTCAAACCTCTATTAAGCGGTCACTCTCGGGAAAGAGCCAAGTTACCGCTTAGTAGAGGTTGACCACTTAAAAGAGGTTTTCCAAAATGTAGTAAGCTTATGTAATATGGAAAAAATGAAACTGTAGCATGTATACAGTATACCGTATCGGTTAACAACAACAGTAACACAAAATAGGCAATCGTATTTGTTGTAAACTATACTACATGTGTATCATGCGTATCGTTGTGGCAAAATATCACATTGCAATTGACTACGTGACCGCTTAATAGAGGTGAAATACAATAAAATTAGCCAACTGGGAATTCTAAATGGTGACGGCGTCCGCCTTATAGAGGTGACCGCTTAACAGAGGTCACATTTACAGTAAATAAGGGGACTGCCTTTTGGGAATTTGGTAAGTGTCCGTTTAATAGAGAGTGACCGCGGTTTGACTGTAATAAACATTCACCTACAGTGAAAGAGACCTGTAGTAGAAGTCTTTATCTTTATTAAGAAGTCAGTCACAACATACGTGTGGCTTTACAATCAATGACAAACAAAGCTAAGCTAAAATATGTATAACAGAATTGAAAAGGATTTAAGATAAAAGATATTAAGAAATAAATTTAAAAAGACATCTATTTACAAAGGCCCGTTTGAATCGATCAGTTTTTACTTTCGGAATTCGAAGTATGAAGTCATGACCCCTTTCTCTAAGAACCCTATAACGTTTGGGAGGGAGCAAGTTATATAATACATGACCAGTGTCACTGATGATTCTGTTAAAAAGATCACTGTCACTACTCGTAATTATATCAGATATCAAAATGATCTTATTAGTGTAGCCAAAACGACAGGCTCGCCGAAAAAAAGGTGTCAATCCGATCTAAATATTTGCGTTGATAGGCAAAGGCCCACACTTCTAATCCATATAGGAATAATGACATTATCAAAGAGTCGAAGAGTTTACTAAGCTGACCTGGAACTTAGAGCAATGGGTCAAAACTATAACTATTTTAAATAAACGCCGTAGACTTTGATTGAGGTCCCGAGCTTACAAGTAAAATGTTGAAAGGGGTAACATAACTAGGATAGATGCGGTAATCAATTTGAAATGAAACACAGGTGATTGTAACCAGCTATAGTAGCATAGTCATCATAACTAGACTGCCTCGTCTGTTTTCTAAATACGATACAAACCTTGTGGTAATCCATTTGTAGTACGAGTGTCTTTGGGTCCATACTGAATGAATTGCGAATTTAAAACGGGGAGTGCGTATTGCGAACGCCAAGTTATGGTCATGTTATGCAGCGAAGCGTTGATAAAGGGCGAACACAACGGCGGCCATGCTAAGCTAATTTTTATTACACAATATTCATACACGAGTTCATACGGGAACTCCAGAATGTGTATCACATGCGAGTAACGCAACGGTAACGTGACATCCCCCCCTCTCCGTTAAAACAAACAAAAAAAAAAACGATAGGAGGCAAATAATGTCTTGGAAGCTAAATGCAAAAATGAGAAATATCAATAACAAGAAAATGCTTTATAAGCGAGGCACTGAGAATATGGAGTGTTCTCGCGATATAGCACTTAGCTAGTGTACTTTCTAGCTAAGCTCATAGTCATTCAACTTCGTGGGCTTTCGGATCAGTCTTCCGAATCTGGTGGTTAGTTGTGAGTGTGGGGTCTGTGGGCCAGCTTCAGGGGAGCTGTTATTTGTTGGCGGCTCCTGTACTTGAGGTACATGCTCTGAAAAGGGTAGAGTGGAATGGCATTCAGCTTGAGGTGAAGCTGCATTCGGTGGCTGGTCCGGTTTGTGTGGAGTGATGTGCTTGGAACTGGATGAAGTGTCTGGTAGGAAGAGCGGTGAAAAGGGCACTGGTGAAGATTGCTGCGGGATATTGCGCGGAGGTGCGGCTGGTCGTAACTGGGCCCGGTTTCGACGAAGGATGTGGTTGCCAGTATCTATGTTGTAGGAACGCGGCGACGGACTGGAGACGACCTGACCATATATCCAGGGGGTCCCCCGTTGAGATGGCCTAGGTTTTGCATAGGCGTGGGAGCCTAGCGGTAATGGCATCAGCGGGGCTGTGTCTGTTTGTCGTATTGTGCTTTTGTGGCTTCTTTGCGGAGAGCGATCTCAGAACAGACTGTTGAGGGGTCTGCGAGTGTAGGTTTGAGGAGTTCTTCTGAGAGTGGTAGAGTGGAGCGAGTGCGTCTCCCCATTAACCTTTGGGCTGGGGAGAAGGAGTAGCCACGGGGAGGTGTATTTCTGATGTTGAGTAGAGCCAGGTAGATGTCATCAGATTTCTTGAGGGTGGATTTGGCATCGTTTACAGCTGCCTCAGCTTTTCCGTTGCTACGAGACCAGTATGGAGATGAGGTTATGTGCTCGAAGCCGTACTCTTTTGCAAATCTCTTGTAGTCGTTAGAGATAAATTGAGGGCCATTGTCTGTGAGACAACGTAGTGGGATGCCGTGGCGGGCAAAGTGGGCTTTGGTAAGATCGACAATGGTGGCAGATTGTGTGTTCATGAGCAAGTCTAACTCGTAGAAATCGCTGTAGTGGTCCACAGTGACTAAGTACTGCTTGTGTTGGAAGTCAAATATGTCTTGCGAGACGAACTGCCAAGGTCGCGTAGGGATAGGGTGAGACAGCATAGGCTCCGTGGCGGCTTGCTTTCCATACTGGGCGCATTCAGGGCATGACTGGCAAAATGCTTCAATGTCTTTGGACATGTTAGGCCAGAAAACTGCATCTCGAGCGAAGCGAAGGCAGTATTCTGCTCCTCTATGGGAGTGGTGGATTTTGCTTAGCATGCTCGGTCTGAGAGAGGTAGGGACGATGGCACGAGTAGACTTGAGAAGGATTCCCTCTGCAACAGTGAGTTCCTCACGAAAGTGCCAGAATGCTTGCAGCTCATGGGGAAGGTGCTCCTTAGTGGATGGCCAACCGTGGACGATGTAATGCTGCAGAATTTGCATGCTGGGGCATGATGCTGTGGCCTTGCGCAGTAGTTCCCGAGTTATATCAGTAAGGGCTGGCGAGGTGGGGTCCAGGTGAGCAAGATGTACGCGAAAAACATGGAAGGTGTCTGGCAGAGATGGGGTGGTGTCTTTATCTTGATGTGGGGCTCTGGATAGGGCGTCCGCTAAATGTAATGAAGAACCTTTCCTGTACACCACAGTGAAGTTGTATCGTTGTAGGAAAAGCATCATTTTCTGTAGGCGTTTAGGAGCTGAGGCGAGGTCTTTCTGGAAGATATACTGGAGCGGTTGGTGGTCGGTATGGACTATTATATGCGATTTGCCCAGCAGCCACTGATCAAATTTGTTGAAGGCTTCAACGATGGCTAGGCATTCCTTTTCGATTTGCGCATAGCGCTGCTCGGTAGGGGTTAGGCTTTTGGAGCTGTATGCAATGGGTTGTAATGAAGATTCATCAAGTGTGGTACCACTGTGTGGTTTGCGGGGCTGCAAAAGGGCGGCTCCTAGACCATAGTCTGAGGCGTCCACCTGAAGGATCACTGGTGCGGTTACATCATAGTAGGCCAAGCATGGCGCGCAGGTGGCTAGAGCTTTTGCTGCGTCGAAGGCTTGCTGGTGTTTTATTGACCACAGGAACGCCACATCCTCTTTGGTGAGGTTGCGTAGTGGCTGGGTGACACTGCTAAGCTGGGGACAAAATTTGGCCAGGTAATTGATAGCCCCAAGGAATCGGCGCACGGATTGCTTGTCAGTTGGAGTGGGCATGGCAACGATAGCTTGAACCGTGACGGGGTTGGGTTGGAGGCCATCTGTAGTAATAACATGGCCCATGAAGGTGGCTTTGCGAACAAGGAATTTCATTTTGTTGACATTCAGCTTTACATGGTGCTGCTCAAATCGCTCAAGCACAGCGATGAGGTTTCGGTCGTGGTCGATTCTGGCTTCCTCGTCAGTGGCCCCACAGCCAGGGACTAAGATGTCATCGGCGATACTGATGATTTGCAGACCTTCAAGAACCATATGGATGCGACGCTGCCATTCCTCGGATGCGGAGGATATGCCGAATGGTAGTCGAGACCATCTGTAGCGGCCCCATGGTGTAAACATCGTGGTCATCAAGGATGATCTCATGGTCAGGGGGATATTCTGGAAGGCTTCTTTCACATCAATTACGGTCATGTATTTCATCCCATGCAGCTTGTGGAGATTTTCTTCCAAGGTTGGGATGATGTACTTTGGACGTCGGATGGCTTTATTGAGAGTCTGAGAAGGGTCTAAGCAGATTCGTATTTTTCCCGGTTTGCTGGGGGTTGGTTCTCTCTCCCGCACAACCATGTTGGAGATCCAGTCTGTTGGTTGAGATACCCGTACTAGCTGGCCTGTGGCTTCATAAGCATCTAGGGCTGCTTTGATTGTATCCAACTTTGAGATCGGTTGGCGGTGAATGGGGGCATGGATAGGTTTGACATTTGGATCCAGGTCAAAATCAACGGGTGGGTCGAGGAAACCTAGACCTTGAAATAGGGATGGGCAGTTCTTTGAAATGAAGTCCAAAGTTAGAGTCCCTAATTTGGGCCAGACTCGCGTTGAAGTATCTGGGGGTGCTGGAGGCGATCCGGCAGCCGATACTTGGTTGTTTCCAGATACGGTCATCACCAGTTGGGCAGGGTCGCTTGTGGAGCATTTTCCTATAAAGTCAGCGTGTAGAACTAGCACACCCAGTGTTTTGCTGGCCTCAATACTGAGTAAGGCCGGTTGGTCGGTGTCAATGATTTGGAAGGTGAGGTTGCATGTGGAATTGCCTTTACTGGCCTGGAGAGTGACTTGACCAATGGGTTTGATTGGCGGACTGGCATAGGGTAGTATTACAGTTGAGGAGGGTAGAAGCTTGGCCCAGGGCATGTTGGAGAGGTGGTGGGATGGTAGTGTGTTGCAGGAAGCTGCGGAATCTATTTGGAAAGGAATTTGTGCGCTGTTGTTGGAATCAGGGTCCTTCAGAAGGAGCGAGACGAAATGGCCTTTGTCAGAGGGTGGAGCTGTTGGAGGGAGGCCGGTAGTAGAAGGTTGCATACCTGAGAGCGTGAAGCAGTGTTCATACTGTATGCTTTCCTCAGGAGGGGTGAAGGAGTTTTCTTCCTGCTTCACTAATCTAATGTGTTCCTGTCTGGGTCCCGGTGGAGTACCCTTGTGGGAGGTAGGCTTGAGGGTTCGGTGGTCTTTGGCAGCCTGTTGACAGACATTTGCGAAGTGGCCGGTTTTGTGGCAATAGTTGCAAGTTTGGCCTGATGCTGGGCACATGTTACGAGAGTGTTGCTGCTTGCTACCACAGAAAAAACAGGATCTGTTGGGGTAGGTGCCAGGTTTTGATCTGCCAGGAGATTTTTGAACCATTTTGAGCGGGGTGGTGGAAGCGGTATAGTGGATCTGTTCTTCTGTGGCGGAATTGGCTAACAGCTGATTTGTATGTTGCGCCGCTTCAAATGATATGGCTTGACTCACCACAAAACCCAGGGTAAAAGGTGGGTCCTCAGGTTTCCGTTGACCATCTCTGTAAAATATATCTTCGCGGAAACGACTAAAGGATTCGTTGAGACCGAAAAGAAACTTATCCCTCATGAATTCGTCCGCGTTTTCGCCAAAGGAACAGCGTCCGGCGGCGGTACGTACAGCGGTTTCCCATGTTGAAATGGAGGTATGGTTGGCTTGTGACATTTTTGCCCAGAAGTGATATCGGTCTTGCATCAAAGTACTCGCACCGACAAAATGTTCTTTGATTTTTTGTAGCCAAATCCAGGGTTTTCCTGCGTCGTCGGTCGGTATCTTGGACGCGATAACGTCGTCTAAAGTGTTCCATTCAGTTGCAGGAATTGCACTACGAAGGACGGCTAATTCGAAGGGCCTCTTGGCGGCGATGTAGTGTTCCGCTGTTTCGGTGAGTCTGTCTTTAGCGGGGTTTCTGTAGCCTTCGAGTAAACAGTAATCATGGAATCTGGTCTCCCAGTGACGGTAGTGGTCACGATTTGACCGTACGGCCTGTACATCGAGGATGGGTTTGTCGTGCTTTGGCATGGCGCGATTGTGAAGTGTCTGTGCAGCTTTTAGCTCTTGCTGAAGGAGTTGTTCGGTGTGCGTTCGTGTTGACGAGTAGCTGGCTCGCTGTGAAGAAGTAGAGGCTGGATATCATCCCACTTCTGACACCATGTTATGCAGCGAAGCGTTGATAAAGGGCGAACAAAACGGCGGCCATGCTAAGCTAATTTTTATTACACAATATTCATACACGAGTTCATACGGGAACTCCAGAATGTGTATCACATGCGAGTAACGCAACGGTAACGTGACAGTCACAGTCTGAAAGTAAGTCCCACTAGCGCGTATGCACAGAAAGTGCACACATTACGTATTCTTCAGTTTTACAAGCAGAAGAGCCACGAGAAATCTAGATTTCTCAGAATCACGTAAACAAGGTCGTTACATTGAGTGATAATTTTTACGCAACACTTGCAAAGAGCTGAGACGTGACATGAGAGACATGAGACGTGACGCTAGATTTTTCTAAAAAAATCCCGCACATACTTCCGTACCCGACTTTAACAGTTTTGATCATTGCTTTTAACAGAACCGTTTAAACCACTGAGCAGAGGTGGGTACTGTCAAGTGACTATTTTACCTCGGGGAATCTTAGGACTATTTTAATTTTTTTAAAGGACTTTATTTTTCGCAGGCGAATGCACTGCACTAACGTTTTGTTATCGTTGCTATTCCGACGTGACTGGTAGTCCAAGACGCAATTCCGTCAACACGTTGTCACGCCCTTGTAATTGATGTTGCCCGCTACATTTTACTTTTCTCGTAACAACTCCATTTTACGGTGTAAATTGTCTTTATTAACCGGTAAGATTTCATCCCTTTTGCTAATATCCCCATATCATTTGGAGTTGTGAAGAAAATGCAGAAAGTATAGTAGGGTTTATCTCGTTTGACTGCATTCGTTATCAGCTGTGAAGGTAAGAGGTGCTAGAAAATTCTTTTGTTAAAGAATCATGCTCATAAAAAGACCTTGGTCGTTGAAACGAAAAATGGCAAAGACTTCAGCACGACTCGATCATCTGCATAAAACGAGCAAACGCAGTACAGTTTTCATTGATCTGGGCTAAGTACTTACAAACTTATTGTAACGTAAACATGACCTCTGCTGACTATTTCCGCACAGAGGGCAGCTCTCAAGACAACACTGATGTTGGTCAACTGCTGTATGGATTTGATGCGAGAAGACCGTGGCAATACTTCAGAGAAGGACATCCAATTGCAAGTTCAGTAGAAAAGGGAAGGAGAACTGTAAGTGGCAGCAACAGCAAATTCAGAAAGATCTATGTGGCAAAGAAAAGACAACCCGCGTTTAGACGCAAGAACGCAGCTTTTCGTGACTTGAGTCAGTTGGTCTTCACATGTTGTGATAGTGGCTGTCTCTTAAAAGAAGGTGCAAACAGGGAGAAAGCTATTATTAGACGGCAAAGGAGCATGTTTTACCAAAAACCATACAACGAACAAAACTACCTTCTCTCAAAACTTATGGATATTACGTTGACATTTAGAGGCTCACGCAAAATAGTATATCACGTTCCATCCCTGGGAAAAGTATGCAAGACTGCATTCAGAAAGGTTTACGGCATCTCGCGAAGTAAGATTGAAGTTCTGTTGAAGAAGATCGATCTAGAGGGGCCATCAGTAGAACCAGACAGGAGGGGACAAAAGACTCCTCGGAAACTTTTACCTTCAGCAAAAAATGCGGTTATCGACTTTATACTTTCATACGAGGCTGTGGAATCGCATTATCGGAGTTCAAGAACTGGAGCGAAAAGGTTCTTCAACTCAAACATTTCGATGCGGCGAATGTGGCATGAATTTGTCCGTGAACACCCCCATTTAGAGACAACCAGTTTGAGAAAAAGAAACAAAGGACCTGTCATAAGTTTTTCTGCTTTCAGAAATCTATTTAACAGCGAATTGAAGGATGTACTAAGCTTTAGGAGAGCAAGACTTGACACTTGTCAAGTTTGCGACAAAACTAACACCAGGCTAGATTATCTATCATCTCTGAGGAATCGCACAGACCACTAAGAGGGACAATTGCGTGACCTGGTGACTCAGAAAACAGTGCACCTCAAAGAAAGCGAAGTTCGTTTTGCTTCATTGAAATACGATGTTTCGGTTCTCGCTTCAAAGGTGTTACGGTAATCGAATGTACTTTATAAAAATGCTACACACACACATACATACAATCTTTATTTATACACGTTGAAAATTCAAAGCTAACAAGCTTGTGGGGTCGTGTACTAAATAAAAAGATACAAAAGCTAAGAATAATTAAAAGTTACAGCTGAAGGATAAAATCATTCTAAAATCATTGCCAATTTATTTGACCTGTATTCCAGTGAATATTGGAATCATTGAAGACACAAACTAATTTACCTGGGGTTATTTAACAGCAAATTGAAAGATCTACTAAGCTTTAGAAAGGAAAGACTTTAGTGATGCTTGTCAACTTTGCTACAAAACTAAAAGCAGGCTAGGTTATTTATAAGGAATCGTACAGACCACAAAGAAGGACAGTTGCGTGATCTGGTTTCTCAGAAAACAGTGCACCTCAAGGAAAGCGAGTTTCGTTTTGCTTCATGCTTCAAAGGTGTTACGGTAATCTAATGTACTGTAATCTAATGTAATGACACAAACCAGTTTACCTAGGGTTCTCCTAGTCTTGAAAGCCTCGTGAAGAAAAAAGGCTGTCATAACTTGTATTGTATTGTATTGTATTGTATTATTCTAGAGGAAGGGTAAATAAAATGAGCCTACATTTTTTTAGTTTCGCAACGGTAGTTTTGGTCGGGTTATCAAGGTTAATTATATACTTTCGAAAAAGTCCTTCGTTCTATTTAATATGGCGCGCGACTTTGTGTGTGTTGTGCCGTAGTTTGGTTGCTCCTTTTCTCAGCCAAGAAATTGACCAACCAACCTTTCTTTTCATTTATTTACTTACATATTTCGGTTAATGGCTGTCTGTAAAAAGGCTTTTCATCAGTAGTTAAAATCTTAGTTTTCAGGTTACCGTCGACAGTTTCCCATGGTGAATTTGTTTTCAGTTCCAGAAAGTTTCGCTCTTAAGGGTTTTTCCCGGTTTCCGCAAGAAGCAAGCCTCCCATTGCGAACAGTAATCTTGGCTGACTGGGAATTAAGTCTCTCGTGTTTCTGTACACGGTGTATGCCCAATATTTACAAAACAAAACTAACTACAGAGCGCGCACTAACGTAAAAACCAAACGCAACTACTGAACTACAGCGTGCGCGCTAACGTAATAATCAAACACAACTAAGACAGCTATAAGTACACCATGCGCTAAAGTAACAATCAAACACACCTAACATATACATATATACATACATTAATAAAAAAATTAATGAAGACAACACTGTTTTACAAGATTGCCGTGTGGGAGTCCGACTGACAATTGCTGTAGATTCGGTCAATTTCCCTTTTAAAACGTCCAAGAGAGCCTATTTTCCTTAAATTTACGAGTAGGCTATTCCATAATAGCGCCCCTTTAACTACAACTAACTACAGAGCGCGAACTAATGTAACCATCAAACACACCTAAGTAGTATAGTACTTGGGGGTCCTAGCGCATTTTCCACAACAACGCATTTTCTACCAATTTTCCAAGGTCAAATTTTTCATAATTCATACATGATGTGGAACCAGGCATGGTTCACACATCATGTATGAGCTAGCGCATTTTTCAAGGTCAAGGTCAAGGTCAATTTCTCGGAAAATTACCATGCGTAACTTTCTCGGAAAAATAGTACTTGGGTTATAAATCAACTGTATTCCTGGAGAAACGGCTAATTTCAATAGTCTCGGCAGTAATGGGTATAAATCAACTGCATTCCTGGAGAAACGGCTAATTTCAATAGTCTCGGCAATAATGGGTACTGTCAAGGTCAAGGTCAAAATTTATCTTTAAGTACTGTCGCTATAGGTTAAATGGAGAATGACGAAAGAAAGAAATCTCCGGGCCTTGGAAAAGCCCAATCAAATCAGGTCAGGTAGCCAGATGGTAAATGGCTTGAGTCAGAAAAATATCGGATCAGGTAGCCAGATGGTAAATGATCCGAGTCAAAAAATTATATATCCTAATAGTATAGACATGGAAAATAGAAATAGTATTTTCAAAGAATTATTGAAAAGATTAGGCCGTATGGATGTTGGCGAGATGAGGCGATTAGTTAGTCTCGCTGATAACATCAAAAAGCAGAAGCCAATTCCAGCACCTCGCAAGAGTGTGAAGCAGATGGTTAAAGATTATGAAGACAACATAATTCTTCCACCATCACAATTTAGAGATAGACCAGTACCAAAACCAAGAACTAAAAAACTAGCCCCAATACCAGAACCAAGGACTAAGATAGAGCAAACAGATAAAGCTCTCAAAGGATACACCAAATCATTTCAAATAGATATCAAAAATTACAAAGACCCGCTATTACAACTGCAAAACACAAGAAAGGCTGTAGCGTACCGTCTTGTAAGTTTACTAAAATCAATGAAAGGACTGAAATTCGTTGAAACACTAAAGGTAACATTCAGAAAAATGTCTGATGGTGAAATAATACATAAAACAGCCTTTTTCAACAGTCCACCTCAAACAATTATAAATAATCTCCAGATCAGTGAATCACTTCAAGCGTCAAAACAAAATATATTAAATAAGATTGCAGTTTGGATTTCAGAAGGATCTGGCTGGGTTGTGGAATCAGTCGACAAGCATTTTCTAAATGTTGTAATATATCAGCCAATGAAAGGCTCATCATATATCAAACTACCCCCAGAATTAATGAATAAAATGAAGGGATTGATTAACATGAAGAATAAAGACAATGAATGCTTCAGATGGTGCCACATCAGACATTTGAATCCACAAGATAAAGACCCTCAGAGAATAAAAAAATCTGATATACAACATATTAATACGTTAGATTATTCTGGCGTTGAATTCCCCGTCACAACTAAACAGTACAACAAGATAGAAAAACAAAATGAGATCAACATCAATGTATTTGGTTATGAAAACAAACAACCATATCCAATTTATGTTTCAAAAGAAAAGTATGAAGACTGCTTGAATCTTCTATTGATTACAGAAAATGAAAACAAACACTACGTTTTAATCAAAGATTTCAAAAGGTTCATGTATAATCAAACAAAGCACAAAGAAAGAAAACACTTTTGCATGCACTGTCTACAATGTTTCAGCTCAGAAAGAGTCTTGAATGATCATGTGGACAACTGCATACTGGTTAATGGCACACAAGCAATAAAGATGCCAAACAAAGACAATAATATTCTAAAATTCATCAACTTCCATAAACAACAGCAAGTACCATTTGTAATCTATGCTGATTTTGAGGCTATAACTGAGAAAATACACGGTTGTAAACCCAACAATGATAAATCATACACTGAAGCCTATCAGAAGCATACTGATTGTGGATATGGTTACAAGGTTGTTTGTTGTTATGATGATAAATACAGCAAGCCAATACAAATATACAGGGGTGAAAAGGCTGTATACAAATTCATGGAAGCTATGTTAGAGGAAGTTAAATATTGCAAGAAGATTGTAAAAGAATTCAACAAACCATTGAAAATGACTGAGGATGATGAAGAGAAATTCCAAAAAGCCAAAGAATGTCACATTTGTGATAAAAAATACACTGAAAAGGATATCAGAGTACGAGATCACTGTCACATTACTGGTCAGTATAGAGGATCAGCTCATCAAGAATGTAACTTGAAACTTAGAGTTAACCCAGAAGAAGTGAAGATACCTGTTATATTTCACAATCTAAGAGGTTATGATAGTCATTTTATTATGCAGGATATTGGAGCCATTGTCAAGAAACACACCTTCACAAATAAAAAAGGTGAAAACGGTCAAATGAACATCAATGCTATCCCAAATAACATGGAGAAGTATATGGCTTTCATGCTTGGCAATCACTTGACCTTTCTTGATAGTTTCCAGTTCATGAGCTCTAGTTTGGAAAAACTTGTAGGCAATCTACCAAAAGAAGCCTTGAAATACACCTCACAAGAGTTCAAGGGAAAGGATCTTAATCTGATAGCACAGAAAGGTGTTTATCCATACGACTACATGGACAGTTTTGATAAATTCAATCAGAAGCTGCCCTTAAAAGAAGAATTCTATAGCATTCTGAATGATACTCATATATCTGATGAAGACTACACACATGCTCAGACTGTTTGGAATATATTCTCCTTAAACAACATGGGTGATTATCATGATCTGTACCTTAAAACAGATGTACTCCTGTTGGCTGATGTATTTGAGAACTTCAGAAAAACATGTCTCGAGTTCTACAAACTGGATCCGTGTCACTACTTCACATCTCCTGGTTTGTCATGGGATGCTATGCTGAAGATGACTGATATCAAACTGGAATTGATGACTGACATTGATATGTTCCAATTCATTGAAAAGGGTATGAGAGGTGGTATCAGCTATATAGCCAACCGTTACGGTAAAGCAAATAATAAATACATGAAGAAGTATGATGAGAAGGCGCCCTCAAAGTACATTATGTATCTTGATGCTAATAATCTATACGGTTGGGCAATGAGTCAATACCTTCCAACAGGCGGATTCAGATGGATGACTGAGAATAAAATAAATAATCTCAACCTGGCTAAATACAAAGAAGACAGCAATAAGGGTTTGATTCTGGAAGTTGATCTGGAATACCCCCAGGAGTTGCATGATCTGCATAATGATTACCCGCTTGGACCAGAGAAGGTGAAAGTAACTGGAGACATGCTTTCAGATTACTGTAAAGACATAGCAGGGAAATACAATATATCGACTGGTTTGGTACATAAACTGATGCCAACATTAAGCAACAAAGAGAAGTATGTTCTGCATTACAGGAACCTCCAATTATACACAGACTTGGGTTTGAAGGTAACAAAAATCCACAGAGTGCTAGAGTTCAAACAATCACCTTGGCTGAGACAGTACATTGATTTCAATACACAGAAAAGAACTAATGCCAAGAATGCTTTTCAGAAAGATTTCTTCAAGTTGATGAATAACTCAGTATTCGGCAAAACTATGGAAAATCTCAGAAAGAGAGTAGATGTCAGATTGGTGACTGATGAGAAGAAGCTATTGAAATTAGCCAGTAAACCAACTTATGTTAGCAGTAAGATATTCAATGAAAATCTGGTAGCAGTGCATAAGATCAAAGAAACACTAACTCTAAACAGGCCGGCATATGTAGGAATGTGTATTCTGGATCTTAGTAAGACACTTATGTACGATTTCCATTACAACTACATTAAACAAAAGTACGGTAATAAGGCTAAGCTGCTCTTCACTGACACGGACAGTTTGACATATGAAATTGAAGCAGAAGATGTATATAGGGATTTCTGGAATGATAAAGATAAATTCGATAACAGTGACTATCCTGAAAGCTCGCCATTCTCCGATAAGACCAATAAGAAAGTGATTGGTAAGATGAAAGATGAGGCTGCTGGAGTCCCAATATGTGAATTCGTAGGGCTGAGATCAAAGATGTATAGCTATATTAAAGATGATCAGAAAGGAGGAAATACAGCAAAAGGAATCAAAAAGAACACAATCAAAAATGAAATCAAGCATGAAAATTATAAAGACACTCTATTTAATGACAAACAAATGTATCATAAAATGAAAACAATCAGAAGTGAAAACCATCAATTAGGAAGCTATGAAATCAACAAAGTATCACTCAGCTGCTTCGATGACAAAAGATATTTATCAAAATACGGAATCAACAGTTATGCTTATGGCCATCACAAAATAAATAGCCAGGAATAAAAATACTCTTGGCTACCAAAATAGCAAATACAGTATAATACTGGCCTCTCTCACATATATAGGTTAGATAAAAGTTAGTCTTTTCTTATACGTGATAAATACAATTTGCTTTCTTCCATGTGTTTGGTTATTTCAAAAATTAAATCTTCAAAACAATTGCTCATAATGTATTTGCACTTGTTTTTCTCATACATTTGCTTCATATTTGTTTGTTTTTCCGACACTTGGTATACACCAGTGGGACTTTTGAATTCAAGACAAAGAGCATTGTATTTTCTGGTGGGATTCATTAACATCAAATCACATTGTCCAGACATATATCCTTTGTTATAACTTCTGATTCTCATATTTGAGCTTATTTGATTTTCACCTAAACCGGCTATCATTAATGCGTCTTCATATTTCTTTCTGATGAATGAAACAATCTTACAATGCAAATCATTTTCACTTTCAATTAATATCATGTTATTACTTCTGTCATTGAACTGCTTGTAATACCCCTGTTTTCTGATTGATGGTAATACTTTTGTTGTGACCCAATGTTTAAATTTTGCTGCTTCCTGTTTTTTAGAGGACAGTATTAGTGAATAAAATCCTGATTCATTTATAAAAAAACATTTGAAAGTTTTTTCAATGGTCTCAGCACGAGGTAACGTTTTGTTACATCGTGAATCAGTGGCCTCAGCATGAGGTAACGTTTTGTTACATCGTGAATTTATGCTGATTTTGTGGTCTCTTAAGATTCTATCATCAGATAAAACATGATCCTTGATTGCTTTTTGTGGATTTTTATAGTCGAGAATAATAGCAATGTCTCTTCCTCTGCACCATATATCGTTTTTATCATCAAGATAACAATCTATTGAAACATCCAATTCTTTATTATCGTTGGAATATTTTTGCATACATGTATGTTAGATAATTTTCTTTAAATCCTTGAATGGTATCCAGCTGTTGAAGTCGTCACTGTAACCCTTCCACTTCACCAAAGCTTGTTTCTTCTTGTAATCTCTGCGAACGACTTTATCAATACGGAATACATCCTGTCTGGCTTTTAATAACTCAGGTTCATAAAAACTCCCTTCAATTTCTTCATCGTTGTGATCTTTTAGTTTGTATGTTATTGGATTAGTGTATTGGATTTTATCAACTGTAAACACTTCTTCAGTCCAATTTGGTGTATAGCCCTTGTCAAAAGTCTTTCTTTTATACTTAGATATTCGAACCTTATCACCTATTTTGAATTTCGGTTTCTGTTTTAATGTTTTCATATCACCATACAAATTGAAGTAAACAGTTCCTTCATTCCTCTTATCAGATGCTTCAACGGGTGTCATCTTTATGCTTGAATGTTTTGTGTTGTTGTACTTTTTCACTAATTTTGGTAGCATGTCTAAATACTGTGTATTACCTTGAACAGTGAACTGCTTCCACATTTTGGATTTAATTGTCCTATTCCATCTTTCAACTACTGATGACTTCTCTTCATTCTCAGTTGAGTACATCTGTACACTATGTTTCTCTAGCAAGTCCTTCAAGTGTTTGTTGTAAAACTCTTTTCCCTTGTCGACCCATAAATACTGTGGTTTTCTGCCTTCCTTGAATATTGTTTTGAATGCTTCAGTGACAGATTCACCTTTCTTATCCTTCAATGGGACAATCCAACCATATTTGCTGAAGACATCAATAACCATAAGAAGATATCGATAACCTTTATTCCATTTACTGAACTGTTGCATTTCAACTAGATCACTTGCCCATATTTCATCAATTTTATTTACAATCACACGCCGCCGAGTGAAATTTCGTTTTATGGGTGCATGTAATTCATCAGCTAGTTTTTCTTGCCAGTTTTCTTCACTCGACGGCTTTTTCCGTTTTTTGAAACACCAAGACCAAGTTTCTGTTTTTTGTCGATTAAGAATCTAGCTGTTTGACCCCATTTTGGCATCTCACCATATGGTATTTGATCAAGTGACTCGACCATTGTTCTATCACAATCGCCTTTATTTTTTCCCATATCATAACAAATATCATGGTAAGCTGCTATTTCATCTACTTTATTGTAAGGCAGGACATTCCATTTTGTGACCTCACCTGTGTTTTTATCATACTCTAACTGTTTATCGAGGGGATTATAAGGTCCCATGTATTTATACTTTCCGGGTGTCCATCCACTTTTCGGTTTAGGAAGCTTGCCAATAACCTTATGAATGTCAATAGCACCGCCATAATCTAATCCTTTGATATCTGTTTTGTAACGAATATTTGGTCTCACTTTTGTTGAGAGTTGTTTCAAAGCTTCTGACCCAACCTTTGTGATTGCAGGCTTTGCGAGGGAAAGTCCTTTGTCAATTAATTTCTTTTGCAGCTTTGGATTTCTCATTGCTTCTGATGCATAATATCTACCCATTTCAACACCCTTCTTCGCTAAATAAGGGACTCCATGTTCCAAAAATCCTGTTAGTGCCATATCTGCAGCCGAATCTAGTATGCCCGCCCCTTCAGACGGGCTAATCAGTTTCCCCGATTTCTGACAAATTTAGTCTTTGTGATTCCACATTCAGCACAAGTACATTTCATCACAGTTCGACCATTTTTTGTCTTTTGATATCTTTCACTTCCTGGTACACATTCAGTGACTTTCTTCTGTTTCACACAATATGATTTTACCATTATACATATTGGTTAGATATTTTCTTTAAAAACTTGTTTCACTTCACATATTATTATAACATCTTCGCCGAATTGGTTCTTGAGTACTATCATTATCTTGTCATTACGAACTACAACAGGTGTTCCAACAACTTGCACAATAATTGTTTCCATATAATTTAGTTAGATATTCTTGAAATAATTTATGATAAACCTGTGATTGACTCTTGTGTCTGTTGGATCAAATTCAGCATTATGTATTGTATTAAGAATGGATCTCCCATTTTGTCTCTCGAGAAGATAGTACAAACACCAATATCCACACAAGACTGAATCTCTTTCTTGTATCTCATCTCCAGAGTATTCAAGTTGTTTTCCACTTGTAGCCATGTATTTCTGTACTTCTGTTGGCATCATTAAACCAAATGAGTCAAAGTATTCACAGTATCTATCACCAATTCGATAACATACCCAATGAGTACCTGGTTCAATCTGACTGTCGAGATTGACTATCCCACATTCATTCTTTTTTATTTGTCTCGGCATATTGTCTCTTGAAAATACTCCTCTAAAATGTTTTATTCCAAGTTGTTTAACCCAATTGATTAAATCAAAGTTGGATAAGGGTTTGTTTACAAAATGGTTCCTAGTATGGGGATTGAATTGAATGGACTGTTTTTGCCCAGTAGAAGTCCTTTTCCTTTTCTTTTTTTTTTTCATTCCATAACCGATTGGGTTATCCCATGTACCAAAAACAGGAGGGGATTGCCATGGAATCATAGCATGTTTCCCACCTTTCTTTCTGGGTACAATGTCATCTGGAACATGAACAGGTATTGACCGTCTTGGACGGCTGCTTTCAACATGCAAACCACTACCAAATAACCCCTTGACTTCATCAATGGCTAATGGGATACCGATACTCGCCAGTATTGTTCCAATACCCTTTCCAGTCTGAGTTTTTGTTGGTTTGATAGCAAGTTGTCCACCAGACTGCATCGCATTTACAAGATCAGCCATTTGTCTCACATTCAATAAATTTCTAAAATTCAATAGTTGGGGCAAGTTTTTATTGGGAATAATGAATCCTCCTTTTTGTTTCTTTCCAAATAGTTTATCAATGCCGAGACTTGCTAATGAAGAAAGAGCACCTGTAGCCAATGCTGGAGCCGCTTTAGCTACTGCTTTACCTGCATAAGGCAATAGTCTTGTTCCAAGTGAAAAAAGACTGGACTAAAGAGAACCTCCTTCTACAACAGCTTTTCTGATTTGTGATTTTGATATTTTGATGTCTGAACCTTTTCCTGATCTTCTTGATTTCATCAGTTTGTTGATTTGTGTCTTAGTCAACATTAGTTGATCATGTCCAGACAATTCACTATGTGTCAACCTGATTGTTACAGGCGAATTTGTTGCATAAGCTTTTGCTAGCTTTTGTTTCTGACCCTGTGAAAGTTTCACTCCATGAGGATGATAAGTAGTCATATAATATATGTTTATACTAAATTGTATTTAATACAAACAATCATTTAATTTAATCATTTAATTTAATTATTTAATTTAATTAATTATTTCCAATTAATTATTTAATTTACATTGATCTCAGAATTAATTTTCCATCAGTCTTTCTCATCTCAATATCCTGCTCATAGAGGACCAGTGCATACACACTGTAATCAGCATTTGTTGCAGCACTCAAAGTGTATTTGAAAGTCAGTTTTGTCATTCCATCTTTGATATCCTGTTTCTGTTTTGTCAGATCGAAATAAACAAAAGGGAATATTGTACCGAAATTGCCCCTGTTAAGAAGGGTACTTTCACTGAAATCATTTACAGCTTGAACATATTTCAAAACATCTCTAAATACTCTTGTTGGTTCAGTTGAGGGTTTATAATGTACCTCTGGATAACCATTTCCATTGCCAACCTCAAGATAACAATCAGTCAAAGTTCGGTTATTTGCAACTGAGAATGTGTTGTACAAGAATTTATTGGCTGTCTGAGACGAATCATTGGCATCATTGATGATGAATACAAAGACATGCCTGGGTTTGTTTATTCCTGTGGAAATACGGAAATTGGCAGTCTGTTGTCTTGTTGAATTACCTCTCTCAACCATTTCTCTCATGTAAGTCCACTTTCTGTTGTCAAGATACTTGCTCATGTATAAGGACTTTCCCGCAGAATTGAAAATAATACGAGGAACAATTAGCTGGAATTTAGTTAGTACCACACGGCAATTATCGGCAGCTTGCCAAATCATATTGGCATCACTCTCAAGTGTCAAGTTGACCTCCAATTTAGAGTTAGGCATGAGTTCATCCCAAAAGCTCTTGAAAAAACCGTATCTGTTCAATGCAAGCTCTGCATTTACTTTACCGGCTGCACCATTCAACAGCTCTTTGCGAGCTGCGAAATCTTTGTTATAATTAGCCGCCTGGCCAACTCTGTCTTCGGCTTGTCTTTTGTCGTCAAGATAGAAGAACTCATTGGTTCCCTGACTTACAGCATAACCCTGTGAATACTCAAGCAATGACTTTATATTAGTGGCTTGGTTGGCATCTCTGCACTCATAAACATCAATACCATTCATTTTCACATTAATGGTGTTTATAAGAGCGTGAATTGAATTGACAATACCATTTCTGTCATCAGCAACAATGTGGTCTCCATCTGCAAGCTTCTTTACAATGAAATCAACATTAAAACGGGCATTATACCAGTCAAATGGTGTAGTCTCTCCACTGTTATCAACAATGAAACGGTAACCTGTTTTCCTCTGATGAGCATTGTTTGCTACTACAGTATTAAGTGCTGTCTCTAGTTCGAACACTACATCTTCATATCTTTCGATATATTTTGAGTCACGATAGTTTGACATATATTATTGTGTTAGATAAAAATTATTTGATTTTACGAGGTCGGCCTCTCTTTCTTTTGATTAAACCACCAGTCTGGCTCACACTCTCAGTTCCACTCTTGTTTCCACTTTTTCTCTTTTTCAAAAGTTCTATGATTTTATCACCAGCTTTTTTGCCAGCATGTTCACCAATTGTTGTTGCTGCTTTTTTTACAGCTGTTTTGGCAATGTCAGTAAAGATGCCTTCACCATGTTGTTCATATTTTTCAAACTCGAACCGTTTCATATACTATTAGGTTTTATAATTCTGTCCCTCTCAAGAATAACTCAATATACCAATCTATCCCATTTAAATCGACTGGAGCTCTAGAAGAGTCTGTGACATAAAAGCGTATTGAGCTGATTGTATGTGTTGAGACAGGATTCCATGAAAGAAAACGAGGTTTGTAAGTGAAAGGTAAACTTCTAACGAGATTTGTGACTGGTATAACTGCGATTGTATTTGTGCTCTTTCCATCAACAATGCTATCTATCATCATATCACAATTGATATAAATTTCATCTACTCCTCTTGTAATGTCAGGTAGATTTGTTCCATATTCTCTGGCTGAAACTAATTTTGAATCGAAACCGATAAGTTTTCTGAAATCATTATTTCTGAGATCCACACGATAATTTTCATTGAGTTCAATCAAAATGCGGTATGTTGATAAAACGAAAGTCATATTAATACCATACTTGAATTTTGATTTGTCTGTTTCAGATGGATTCGGTACATGGCTATTTTTTCTCATATACTCATGAATGTAACTATTGATATCGTCGTATGAATATATCCCGTTAACGAATGTTATTGTTTCCCAGTTTACACCTTTGTCATAGCTGTATTTAATTTGATTATTCCCAAAAATATCTCTGATATTGTACCAACTGTATGTCATATTGATAACATTCACAGCCATTTCATATTTCAAATCATTCGTTAATTTAAGAGGTGTATTGAATCTTTTTTCAAAATCATGACTCTTACTAACACCAATTTTGTCTCTGTTTTTACTGTTGAATCGTAATGAAATTTCTGTCATATACTTTTACATTAGATATTTCATCATTATTTTATTTAGCTCACCGGTTTTCAGGATTCCCAATCTGTTCAATGTATGCAATATTTTTGTGAATTCATTTTGAACATTTTTGCTGTTGTTGCCGGCTGAAATAGATCCACCAAGCAACTGCAGTCTTGAAAGCATGTCACCCAAAAATGTATCCCTTGAACCCATTGCACCTCTTCTCCTTCCCATGCCTGAACCAATAGTCGATGCACCTTCCTTAATAGTTTCCATTCTTTTTCGGTACTTTTGCATTAGTTTGATCCTTTGAGTCAATTCATATATCTTTTCTTTATTTTTATCCCTATTTGTTTTGGTTGTTGATAGATGAGCTTTTTGTCTTCCAAGTTGTTTGGTTATTTCACCAATATTTCTGTTATACTTATCGATGTCGATTGTACCATCCATTATCCTGTCTAAAATTGTTGTTGGAGGAGACAATTCATATTCCTGTAATACCTTAACCTCATCAAGTGAGAAACCTTTGTCAAGATTTGACTTGTACTTTGGTTCTGTTTCAGTCATCATTTTAGGTTTGTAATCAATTGGTAATGTTGTTTTCATTGGTACTGATTCAGGTAACGTGTTTAATAGCATAAGATCTTCAAAACCAGATGTCAAGGCTTTTTGATTCTTTTTCAACTGTTCAATAACTTCATCCTGTTTTTTGTCAACACTTTCTTTCACACTCTTCTGGACATCAATAGAGGGTTTCAGCAATTCTGATGTTGTATCATATGCATCCTGTTTTCTGTATTCATAAGTCTTGATAACATCACGAACTTCTCTTGTTTTGTTTCCGGCTTCAATTCCACTTTTTAGAAGCCTTTTCATTCGTTCTATATCCATATGCAATTGTGTTAGACTAATCTAAACTATTTACATATGGAAATCCCTAATTATGATATTCAGGGTTCAAAGAATTCATTCAGACAGTTGTATCCGTATATGCCAAAAGACACTTTCAGGATGCTGCTGGCTGGTAATTCTGGATCTGGAAAGACAACATTGTTCATGCATCTGATTATGGAACCATTGGTTTATTATGATCAGATACATCTTTATGCAAAAAATTTAGATCAAGACAAATATCAATATCTTCGGAAAGTAATGGATGAAATAAGCAGTCACATTGGATATCCTGCCTTGGTTTGCAGTCAAGAAGAGATATTGCCAGTTGAACAAATAAAAGACACAGATTTGCAGCGATTGGTTGTTTTTGATGATTTCGTGACTGACAAGAAACAAGATCAGATAATCAGCTATTTCATTCAGGGGAGACACAAGAACTGTTCAGTCATATATCTCACACAATCATTCTATGGCTGTCCAAAATCAATCAGACTCAATTGCAGTCACTTCTGCCTTTATGATTTCCCATCCTCAAGAGAAAGGAACTTGATTGCACAAGAACTTGGAATAGACAAGAAGAAATACATTGAAGCCACCAAGAAACCTTGTTCCTTCTGTTATGTTGACAAGCCAATGAAAACAATCAAGAGGAATTTTTATGGTGCTGTTTAATCTGATCTAATATTATATGGCAATCAATAATTTTCAAAATCCAGAAAAACAGGAGAATCCCAGAACAGAAAGAATCGAAAAATTGATCAAACCTGACGCTGCTGTTGAAACACCATTTGAAATCGCTGAAAAAATCAAAATGGAAGTATATAGGAGGACACAAAAAGTATTGAAAAACAATAAGAGACTACCTGTCATCTATGAAACCAAACCACCTGAATTCTTTGAACATGATGATGACAGCAGTAGTGATGAAGAAGATTAATCTAACAAGATTGTATAATGGGAGTTTTTAATGCTCAAATAAATCAAGATAAAACAGAAACTGGAACTGGTGAAAGAGGCCCAGCTGGTCCAATTGGTCCCAAAGGTGAAAAAGGTGATAGAGGTCCAAAAGGTAATACAGGTGCAATTGGTCCACAAGGAGCTACTGGAGCCGTTGGTCCCAAAGGTGATGGATTTAAATTAACACAAGATGGTAATTATGACATTGAAAATAAACGTTTGACAAATGTTGGTGATCCAGTAAATCATTATGATTCTGCTAACTTGGGATATGTTAATGATGCTGTTTTATCAATTGAAGGAACACGTGTTAATCCATTTAAATTTCTTCTTGAAGATGTATCAAAAACAACTATTCTTAGAAATGCGAATAATCTACAATTAGAAGTCTATAATAAAAGCCCACTCAATAAATAAAAAAGCCTTGTCTTTTGTTATTCCTACTGCTGGTCTTACAACTGTTCTTCGTTTTGATTTATCACAATTGGAAGTTTCAAAGTACACTTTAGTTGTTGAGTTTTATACTGATGGTAATCCAAACAATGCAACAGTTGATGACGACAATCTGTCATCTAATTTAATTGAAAGAAAGGATTCAATAAAAAGAGCATTTCCAAAGACTCATCTTGTTGATGGTTATCTTAAGAGAATATTCTTCCTTGAAAAAACGAGAGTTGGTCAGACATCAATGGAGTTATTGTTGATTTCACCATATTTACAAAACAATAAAAAACATTATGTTATAGTTTATGGTGTTTATGGATTTTCTAATATCATTTTATCACATATTCACGACCCAGCTTTTGAAATAGAAGAAGGAAGAATTGTATTTGATAATGAGGTTAAAATGAGTTTTCATAGAATAGTCAATGTTGGACGCCCTATACTTCCACAAGACTGCGCAACTAGAAAATACGTTGATGATGGTGTAAGAGGTAAAGTGAGTACAACATATCTCAATAATAACTTTGTGAAAAAAGATGGAAGCGTTGCAATGACTTCTGATTTGAATCTTGGAGGTAACAAATTGACTAATGTAGCAGCGCCAACAGCAAACAATGATTCAGCCACAAAGTGGTATGTTGATACTGAAATTGCTGGAATTACTGGCATTGATGTTTCACCATTTCTTAAAAAAGACGGAAGTGTTGCAATGACTGGTGATCTGGACATGGATGACAATAAAATAACAAATGTTGGGGCTCCAACTGCCTACAAAGATGCTGCCAACAAAAAGTATGTTGATGACCTTGTTTTTTCAGCATCAGGAGCACAAAAAAATCCATTCGCTTTTCTGTTGAAAGATATTTCCAAGTCAACAGGGATACAAAATGTTAATAGCCTCCAAATTGAAGATTTTAACAGATCACCATATCATATTAACAAGTCATCATTGTCTTTTTTGATTCCAACAAGTGGCAACTTCACATCCAAGATTCGCTTTAATGTTTCATCATTGAGTAATGGACGGTACACATTTGTTACTGAGTTTTACTCACCATCAGACCCAAGAAGTGCAACAATCAGTTTAACCCTTCCAACAATTAACATGCGTGACGCTGGACAGTCATTTCAAAAATCTTTTACTAGAACTCCACACGTTGATGGTTATATTAAAATTCTTTTCCAGATAGAAAAAAGAAGTGGTGGGCAAGCAGCAATACAGGTGGAACTTTCCAGCACAGCTCCTGCGTCTAACACCAAAACACATATCATCGTTTATGGGGCTTATGGCTATCATACCAATTTGTCTTACTTTCTCCATGACCCAGCTTATGAAATTGAAAACGGCCATGTTGCGTTTGGTAGTAATATTGACATGAAACTAAACAAAATCCTCAACCTGCAGGATAACCCCTCAAACCCACAAGACGCTGTGAACAAAAAGTATGTTGATGCTGAAATTGCTGGTATTGATGTTTCTCAATTTCTTAAAAAAGATGGAAGTGTTATAATGACCGGCAATCAGGATTTTGGGGGGTTTATTATTAGAGGTCATGGGATAGGAAACCAACCAGCAGATCTTGTGAATAAATCGTATATTGACACTAATCTCGCATCAAAAAGCAGTATCGGTCAAACTCTACTTCGAGATGGAACACAAGAAATGACTGCTAATTTAAATCTGGCTGATAACAAAGTGATCAACTGTGCAACACCAACTGCTAACACAGATGCTGCCAATAAGTTTTATGTAGATGATAAAACTAAAGATATAATTGGATTTACATCTGATGGAAGTTATGATTTTTTAAACAAACACTTGGAGAATGTTGGCCAGATTCATACTTCAGACTATATTGACATGAATAATAATAAAATAACAAATTTAGCGGACGTGGTGAATGAAACTGATGCAGTGAACTTCAGAGTTTTAAATCAAGCTTCACAAACCATCAGAGCAAACACTTTATTATTGAATGGAACAAATGCGATGGCAGCAGATATGAAACTTGGAGGGCATAAAATCATTAACTTAAAAGAAGGAACAAATAAAACCGATGCCGTAAATTTAGATCAATTAGAAAAAAGTCATATTTCATCTGCTTCTCATCCAAAGAATGCTTTCAAATATTTGATGAATGATATCAATGAAATTAGCACTGAATATGGCTTGACAGTTAATGGATATGTCAATTTACCTCGTTCACCACATTTGATTTCAAAAAAGGTCATTGATATAGACTTGAATAAAGAAGCTAATCATATTTACAGAGCTAGAATTGGATTCAATATGTACACAATAAATGATGGAAAATACACTTTTATCCTCGAATGGCTATTTCCTGATTATGAAGGAATGAATCTTAGTAGTGTAACATTCAGTGCAACTGGTGGAATTACAATTCATAAAACTGTAGGGAGAAAATTTGACAACAGAAATGAAGATCATTCGAGATATTTATTATGGATTGAAAAACCATCAGCAAGTTCACCACCTGAATATTTATATTGTACGATTCATATTAATGCTAACCCAACTTATCCAAATAAGTACAAAGTTCATTGTGTTGCATATGGCATTGATTTTGAAGCTGTAGACGTTCCATCAAGTGTTTACGACTTCACAGAAGCTTATAAAATCGTGAATGAAAAAATACAATTACAAACTGATTTAGATTTGAATGGTTTTGATGTGAAAGAAAATGAAAATTGGTTGTTTGGTGGAGACAATGGTGAATTGACAATGCTAAATAATATTAATATGAACACTTATCTGATAAAAGAGGCTAAACTTGGTGGTGATTTAAATCTGAATGGCTATAGAATTCATAATAATAGTTTGAATCTATTTCGTTCAAGCGTTACAGGTGTAATTATGGAAACAGCTTTCGATTTGGGTGGATTTGCTCTTTACAGGCCGAAATTAGGAGGTGATCTAGATTTGAATGGGAATGGAATAATCGGTCAAATACAATATTTAAATTGCTTTGTTAAAGCCAATCGAGGACATGATAAGAATGTTTTAAAGCCTGTATTGATAAATGGCTCTGAATTTTTAGTTATTCACAACAATAACTTTCATATTAAGAATATGTATGTATTACAAGGAACAAAACCCGGAATATTCTACTTCAAGACAAAAGCTGAAGGTGGTAGGCCTTTGCCATTACCAGCAACAATTTTTGAATACAGACATTCTTCTATGAGTAGAAACATCACAACGGTCAACATCAACAAATCATTATCGAGAGGCTATTTAATCATTGATTATTCACATCCTAATACAGGTGCATTTGATACAACATTCACACTTGAAGTGGTCATGAATTAATCTAAATTAATATTATAATGGGAGTTTTTAATTCTCCACAAAATCAAGATAATAAAGGTGATACTGGTGCAATTGGTCCTAAAGGTGATAAAGGTGATAGAGGTCTAATTGGTCCAAAAGGTGATAAAGGTGATGGATTTACATTAACACAAGATGGCCACTATGATCTTGGAAACAACAAGAAATTGATAAATGTTGATGAAGGAACTGATGATAATGATTGTGTCACAAAAAAACAACTTGATCTGAAGTTAGATAGAGCTACTTTTGTTATTTCCAACTCTCTTCCTGGTGTACCAGTCCTTGATGGAATTTCTATTGCTCTCATCCCAGCTCTCTCTGTTTTAACATCTGATACAAACGATAGAGTCTCAAGATGGGTTGATCCTGTCAATAATATATCTTTCACACAAACTGATAATTCCAAAAAACCTCTGCTGTTAAGAGATTCAAATAAAAAGAGATTCTTTCTGCGATTCGATGGGACTGATGACTACTTGAGAATAAATTCATTTGATGTATCCAAAGTTGCTGGACCAAATGGGAATACATGCACAGTAATTATGGTTGTTAATACAAAACAAGTGAAGAAACAATCTCAATTTCAATGGGGGCAGGCTAATATTCGATTTGGTGTTCATTTTCCTTGGAATAATGGGACTGTTTGGGTTGATTTTGGTACTCTCTCAGGTGGAAGACTTACTGCTCTTTCTTTGTCTGATCTGACTGGTAATATTGAGGTTTGGACAATAAGAGTGAATGGACAAAATATGGAACTATTTAGAGGTATTTCATCAATGACTCCTGTTGGAACAGAAACAATCTCAGCAACACTGTCAGGAAATCCACAAAAAATGTTCGTTGGATGTCAAGTTGATAATGATGATGGTACTGCAGTCAATTTTTCTGAAATGGATCTGTACGCTTTTTCTGTTTGGCAGAAATCTCTGTCTAATGATGAATTAAAAAATATGTTCCGTTTCCTTGAAGATTATTTCGATCTTTGAATTATGTAATCAATTATTATGAAGCAGATTATAAGATTTGTACGATGGTTCATTCGGGATGCTGAACGGAAAAACCCTGGTGTTGATAAGAGGATTTTGAAATCAGCTTTGGTTTACCAGTTTCTATATCACAAACATTTCAACAAATATATTGAAGTGAGAGATATTATCCAGGAGCACATAGGCATTGGGTTGATTGGTTACGGTGATGGCCGCTTGACACATTTGTTGGAGCATACTCTTGGATGGATTGACGTGTTACAAACGCATGCAATATTACACGATGCTTTCGGCAGATTCTATGTCAAACATGGTCTTGATAGAGGATATTCTTATGCTTTTCCATGTTTCTTATCGACTAAATTAAGTAAGTTATCTCCTCTGAGTGGCCAGATCTCTGGAATACTTAATTGCATATTCAAGAGAATCATTATGTAAAAGATATATATGAAAGAGCGAAAAAGCATATTCAGCTGGAACCATATTTCAGGTGAATTAACAGAAGATCAGGTAAATGAATTAAAATCCTATTACCAAACATATCACAGAAAGTGTTGGGCTCATAAACAGGCGGTTAAACGGTTCAAAAAATGGAAATTACTTGGGAACTCATTGTCCATCATCTTTGCAACTGGAGGTCTCGCCACAAGCGTTGCAACAGGTGGTGTTAGTTTGGTAGCCATCAGTACAGCAGCACTTTTGATACAAGGGTGGATGAAGCATAAAAACCTAGATTTGAAAATCCAGAATTGCACATATGCTTATCAAAGCTATCAACATCTACTCAATTCAATAAAAGACAAGTTGAGAAGTGGTGATTTTGATGCTTCAAGTATACAAATCTCAATGAAGAATATCGATGATTATGTGACTGACAATAGTCCAATTATTGATAAGTACCTACAGAAATATGATGAAAAATTCACTGCTTGATAATACGAATAATTACATCAAATATCAACAATAAAATTTCAACCCAATATTGATCATAAAATTTCAGTGTTTTCTTTGCGTTGGTTAATATGATATACTCATAAGGCAGATCCATCATCATGAACAATTGTTTTAGAATGAATTTGGTATTAATCATACGCTTTCTATTTTCATTCACCAATGGCAGTACTTTATCCATCTCCTTGAATATTCTTAATATTTTGTTTCTGTCTTCAACAGTAATTTGAAATCTATTCTTGTGACATATTTTATTTATTACATTTTCAATATGATACTTCCGATGATACACTGATTTTCGCTTTATTTTATACATATTATTATGAAAGTCGACATACTCTCTGCAATAGTCATATCCGTGGACTAAACCACAATTTGTACAAACATTTTCACCATTGTCATTAATCATTTTCTGATTATCACAACATGGTTCATTTTTGACACTATGTTCTGCTATCTTCTGATCACATAAAGGACATATTAGATATTTTTCTACTTCAACAAAATATTCGTGAATATCTGGATTACAAAAATCATTTACCATCTGGCTACCTGATTTGCTCAGGCCATTTACCATCTGGCTACCTGACCTGATTTGAGAGGGCTTTTCCAAGGCCCGGAGATTTCTTTCTTTCGTCATTCTCCATTTAACCTATAGCGACATTTCTTTAAGTGTTTTTTATATCATAAAGTACTTAAAGATAAATTTTGACCTTGACAGTACCCATTATTGCCGAGACTATTGAAATTAGCCGTTTCTCCAGGAATACTGTTGATTTATACTTATTACTCCCGAGACTATTGAAATTAGCCGTTTCTCCAGGAATACTATTTTTCTGAGAAAGTTACGCATGGTAATTTTCCGAGAAATTGACCTTGACCTTGGAAAATGCGCTAGCTCATACATGATGTATGAATTATGAAAAATTTGACCTTGGAAAATTGGTAGAAAATGCGTTGTTGTGGAAAATGCGCTAGGACCCCCAAGTACTATACTACTCACCTAACTAAAGAGCGCCAACTAGTGTAAACAATGAAACACAACTAAGTGAACTACAGAGCGAACGCTAACGTAGTAATCAATTCAAAGCCAACCAACTACACAAACAACAGAACGCACTAAGGAAAAAATTAAACACAACTAACCGCAAAACGCGAACTAATTTAACAATCAAACACAACTAGCTACAGGGCGCCCTAATCAACCATCAAAGTGATCTCGAGGGCATGTAGGTCCCTCATTCTTAATTTCGAGGGATTTTCACAGGATTATTTAGAAAAACACTGCGTAATAATTCCAAGAATGGGGAATGTAGTTAACATGATGTTAAGCACGCGCTCTTCATAGCGCACAGCATTGGGTGCAGGCTCGGCAATGGGATAACCACCAGTCCCCGGGAAAGGCCTCAGATAGTAATAAAGATTAACAGCTAATGAGGCTGCAGGTATTAGGCTACCGATAGAGCAATGGGCTTTCTAGTAACTCTCGAGAGGGACACACACAATTACAATTCCTCTTCTCAATCTTTTTGGGACAAACCAGTAGTTTCTTACTACAGTTTCAGATGCACCTAACACCTATTAGGACTAGGTCAACTAACAACCATATTTCCCAATAATTTTACTAAGTTCACAGCTTGTTTTGTTTTACCCTAGCATCTTTTGAATGTTGGCGTATTGATTATCCATATTAGACCACCAAGGTTTCAACTGACAATAAAAAGCGATAATCCCAGCCAGTTGACTACTCGACTATGATGTTCGCACCATTTATGGAACGACTTCATTTAGCCATTCATCGTGATTGCATTTCGTTGTTTTAGTAAACGGAACTGTTAAATATGTGGGTTTCTACACCTAACACAAAAACTCCTTACCCTGGAGCCAAGAGAAACTTTCCGATTTAGAAGGATGAGGTTATTGAAAATCAAATCTTTTTTTAAAAATCTAGAGACCAGAGAATCTCAACGAATATCATCTTGTATCGCTTAATCTTAGATTGATGTATTATATTGGAGTTGAAAAAGTTATTAAAAACAAACAAACAAAAGAGTTATAATGAGTTGAGATTACTCTAGCCGCGGCTTAAAGACATCAAAATCTATTGACAACATTAAAAAAAAGAAAAACGTTTTATTACTTATTTACTTTACTTTCTTCAAACAGGAAATGCTTTCCCTCGAGCTACCGTCGAAATAGCTATATCGTGAACCAAACAATTTCCAAAAACAGCAAAAAAGAAAACAACAAAAGTATTAACGAAAGCATTTATTGTAAATTCGCAAAAAAAAAAAGAAAAAACGATATCGGCACTGGGAAATATAAGGGGCATCTTGTATTCCACGCTTTACCACCACACCTAAGAGAAAAATAAAACAGTACAATGAGCTAAGCCGTCAAAACGACCAAACCACGCAAGTAAAGAATATAAAATTTCCAAAAACTCCTTAAATATCTAACTAATCTGGAATCATTGACTAACTTATATCCACATCCACCTAATTACTCCTCAAATTAATGAAAGCGCAACATAACAAAACACATGCTGCTCAATCGCTCAACACAAATCAAAGGAGGCAATTCAAACCTAACTCAAAGACCTCACACTAGCCAACGGATGCCGCGTATCCCACACAGAGAGAAGTTAACTATGAAAGCAGAAACAGCATATGGCTGATAGGGATCCTCAATCAGGCTAAAATCGTCCAAATTGATCACCCACTCCCTGGAGATTTCTCAACCAAATCGCCTGCTTTGCACTTTCAATGGCCTCGGTGAGCTAACTGTCATCAGCTGAGCTCACCGGCACTAAAATTGCCCCAGTTGGCCCCTCATTCCCTGGAGCTATAGATATCTCAGCCAAATCGACCGCTTTGCAGTTTCAAGGCAATCGGGGAGCTCACGGTCATCAGCTGAGCTCACCGGCACTAAATTTGCTAAGTTGGCCCCTCATTCTCTGGCGCTAATTGTCTCAGCCAAATCGACCGCCTTGCCGTTTCAAGGGGCCCGGGGAGCTCACTGTCATCAGTTGAGCTCACCGGCACTGAAATTGCCCCTGTTGGCCCCTCATTCCCTGGAGCTATATAGCTGACCTTTTCAAAACCGGGCTAGACTCCAGAACTTGAGTTTTTTTGTAAAATGGCCAGGAAAATGCCTGGACTTTTCTTTCAGATAGATTCAATTCTTACCAGCTCATGCCTTTCTTGCAGGCCAGCCAGCCCGGTGTGCGTGTTGGTCAAAATTCCCAACACTCAGGCATACATGCAGCCGCAGTCCTGCAGGCAATAAAGTCAGAAAATTAATCAAGAATAGAAAAACCAACATCACAAGGCCAAAGTTTGAGCTGGCCTATTCCCCCTGCTTTAAGAGCTGGCCAGCTCAAATGCAGATGGTCTTGTAGCCCTGTCCCTCTTGAGTGCCCTGAAACCCGGCTTGACGGAACCCCCCCTCAAAATTCATCGGCCGGATTGCCCCGGAACTTGCTGCCTTGAGGCATCAAGTTCCACCGGAATCGGCGGTGGAACTCACAAATGACTGACCCTGTTTTGAAAAATCCAGCTAGATGTCTCAGCCAAATCGACCGCCTTACCGTTTCAAGGGGCCCGGGGAGCTCACTGTCATCAGTTGAGCTCACCGGCACTGAAATTGCCCCTGTTGGCCCCTCATTCCCTGGAGCTATATAGCTGACCTTTTCAAAACCGGGCTAGACTCCAGAACTTGAGTTTTTGTAAAATGGCCAGGAAAATGCCTGGACTTTGCTTTCAGATAGATTCAATTCTTACCAGCTCGTGCCTTTCTTGCAGGCCAGCCAGCCCGGTGTGCGTGTTGGTCAAAATTCCCAACACTCAGGCATACATGCAGCCGCAGTCCTGCAGGCAATAAAGTCAGAAAATTAATCAAGAATAGAAAAACCAACATCACAAGGCCAAAGTTTGAGCTGGCCTATCCCCCCTGCTTTAAGAGCTGGCCAGCTCAAATGCAGATGGTGTTGTAGCCCTGTCCCTCTTGAGGGCCCTGAAACCCGGCTTGACGGAACCCCCCCTCAAAATTCATCGGCCGGATTGCCCCGGAACTTGCTGCCTTGAGGCAGCAAGTTCCACCGGAATCGGCGGTGAAACTCACAAATGACTGACTCTGTTTTGAAAAATCCAGCTAGATGTCTCAGCCAAATCGACCGCCTTGCCGTTTCAAGGGGCCCGGGGAGCTCACTGTCATCAGTTGAGCTCACCGGCACTGAAATTGCCCCTGTTGGCCCCTCATTCCCTGGAGCTATATAGCTGACCTTTTCAAAACCGGGCTAGACTCCAGAACTTGAGTTTTTGTAAAATGGCCAGGAAAATGCCTGGACTTTGCTTTCAGATAGATTCAATTCTTACCAGCTCGTACCTTTCTTGCAGGCCAGCCAGCCCGGTGTGCGTGTTGGTCAAAATTCCCAACACTCAGGCATACATGCAGCCGCAGTCCTGCAGGCAATAAAGTCAGAAAATTAATCAAGAATAGAAAAACCAACATCACAAGGCCAAAGTTTGAGCTGGCCTATCCCCCCTGCTTTAAGAGCTGGCCAGCTCAAATGCAGATGGTGTTGTAGCCCTGTCCCTCTTGAGGGCCCTGAAACCCGGCTTGACGGAACCCCCCCTCAAAATTCATCGGCCGGATTGCCCCGGAACTTGCTGCCCGGAGGCAGTAAGTTCCACCGGAATCGGCGGTGAAACTCACAAATGACTGACCCTGTTTTGAAAAATCCAGCTATATATCTATATATCTATCTATATATATATATATATATATATATATATATATATATATATATATATATATATATATATATATAGTACAGTAAGGTAGGGAGGGGATATATTAGCAACTGTTTGCCTTAATTACTTAGGATCACCAGCCTATTCCCGTTTGGATGGCGATTCATTAGCGATTTCTGAGAAATACAAACAGACAAGGTTAATTTGGGAACAGAAATCAACAACTAAGTAATTAAGTGAAAATGTGGCTGACAAACTCCTGGCTGAGCCACATTTTCACTTAATTACTTAGTTGTTGATTTCTGTTCCCAAATTAACCTTGTCTGTTTGTATTTCTCAGAAATCGCTAATGAATCGCCATCCAAACGGGAATAGGCTGGTGATCCTAAGTAATTAAGGCAAACAGTTGCTAATATATCCCCTCCCTACCTTACTGTACTTAATTAATTTCCAGGGGGATTTGGCCTTGCATCGCCGATCGATCGGGGAGTAGTGACGTGATCCTGGTTGCAGAAAATGTGTGAAATTGTCTCCTAGGACCTTACCATAAAAATAAGGCCGCACTGTGTGTATGTGTTGTACAGTAAAAATATGTGTCAACCCAGTGTGGTTGGTTCAGTGGCCTAGTGGTTAAGGCATCCGACCGGTAATCTGGAGACCCAGGTTCGTTTCCTGGCTGAGCCACATTTTCACTTAATTACTTAGTTGTTGATTTCTGTTCCCAAATTAACCTTGTCTATATATATATATATATATATATATATATATATATATATATATATATATATATATATATATTTAGCCAGGCCAGGCCTAGAATCGGAGCTGTACAATCTCACCGAGCAACTTGGCATGGCTTTATTTGGGCCAGTTTAATTTTTGTTCAAAACAATTGAGCAGCAGCGGGGAAAACGAAGGGTTTTCAACTGCAAACGTTTGCAGAAAAGAAAAAAAAAGATAGACATTCTTGAGTCCTAACTACTTTCAGATGAAAGCGTAAGGAATTCAAAAGCGGATAAAGAAAACTCTACAAGTGAACAAAGTACGATGCGTGTGTTTGCTCGAAGAAGGAGAAGGTGGAGAAATTAAACAAGACTAGCTAGTAATGAAAATAGCTTGTAATGAATAGGTTAGAAAAATCGGTATTTCTTTTGACAAAAATGCCCCTAGAAAAGAAAATAAAGAGTTCAAACTGATCGTTTACAGCAGTCAACAGGAATTGACCGCGGTTCAGAAACAACAGAACAATAAACATATTACAAGAAAACAAAGCACAATACAAATAATATTTCTTCGAAGATTCTTGGAGAAGGTGGAGAAATTAGACAAGTAACAAAAATATCTTTAAATTTAGACATAAACGTCCGTAGAAAAGACGAAAAAGACGTCCGCACCTAATCGTTAAGAGCAGTGAACAGAAATCACTGAGGTAGCAATCACTCGGAACGCGACAGAGCTGAATAATGGAGCAATTGCCCACAAAATCTTTCCATGGCTTACACAAAGCACTAAAGTGCGTTGATAGTTTTATTGTTACTTCTCATGTCTTCTGAAGAACCTTCTTCAATTAATGATTCTCAGTGGCAAAACATCATCCAGTTAACGAAGAAAGCGCTTGCCGAACCACACGAGCATTTATCTCGCAGACCCGTCCACTATAAAATTTATCAAAGCCAGCCAGCCAGTCAACCCATTTCGCTGTTTTTAACATCTAAACGCTGATTCTTACTGGTTCAAACAAATTAAGACGACGTCTTTATAGACGGCGAAACTTAATTGTTGTCTACAGGCCGTTTTCAACGAAAATCTCTAAAAATTTTTCAAATGACGAGTGAAGCGCTCTCGTTTTTGGCATTTTTGCCAGGATTTTGAAACTTTATTTCAGATTTTGAGACGAGCACATGCACATGCATTTGATCGACTTTTTTTTTCACCCGAACTTGAGTTTCCGCCTTTAATCCTTAATTTTACAAGGACTCATTGCGATTACTTGTTAATAGCATAAGGGCAAAAGTTTCTTAACGTTGTTGAGGCGCCAAGTTTGAAAAACAGTAAGCCAAGCCAAGTAAAAACACTCGTTCGCTTGCAAAGAAAACAATGTAACAAAACAAACAATTCAACTACTTCTTTGCGTCCAAAACGAGTAGAGATAATTGTTATTTATATCCATTCGAGAGAAAAATACAAGTTTCATTTCTGAACAAAAGTAACGATTAAACCAAATGTTAAGCTTCTATTTATTTAATTTACCTCACTCTCCATCGCTGTGTTGTAGAGGTTTCTAAAAAAAATACGTAAGTTTCAGTATAAAGCAAAAATAAGCATCCGCAAAAATAGCAAACGGTTTGTCCAAAGAAAGAGTTCCTTCCACAGAGTTTAAGCTACTCGTTCCTCCCATTAATACCATGAACTGTTAAGTGACCTTTCTTGGTGAGATGCAAGATGCCGCGGTAAAGTGAAAGCCCTTGAAGCGTTGAATTATACTGTTTTCAACCGCACAATCGATCCAAGTTTGAAGCTTTTCCTTAGAAAAATCTTTCGCCCTTCTTTTCATCACTTGAAAATTCACCTTCCGGAGTATCTTTTGACAAGTTTTTTTTTAATTTTTCTGCTTTTTTCGCTAATTTAAAGACAAACTTCCATCGAAGAAGAGGAAGTTGTTTTGCTCAAAATAAAGAAACCAACTGAATGTGAAATTACGTGCCGCAGAAAGCGCGCGAAAAATTTAAAAGCCTCGATTTGGTTTGGGTGTCCCACACCTGGCTTGAGCCTGGGATCCAATCGAAAGCAAGTACCTGGTCAGCGGTCAACTTTAAAAAAACAGCTGATCTCGATGAGTTCTTGACTTGAGCCCGCGATATGATCACGTGACACTGGTCAGCAGATACCTTGTTTTGACAGGTGTCAATTGGCTATAAGATGAATGTCCAGTATCAAAAACGTACGCTGCAAACTAGCTTGTCAGGTTGGCCAGGTGGAGTATGGCCACCATGTTGGATTATTATGATTATTATTAGGATATTATTAATTATTGGGCGACTCCGTCGTCGTCGTCGTGCGTACGCGCCCACGAGCAATACCGCTAGCCATTTTTACCATGAGAAAGGCAGTTGACGGGTTCCTATAGGTATGGTGCTCCGCTTGACGGCCCTTAGGGCCGCCGGAGCTCCGCTATTATATAAATTCATAAAGTCCATTCTTCTACAAATGAGAAAAACAGGATAGGATTTAGACGTAATATTAATATATCTGCAACTGGCGAAAACTGAAAATTTGAGTCCTTCGATCATACAGCCCAAACAAAGTGGTCACCTGCTTCTCTTTCGGTCAACAATGCAGACAGTGAAAATTGAAATGAGAAACTCTAAATAGCTCGAAATATTATTGATTGGTTTATAACACCAATGTTCAGTCTGCAATTTGAAAGATCGCGTCACTTAAGCTTGGCAATATCTGCTTGGGATAAAACATTCTTCATCAGTGTGATACATGACCGGTGTTAAGACAAGACCCGCTAAACTGATGTGGCTTTATTTCCAAACTCCGAGGTATAATTTCTTGCCGTAGAAAAAAGTTAGTTGTCTCCCCTTCTTGTCCTCATAGATATATACTTGTTTACGTTTTGCTCAGTTAATGGTAGCCGTTTTTATGCTGCTATGCACATTCAATAAACGGGACGATTTATAATTTATTAACTGTAAAAATTCTCACGCGCTGATTGGTCCATGGCTATCCTCTTCTTAGGGTACGGGCGATGAAAATGACATCAAAAGTAACAAAAAATACCTCAGTTTGTTGCTGGTATCCTACTTATTTGTCATTGATATATTATATCAATT
>JAEMWC010000576.1:385000-387500 GCA_016490735.1 Pachyseris speciosa | reverse complement strand
GCAGCTTTTTCATTGAAACTGGAAATTATCCGTGAGAAAATATTTTCAATACAAAGTACAGGGAAAAATTTGCATAAAAGCAATATGTTCTACAAACAATTTTGACAAAAATAAGACCTTCTTAAAATGGCATCTCACTGATTTCTCGTTGGCATATTATATCAATTCATATTGTCAATTTTTTAACAAATGAGAAGAACAGCATATTATTTAGACGTAATATTAATATATCTACAACCGGCGAAAACTGAAAATTTGAGCCCTTCGATCATACAGCCCAAACAAAGTGGTCACCTGCTACTCTTTCGGTCAACATGGCAGACAGTGAAAATTGAAATGAGAAAATCTAAATAGCTCGAAATACTACTTATAGGTTTATACCAATGTTCAGTCTTCAATTTGTCAGATCGCGTCACTTAAGCTTGGCAATATCTGCTCGGGATAAAACTAACATTCTTCAACAGTGTGATACATGACCGGTGCTAAGACTCGCTAAACTGATGTGGCTTTATTTCCAAACTCGAAGGTTAAATTTCTTGCCGTAGAAAAAGTTAGCTCTTTCCCCATCTTTTCGTAGTAGATATATACTTGTTTACGTTTTGCTCAGTTAATGGTCGCAGGTTTTATGCTGCTATGTGCATTCAATAAACGGGACGATTTATAATTGAATAACTGTCAAAATTCTCGCGCGCTGATTGGTCCATTGCTATCCTCTTTTTAGGGTAAAGGCGATAAAAATGACATCAGAACTACGCAAAACACCTCATTGTGTTGCTGGTATCTACTTATTTGCCATTGATATATAATATCAATTTATAAATTTCACTGCTCTAATTCTACCGATAAGTATAACAGCATAAGGATTAGACATAGTATTAATATATCTGCAACTGGGTGAAACTGAAAATTGAGCCCTTCTATCACACAACCCACACAAAGTGGTCACCTGTTATCCTTACGGTGAAAATTGAAATAAGAAACTCTAATAGCTCGAACTTATATTTATAAGTTTATAATCCACCAATGGTCTGCAATTTGTCAGAATGCGTCACTTAGCAATATCTGCTTGGGATACAAATAACCTGGGAGTGGTCCAATCAATAAAAACTTAAACTTAAAAACTTATCTTAACATTCTGTATTAGAGTGAAACATGAGCGGTCCTGAGATTAGACTCGCTAAACTGAAGTAGCTTTACTTCAAAACTCTGGCGAATAAGTTCTCGCCATCGAAAAAGCCGTCTCCTCTTCTTGTCCTAATAGATATATACATGTACTTGTATGTGTTTTGTATAACGACACCAAGGTTTTTTGCTGCTATCTACACTCATAAGATGAGAATGTTTAGAGTTAATTTTATAATAACTGTCAAATTTCTTGCGCGCTGCTTGGTGCATGGATATAGTCCTTAAGATACGGACGATAATGGCGAAATGGCATCACAAGTAACGCAGGGCTTGAGGAATTTTACATTTTGTTTCTACGCGAAAACTTGTTTGCTCTTTTCCAATGAATTAGGGTGTCCGAAATAATTCCAAATTTCTATTTCAACATTAGACAAGATGTGTCTGTCAAGGAGCTGCTGCCTTAACATGTCTATGAAATGGAAGTGAAACGTATGTAGAAGAGAGAAGAGCAGTAACTCGTTGTCAAAGTAAACACGATTATCAGTTTTAGTTATCAATCAGCTGCAATATTATCAGTGCTGTCAAAAATAAAACCGGTCCCCATTTGTAGTCAAAATTGGTAGCATACAATATCATTGTAACTGATCGATGTCAGATTTCACTAAACATTCTCAACTTTACAAGGTTTGTGGCTCATCACGATGGCTACGCTTTAGCTCTGTCGGGAGCGTTTTATTCAACAAAACATAACGCCGATTTCCCTTGCATTTTTTCTACCTTACAAAAAAAATCGAGAGTAGAGTACATACGGTATAAATACTGACGTCGATTTGTTTAATAACTGCATTAAGACTAATTCGGAGGCTGGTGTCTGATTAATCGGAGCTATTTAACACTTTTGTGAGTTTCGTGAATAGGAAAGTTGACAGTACTACTTATCACATCCTAGCTCTACTGGTGCAAGAAGCGTCTTACAATTTGTGAGTGCATTAGGAAAGCAGTTAGAACAAATGACAGATGATATAAATTGAAATATATTCAGTATAAGGTTATGCTCTAAAATAAACGGGAATAGTTTCCACGCAAAATTGGAAACACTAATCTACCCAGGAATTTCGTTTATCTACCAAATATATCATTTTTCTTTGAAGCATTGATTGTAAATATCCTTAAAGTCCCCGGATATAGAAAAGGGGCCAATAAAAAGGGGAAGTAGCATAAGGACGTTTAAATTGCTTGTTAGGCGAGTCAAATTCTCATTTTTTTTTTCCAAAATCCGTGCGTCTACTTGCCAATCTGTCTCAAATGTGTTGTAATTGATAATTTTTCGTTCCCAGTTCTTGCAACATCATATGAGCGCACGTTAATATTCAAA
>JAEMWC010000576.1:375000-377500 GCA_016490735.1 Pachyseris speciosa | reverse complement strand
AGCTAAGAAAGACGATCTCAATCAGTGGCTGCAGGTGGATCTACTGAGACTAGACGTCACTGTGGCAAGTGTGGCAACGCAAGGGAGAAGTGATGCCAACGAGTGGGTAACCAAGTATAAGTTACAGCACAGTGACAATGGTCTGGATTTCCGTTACTTCAGTGAAAGAGGACAAACCATGGACAAGGTGACTTACAGATGATAGAATTGTAAACGTCTCCAACAACAACTTAAAAGCACATATTTGCAACAAGTACACGAAACTATAAACGACAGTTTGAACCAAGCCACTTGGTTCAAACGAAAACTTTGGCACTCGCATGCCCAAAGCTACGTTTGCCCACATTTTGTTAGCATTTTGTCCTAGTAGGTATTTCTAATTTTAGAGGAAATAACCCATTTTAAAGTGTGTTGTCAGTATACACAACCTTCTTCAAGAACTTAATAATTTAAAATCGTTACCGTTTCCAGATGTATAAGACAAGAACGGAGCCGATATGCTAAACCAGAAGCCCCGTCACATGGATTTCTTCGTTGTTGCATAGAGTTATCGCTGTTTTCTTAAAGCTAAGGCTGAGTTGTTGACCCATTTCATAACATAAGCGTGTTTTTAGTGCCAAATGGCAACAGAAAGCAGGAGTGTTTATTTGGGAACATTCCTTTCTTGTAAATGCTTTGAACAGGAAATCCGAAATAGTTCTGCATTCTTGAATGTGGTCATAGGCCTCCCCTTTGCCTTTGCCTTTGCCTTTGCCCATTACGCCGACTTTGTCTTGTAAAAGACCCTGCGACTTCTATAACTTAAGAAGTGCTAAAGCTAGAAGAGTCAGGAGTTGAATTCCTTTACGATAGCCACTTTGCCTCATCTTTATTCTGGTAAGAGCTTTCGCAGATGTTTTACCAAAGAACATTTAACTATAAAAGAAGTTTCATCGACATCACCTGTACCAAAGTAGGGACATATGACTACAAACCCTGAATGCCCTTCCTCCTAATATGCAAAAACAGAATAAAACTTATACTGAAATGTAATTATCCTGTAAACAAAACATGTAAATATGTCTTTGTATAAGGGATGTGTACTGACCGCCATATTTTCTCAATGCGGTTATCCAGTCTCTGTTTTCAGGTGTATAATGGTTGAAAATGCGTCTCGGCAAAGTCCCTGACGAGTGTTGATCCGTATGCGGGACCGTGTATGTCCTTACTTTACCCTTATATATAAAGCAGTGTATAGCATTCATTACGGCCTGTATACCGATTATATTGGGCCGCGCTATTTCCCTATAACCACACTTCCGAAACCCTTGCTCTTGGATAAGCTTTCACTGATAGACATGGATATTTTTTGGCTTTTAACACTAGCATTTTTGTTTTCTGATTTTTTCCCTATGTTGTTGGCTTAGGAATTTGATGGAAACACTGATGGAGACACCGTTAAATACCAATATCTTAATCAACCGGTCAGGGCACGTTATTTCCGTTTTCGACCAACAGCCTGGCTTGGAGGGATATCCATGAGGGTGGAGCTGTACGGCTGTCAAGGTAATAAAAAAGGCATTTTTGTTTCCATTTTCCATATTTTACTCTTTCTGACCCTTGTGGAATCGAACTTTTGTTTTTGTCAGGGGTGGGGTGAAGAGAGCTCATGGAAATTGCGCGTGAATGTATGAAAAGGGGAAAGAGGGGCAGGGTTCATTTCAAAGCTTTATACAGCTGTTTCGGAAAAGGCTGACCAAAAGAGGAGAAAATATCTAAAGGCATGATGGGTAGGGGTAGGCCCAGAATTTATACAGCGTTTCAGCGCTATGAAAAAGATCGTGTGAATGTAAGTTTACGCGTTCTAAAAGAACGTAACAAGAGAAGGTTATACGTGGTCCCTAATTCTGCGACAGATGCTTCACTTCTGCTCATGTAACAATAAGGCTGTATCCACAACAGAGCACCAAACAAGAACAAGAACAAGAAATTCATACATTAATAAAAACATCCGTTGAACTGATTTAAATAGTAACTGACGGGATACCAATAAATCCTTTTCAAACCTTTTTTCCGGCTGAAACGATATAGCAAAACGCTGAATTTCGTGTTCCTGAATTTCGTGTGCCATCTCTGCAAGCGTTCCATCTGGACGCTGCAGCACTGCTTCCATGATTACGATGTCCACGTGCAGATTCACATTATAAAACTATTTATTGGTCGCCGGAAAATTTCTGCCTTTACTTCCCCAGCATTAAAGACTTTTAACACATAGCGCTGGAAAGGTTTTAGCCTTATGTACAGAGCAAATGCAACTTCGTCTACACTGTATCATAAAAACTCTTTCATGCATATTGCATGCTATAGCAGGTATTCACTGTAAAAGAATATTTAATGTCCCAGACTGCCTTTCGGGATTGTCGCGTACGCTTTTTGACTTCCTTAAGACAACCTTTTCCGAAACAGCTGTGTATATATTTTATTGTATATATTTTATTGCTTTTCTCTAGAGGGGCGTTTT
>JAEMWC010000576.1:340000-370000 GCA_016490735.1 Pachyseris speciosa | reverse complement strand
AACAACGTGTACTCGTTTAATCCAGGCCTTCAACTGGTCCCAGTTACAGCATCTACTCAGTAGCAACACTCACTTCTCTTAAACTCTCCTCTCTTATATACAATAGAATCCTTTATTACGTCATTAGCTAGAACGTAATAAATAGCAGATGTGATGAGTGACCCTTTGCGTTGCGTGACATAAACATGTGAAGTTTGATTGACAGTAGGAGTGAGTAGTTTTTCGATCGACGAGTTCTTGACTTCGTGCGGCGCTGTGTGCGCGAGAATTGTACAATAGTTTGAGTTTGTGCTGAGTTAAAAATATATAGAAAGCTTACCGAACGTACAAATTGGTATTCTTTCACACAAATATTCTATAATCATCTTAACATCGTCAGACCTATAAATGACTAATGTGAAAAGGAAGGTTCGAGATTATTCTTATCAGGAAGCGGTTATTCGACAATGTGATGTTTATATCTTTAAAACGTTCAACTGTTGTCACACGATACCGTTAGAGCCTCCAACACACATTTGACGATTATATTGCGAGATCGCGCGGAATATCACTTCTTGCCTGGCCGTGTTGCTATTGACAGATGTGTATGTCTTGTTAAAGTGCACCTTACCTCATTGTTTTCCTAATATAAAACTTTGCACCTATTCCATAAAAAACACTAGCCTTTATTTCCAGTTTTGCTCTTTTTATGGGCTTCAAAACTTACGAGAACCTAAGCATGATTTGGCGCAAGAACGAGTCAAAAGGGGAGTGGATCTGTTCTTGATTTCACGTCACAAACTGCTCTGCATGCATGTTTAGAAAGACTTATCTCGATGCAAACCAGTTTTTGCCGTTTCACCAACAATAGAGCCAAACCCTTTTCTGGTTCGATCTTGTGAAAGATAGTGGCTAGAGTTCGTTACTTTTACAACCAATAAAAAGTTAACAAAATAAGTGAAGCGCAATGCGTTTGCAACAGGAGCAAAGATGATTCTAGCAAGGAAAATATTTAAACAAAATTAATACCCAACTTACTGCGATAGCTCCTTTTTGTTAAAGCTCAGCTTGTAAATTGCTCTTTAAACATTCTGAAGCTTTAGCTTTCCTCGGACATAGCGTTCACCTGTCTGATCTAAAAGTCTGAAAGAGCGAACATTAAATACTAAGAACCATTAAAAGTATCTAATAACCATGAAAAAGGTAAGAATCAACTGTCAAAGTTGCCTTATATTAAGTTGTGATGTGTTCTCTTCCTAAATTAGGAGTTTGCTGGAAACACAGACTGCCACACTGTCGTTTATCATGATCTCAACCCACCAATCAGAGCACGCTACATCCGCTTTCGGCCAACAGCTTGGCATGGTCGCGTATCGATGAGAGTGGAGCTCTATGGCTGTAACGGTAAGCTGAAGGTTTAGATTGACAATTGCTTGATGGATCGATTCCTTGTTTACTTGGAAGAATAAATGATTGATTGATTGATTGATTGATTGGCTCATTGAAAAACGGACTGACTGACTGACTTATTTAAGTGGGACTTAAATCTGTCACATTAAAAGCCCGAATTTACGCATTTTAACCAGTAAAAGCTTAATCAAAACTTAAAAAAGCACAAACTAGAAACACCATAAGGTCATTTGTCACCATCATTGGTGACCTTTTCAGTGTTGTATCTAGATATGGGTCTCTTTCTGATAAACATATCCGTAATTGTTGCTCGACTCACACTTTTAACGTGGACAGTTATTTAGTAAGGTGACAAATTGTGATGTTCTCGTTATGAAATATGAGGCGTTTGCGTTGCTCACCTGGCATCAATATCCGTGGACGGTCGTATTTCATCAGATATCATCTTTGGATTATTCAGGTAAAAACAACTCTCATAGCTTTTAATTACAACAAAAACGAGTATAACGCCGACAGATCCAATACCAGAAATTAAATTCAATCCTGAACGTTAAATGCAGAAAAGCAGTGACCAAATACGTATATGCATTGGCTGAAAACGTGCTACACTAACTCTATACACTAAAAAACTTGAAAGCTTGAAAGTTTTCACTCTTTTGTTAGAGATAATTTATCCAAAGTCATCAACCAAAAAGGTTGTCCGCTTTCGACAGATAGATAGATAGATAGATAGACAGATAGATAATATTTAAGTGTGCTAAAGACCATTTATCGACTTTTGCAAACATTCTTGCGTAGATACCACAGTTTCCTCGTGCAAGTCCCTCCGCAGCCTGTCTCCTTCTCCTCCCTCTGGTGTTTATTGGATTGATCCTGACGGTGATTCCCCAGAAAACAAATTCATAGCTTACTGTGACATGGAAACTGACGGGGGTGGCTGGACTCTGGTGTGGAGCTATCATTTTAGAAGTTACGGAGATTTTGAAAGTGGATCCAACGCAGTTACGCCAAGACCACACTGGGCAACTAAGTTAAACGCTAATGTCCCTGTCTCAACGACTCCACCACTGAACGAAACAGACTACAATGCCATAGACTTCAGGCTGTGGAAGCATCTTGGCAGTGAGTTTTTTATCAAAAGCAACATCAACAATTGGTTGATTTGTTGTCCTGGAACTGGAAGTTTGGTTGATTGGCGGGATGGAACTGTAAACTGTACGGTCATTAAACGCGTGAGTGACAACTTTAACTGCCCTCAGGAGTCAATACCTTCCCAATTTGCTAGGCATGGGAATTATGGACCGGTGTTATACAGCTATGGACAATGGCATGAAAGTGCTTACTACTCCTTTGCGGGAGGTAGTTGGCCTACCCATGATCCTTGTGGAAAGGGAAAGGCAAACCATTTGAAAAACGTGGATAACCCACATGGCAACATCTTTGTTCGATAGTTTGATAATGCTTTGGAACTAGGCTGTTTTAAAAGAAACTATAAGGCTTAGTGTCTGCAACTTGGAGGTTTTATATAACGCATCGTCGCAAACCACAGAACTCAGAACAACGGGTCCTCTTGAAACTATGTGACCTAAATAACGTACAGATCCTCATTACCTTGGAAATACCTTTTTTTGGCAGGATTTTGCTTTGACGATCGTTTCTTCAAGAGTTTTAATTTAGCTGTAATTTTACGATTGTAATATTGTCACCCCCCTTACCGCATATAACTCCTGTTTTTGTTGCTTTAATCTTGAGAAGGGATTTTTGCTCAGACTAGAAAGTCTTTGAGCCGGCGATTGGCCCTTCCGATAAGCGACAATAAGGTAGTAAGAAACTATTTGAGCGAGTTTAGGATTGTCTGAAATGAGGTGCCAGTGTTTCATAAAAATCTTTTTAAGACGCGGTGAAGCCGGGTTGTATGTAGTAGCTAGTGGCAAAATTTGTTTCATGTCTTAGTTTTCGTTTGTAAAGCCTCATTCCTTGATGAGAAATTTACTTCAGCTATTATCGTTGTAATGATCTCAAGAGGATAGCCTCGGTCGAGTAATCGGGATTGAAAATCCCGTTTGAGTGACTCAAAATTGTCTTTGACTGAGTTTGTTCTGAAAAGAAGCAATATCTCTCCTTTAATAAATCCCTCCTTAACACTGAGAGGGTGACATGAGGAGAAATGCGTATATTGGAAAGTTTCTGTAGGCTAAAAATGTGTTTGGACATCAAGTAGATTCCCGTTAACGAAACGTGAGCCTTTAAAAACTTCAGTGTCAAGGACAACGATCCGTTCAGGCGACGACATTTCCCAAGTAAACTTGATTGTTTAGTGGAAGTTATTTGCGAATTCGACAAAATTGTTGATTTCGTTTTCCCTTATGGCCCACACTGAAAAAATGTCGTCTATGAAACGTTTCCAGAAGAGACACTTGGATACAATGCAACTCTTGTTTTATTTTCACGTTTAGAAAATACATTCATGAGAGTTGTAAGCTCATTTAGTTTCGCTTTGATAGAACAGAGTTCGTTACTACGCGGATTGGTTTGTGTGGCAGTGGATTTTCAGACAATTCGCGCTTCTGGTTTTCAAGGAAGCGATTCTATTCCTCAGCTGGCTGAAACCCTCTGCGGTCCTTGGACGTTTGGGGATTGGTGGTGGCTGGGAGGATGGTATGACTTCCTTTTCCTCTGAGTCTGGTCTTGTCCACTTGGCTGGGGACTGGTTGGGAGACACACGTGAAAAATGGGGGCTCTAGGGCACTTTCGCTCCTTGTCGCGCAAGTGCGCCAGAGACCCCCATTTTTCACGTGTGTGTAACCACATATTTACGCAAGAGTGGGAGAAGGGGCAACCGCCAGGAAACCAGTTCAAACCGGTTCAAACCAGTTAAACCACGCCGCCAAAAATTTGCGCTCTATTATACAGCCTTTTAAACAGAAGAGTCATAAGTGTTAAGCAACAGCCTTTTAAACAAAAAGGTTGTAGGGGTTAAGGATAAAGATTGCTTTAGCACGCATGCAAGAAGAGGTGCTGAACGACCATTATGCCCCAGCTGCGCAAGCGGGGCCAGCTCCTGGAGAGCAAGCTTTTGATCAGTTTGCTGTTGTAAGGAATGATTTTCATGAATGGAACAACGTTTGGAGGATGGATGTTGATCCAAACAACGAATAACATTGAACATTGAAGGGTTTTCTTTAAACACTATGAAAAAAAGAAGCCGTCAATGCTATTCAAGAAGATATTAACAATTTTGGAAGTATTAAAGCAAGTTTTGGCATGGAAGTTAATTTCGAACGAGAATTTCACAATAAAAATAATGAATTGGAAATGATAACACAGAAACACTATTTCAAAGGAGAAACAGATATTATTACTCCAGAAAACGCTGAAGCCGAATTTAAAAACTAGTTTAATCGGTTTGTTGGAAGGATTCAAGGCGAAATTAATAAATGGTCTGAGAGAGGTTCAGGATGGACGGTCAGTAGCATATCTCGTTGCTACTTGAATGTCGCAAATTATGAACCTTTTACCGGAGGAACGTACTTTCCTTTGCCCTCAAAACTGGCAAGCAAAAAGGCCATCATAAACGTCAAGAATAGAGACAACGAATGCTTGAAATGGGCTTTGAAATCTGCTTTGTTTCCTGTTTCCAAAGATCCGCAAAGACCAAGCAAATACAAAGATGTTGTCGATGGAATCAACTGGGATGGAATAAGTTTTCCAACGTCTGTTAAAAAAATTGACAGACTTGAAAAACAAAATCCAAGACTCGCAATAAACGTTTATGGGTGGGGTGAGAAAAAAGAAAATGTTAATGTTCTCAGAATCTCCAAAAAAAGACAAAAGAATCAAAAGAATTAATTTAATGATTTTGCAAAAAGACGAGAAAACTCACTACTGTTACATAAAAAGAATGTCAGCATTGATTTATTATAACACGAAACACAAAGACAAAAATTCTTTGGCGAAATGTGCTTGTCTTTGTTCTCGAAACAAACGGTTCTTGAAGATCACCAGAAATACTGCAACGGTATAAAAGGCGCTCCAATGAGAACTGAAATGCTCAAAGAAGGCGAAAACATCTTGAAATTTGAAAACTTCAAAAAACAAATGAAAGCACCTTTCGTTATCTATGCAGACTTTGAAGCAGTAATTGCAAAAATCCCGGAAAACAAACGAGAAAAAACAAGATGTACAGAGAAAACAAATGTGCAAGAAGCTTTTGGATTTGCTTTCACAGTTGTTAGAAGTGATGGAAAACTATGCGCCCCGTTTACACCTATAGACAAAAACCAAACTCGGGAGAGAAAACAGCGGAAGTATTTCTGAACATGTTGTTGGAAGTTGAAGAATTGCGAGAAAATTTGGAAACAGTGGCGCCGCTTGAGATGACAAGAGACAATTGGTTGAACTTCAAAAAAACTCAGAATTGCCACATTTGTAACGAAAGTCTTATGAAGCCCGAATTTCTGGATTCGATTGTTGTGTGGGACAAGGACACGGGCAAGTATTGCGGGCAAAGCCACTGTTATTACAAAGCACTCAAAAAAATCGAGTTTATTGGACCGAAAATGCAAAGAAAAGAAAAAGACCCCATCGACAAATGGATTGAGAAAACCCAAGAAGAATGCCTGTTCGGCGCAGCACCATTCCTTCAGAAAAACTTCAGAGACGCGGTAAAAGACCATTGCCACATCCCGCGGGAATTTCGCGGCCCCGCACACGACAGCGGCAACTAGAAGTTGCGAATGAACCGCAAATCAATCCCAATACCTGTCGTTTTCCACAATCTGAAAGGCTACGATTCTCACCACTTGATGCAAGCAATGGCCGGCATCCAAACGGACAAACCTCTTAACTGCATTGCAAACAACACGGAAAACGACATACCTCGTCTTTATCGACAGCTTCGCATTTCTCTTGAAAAGTTTGGATGCTGTTGTGAAAGCCACACCCGAAAACAAACTTAAAATCGCGAAAGGCCTTTTCCCAACAAACCCTCAAATCGATCTTCTCTTCAAAAAAGGTGTCCATCCATACGAATACGTCGATTGCCTCGAAGTTTTCAACGAAACAAGTCTTCCTCCGAAAGAATGTTTGTCAGCACGCTTTCTGGACAAGGGATTTCAGACAAAGACTACGAATATGCGAACAAAGTTTGGAAAACGTTTGGGTGCAAAACGCTGGGGGATTACCACGACCTTTATGTCACAACCGACGTTGGCTTCTTGCAGATGTTTTCGAAAATTTCAGAGACATTTGCATGGAGAAGTACAACCTCGACCCCGCACTTTACTATACCTCGCCGGCCTTTCGTGGGATGCTTTGCTCCAAAAGACGAAAATAGAACTCGAGCTTTTGACAGACATCGACATGCATTTTTTCGTCGAAAGGGGCATGCGCGGAGGTATCTCGATGGTAAGCAAGAGGCACGCGGAAGCAAACAATCCGCTTGAAGAAGGGTTTGACCCCGCCAACCCCACCAAGCACATCCTCTTCCTCGTCGCCAACAAACTGTACGGCTGGGCGATGAGCAAGCACCTTCCCTTGTCGGGGTTCCAGTGGAAATACGACATCTGCGAGGAGGAAATTCTCGCGAAGAAGGAAAACGCGGAGAAAGGGTGGATTCTGGAGGTGGACTGGAGTACCACCGCGAGCTCCACAGAGAGCACAACAGTTTTCCGCTGGCGCCAGAAAGAAAGGCTGCGAAGATGGAATGGCTTTCAGACTATCAGAAAAGAATGATCGAAGAACTCAACCTTCCATTCCTCGACTGTGAAAAGCTTGTGCTGACGCTCCAAGACAAAAACAACTACATGGTCCACTACAGAAAACTGCAGTTCTACCTGTCGCAAGGGATGAAGCTGAAAAAGATACACAAGGCGCTGGAGTTCGACCAAAAACCATGGATGGAGCCCTACAGCCGCATGAACACAGATTTTCGCAAAAAATCCAAAAAAGATACGAGAAAGACTTGTACAAACTAATGAATAACTCTGTATTCGGCAAAACAATGCAAAACCTGCGAAACAGAATTGACGTAAAACTTGTGCAAAAAAGTTTGCAAACTCATTGCGAAACCTGAATTCAAAAGTTTCAATGCATTTGCAAACGACCTTGCTGGAATTCACATGCAAAGAACTTCGATCTTTCTCAACAAACCGCTTTGCATGGGGATGACGGTAAAAACAGTAAAATCTTGATGTACGACTTTTACTACAACACTCTCAAAAAGCGCTACGGTGACAAATGCGAGCTCATCTACACAGACACAGAGAACCTTCTGCTGGAAATAGAAACCGAAGACATCGACAAAGATATGAACTACCAACTAGATCTCTTTGACACGAGCGACTATCCGAAAAAGCACCCACTTCACTCAGATGCCAACAAAAAAGTTCTGGGAAAAACGAAAGACGAATGCTCGGGAACACCAATAGCAGAATGCGTCTGTTTGCGGCCAAAGATGTACTGGATCTTGAGAGCTGACGGAAAAAAAAACATCAAAAAAGCCAAAGGTGTGAAAAAGAATGTTGTCAAAGCCATCCAGCACGAAGAGTAGAAAGAAACACTTCTCAGAGGAACAGAAATGACACATGGGATGAACATTCTGCAGAGCGAAGGGCACAACATCTTCGGCATGACTGTGCAAGAAACATCCCTATCGGCATTCGATTCCAAAAAATGGATAGAGAAAGATGGGATAAATACAAAAGCCTTCCGTTACAATCCACCACCCACTGAAGTAGAACAAAAGGAATTTGCGGAGTGGTTAGACGAGATTTTCGAGGGTAAATATGCATTTGGGGGAATAACCAATAACTCTTCCCTAACAAAGCTGCATTTGGGGCTGTCGTGCAAATAGTACAAAACCGGCGTGTCGGGTTTCATGATCGCCTTATTTATGGTGAAGACTTTCAAAGACCAGACAGGGTCTGTGGCTTTTTTTTTTTTTTTGCCGCCCTCCAACTCACCAGGCTGGTAAAGATAGCGGACATCGAAGAGAGAGGGCAGCTGTTTTTCGCGCATTCCTACAGGTCTTCGATATGTCGAAGATGGTTTGGAAGAAACGGATTTTTCATTTATCGCCACTGCAGGTTTTTTGTCAGTAAGACTCGTTTCCTCATTGTTCAAAGCTGCAATAACCTCTGGTAGCCGTTTCACCCAAGCTGTGGATCGTTGGCCTTCTGGCAGAAGGATTTCTACGGCCTACTGGTGGCCGAACAGGTGCACAGCCAGGGTTTGGTTAAAACGTTCGACGATGACCTGGTCGCGGTGAATCTCTGGGTGCCCTCGCCTAATAAAAGTTTTGTGCTTTTCCATCTCTTTGGAAACAGCGCCCATGAACTCACGCTCCGGATCCACCTGCAACATTTTTGGCCATTTCTCGAAGGCCTGGGCAATTTCTTCGGAATTTTGCGAGGTCAAGGGTTCGGCCTCTTTGTATCGGCTGGCCACGTCAGTGACAGTCAGCGCATATTTCCAAACCTTGCGCCCAACCCTGTCGTGCGGCATAAAAAGCAGGTCTGCTTGGTGCACCGCGTTGGGTATGGGTACATCGAACTTTGGTCGAGGAATGCGCCGCGGCGCAGGCAGAAACACCAATCTCGTTCCAGAGCCCACGTTCCCCTTATTCAGCGGAGCGGGGAACGAGAGACTCTGGGATAATCCATTTCAGCTAATTTTTTGATTGGCTGAAAACTGAGCATGAGCAGAAGTTTTAAAGCTTAAAATGGCGGACTTAGAAGTCAGGGAAGGTATCGTCAAGTCATTATTCATCTTTGTAGATGCTGCAATTTAGAGGTTAAGAACAATCCAATTGACTTGTTTGGAGAAAAGCACAAACTGAAAGGCTTCTAAACCATTTGGAAGAAACTACGGTGCTATATACCTTCGACAGCGATGGATTTCCTAGGAAAATTCGTAGAAATTGTTATGGCCGTGTGAATCAATTTTCGGAATTTAGGAGTCTGTGTTTGAAGTCTCGGGAAAAGAAAGAAGGCCTCTGAGGGTTAAGAGAGGAAAAAAAGCAACTGAAAGTCCATCGGTAGTGGATTCACGGGTGGTCAAATGCGGTAAGCGGAATGATGTGAGCCAACATGGATCATCAGCTCCTGCATTTCAGAAGATCCTGCAGATGATTTACTCCTATTTACCCCAAAGAAAAGGCTTGTGAAACCCTTCAGGAACAGCGACCAAGAACTCTACCGAATTGGCTGCAGAGGGCTCCGATTGTTCAACAAAGTCAGAGTGTAGTAATTCTAGCAACGCTGGTCTTCGTAATAGTGAGGTTGGTTGGGTCGATCATGATCTCTAATCTGCCAGTCATGGTACAATCCGATCGTATTTTTTATTGTAGTAATATTACAATTGAAAAAATCTAGTAAAGGTCAGGCAATACCTCATTCTTGCCTGTTGTGTTATTTTATTTTGTTCTGTTCTCTTGTCATATCTTAAATGTTTTGATGTATTTATAATTTGCCTAGAATTTTGAATCTCTTGCTCTGTAAATCTTTTATTGATTTTACAATATACGTATTTCAGGGGCACCCAACGAGCAAAATCAGCCAAAAGCTATAGAAAGGTACTTTTAAGTACCTTATGGTGTTTGCAGTATGTTTTAAGTGATGTTTTCAATAGCTAGAAGAATTTCACCTGTTCGGATTGTCTAGCTGAAATTTTAATTGCCCGAAAATGTTAGGGAACAAAATCTTCCTTTGAGAAAATCCTAGCCGAAGTTAACTTTCTAGGGAACCATTTTTCTTTCGGAAAATGCTAGCTGAAGTTTTTGACTGCCCAAAACAGCAATAACGACCTTTCTGTAAAACTCAGGGGCTATGATTTCCACATTACGAATTTTTTAGGCCACGTTTTACTAACGAAAATCCGAGTACACTCTCTAATCGACGCTGAAAACCTAAGGCGAACTACCCTCCACCGAACAGATAAGTGTTGTTGGGTGCCCCTGGTATTGAACACCGCTCGCCCCGACTAGCCTTTGCTAACTGTGGGCAGTGCATATTTCTGTAATATTATTTCATAAATAAATCAAATAAACCAAACTAAAACTAAACTAATCTTAATATGTTGTTGTTTGGCAAATACTCATTTGTTGAGGGTATAAAATGCAGCAGTACAAAAATGATGGTGAGATGACTGAAGACAAGTGACAAGGACACATGGCTTCTAAAACTCTTAAAGCGGTGCAATGGTCATCATCCTCAAATTTCGTGTTAAATGAGGTAGCTAAGCATTATGGCAGAAAAAGTAACATTGCCCCTGAGTCAACTAGCCATGCACATGCATGTACAACATGTACCTCTGATTACATCAAAGAGATGATAAAGGTGGTCAGGGGCCAAAATCCATTTAAACATCAACCAGAAAGGACTCTTAATAGTTTCTTGTCTATCTCGTAGAGGCTGTTAGATCAGCTTGATGCACTTCCTTTACACACATGGTCAACTTGACACAAGAACCAACTGGCGACAAATCCATTATTCCAACTGTAAAGACTCTGGTTGTGATGACGATTAGGATGGAAGTGATGATGAGGAAGAAGAGGACATTTTAGATGATGAGATGGATTAGTTTAGGTCAGGGGTATTCAGTGTATCCAGGCTAGAACAGTATTTAGGACCAAGCTAATATTACTACACTCCTTAGCTTTAAGTAAAACATTTGAAGTGTTTTAACATGAACATGAACATGATTAGTTGGGGACCATTACAATATTTCATATAAATTTGTTTGTATTTGTTGATAATTATTATTTTCACTACAGGGCAAACTTGGAAAGGTTGGGAAGAAAATTTGTTTCTTTATTTACAAGAATCTAACCTGTGTTAATATTTCCAAATTTATTTAGTATTTCTTGCAGGGTTCTTTTCTGCGTGACTTTGTCCCTCTATCGGGTTTTGGCTACATCATTAAACCTTTAACTCACAATAATAACATTGAGCAACAATAAGTTTAGCTCTTTGATGCATGCTATATGCTACTGGATAATATCAAAAAATGTTTCGGTGATCTCACAACAATATTTATAGGAACAATGTCTTCCACTTTTTCAAAAGATGTTAATTCTTGTAAGTGTTTCAAGACTGAATCAGTGAGAGAAATTGCAAAACCACTTGAGAGGACCACCCTGCCAACTGTACTCCTACCTAGTTCCCCTTACAATATTTAAGCCGGTATAAAGGTCTCTTTTAATTTCTGCCAGAACATTAACTTTGAAGGAGGCCTCATCACCCATTGGATTGTTGGGTATATCACCAAGCTGATCACTGGAAATAGTCTCCATAAAGTACAGGTCATCTACAGCTCTTACAAGCTGGCAATCATCACAAGTGCAGACAAGACTGAAAATCACAGCAGATGTATGCAGGCCCTGGGATAGCGGGAACTTTGTGGTCAAAGTAACTTAGTATTAATTTCCTTTTACATTCCCTTGATTGCACATAGTTTCTCATCACATCTGCCATGTTTTTTTTCTTGATTTTGATATGTCATATGAATTGAAGTAAATATCAGCCTTGGCTGGAAGACCATCTCTACCAGGTTTACCAATTTCTTGGCAGTACTCCTCCATTGTGTAAGGAACTCCAATATGGATAATTTGTCGAATGTTATTCAGCTGGCCTGAACGTGGACCTTGAACAAAAAAGTTTTGATTCACGCCCCTCACATTCTATTGAGGTGTTAATCTATTAACCAGTGAGAGAAGTCAGGTAAATATGAGCTTCTTAGCCAACAAGATGCAGTAATAGCTAAAAACGTGAATACATTTTTCTGTCTATGTTAAGAAAATAATTTTAGTGCACCCAATCCCCCACCCCCAAAAATTTGTAATTTATTATCATCTCTGAATGTCTATCTTGGTATAATGAAAGGAAACCGATGATTAAATATTTATTGTACCTAATGCAGCTTTCCCTCATTTAACTTTTTAAGAGGTCTTACTAAAACATACACAGTAACTATCAGAATATTTAAGAAGCGACCAAACGTAAAGCAGTAAGATTATGATTACTTCGTAAAAATATGGCAGAGGTCGAATACAAGTGAATCAAGTTTGAAGTTACTCTTTATTTTAAATTACAATATTGTTGCCAAAGTATCAACATCGATCAGAAAAACAGCACGAGTATTTTTATACATACCACTGCAGAACCAAATGAGCCCCATCAATAACAATTGCTCGGACACTTTCTTAAAAATGCCTTTCCTTTAACATTTTAGCCACATTCCTGTTATCCACGAACATCTCTAGGTGCCCGAACAACTGCATTTTCGTGCATTTTTAGGTAAAGAAACCTTATTTTCTCTATCCTCTATCGCGACTCTTTGTATCACACAAACATTAAGAAAACGTTCCACTTTTTTTTAATTTGGTCCTTCATTAACGCGTTTAACGGGGAAACCACAGTTACCACACAGCCAGTCTTTTTGCTTATACGTACTAGAATGAAGTTCTCCTTTACGATCGCGAAGGAAATCAAACATTGGTAAATCAACACTGCTGAGACATCCTTTTTGTCCACACAGATTGCCTTTGTGGCTTCAAAGTGCTCCTGTTTTAATTCCTGCTCTGGCTGTCCGAGTTTTCCCAAAGAAATCCTAATAGCTTCGCGGAATATAGCTTCTGAGATTTGCGGTTCGGCAGCCATTTCCCAAATGAGTTCAAGCCTACGCAGTTGAGCCGATGACAAGAATCCTGTCACGATGAAATGGATTATCCCAGAGTCTCTCGTTCCCCGCTCCGCTGAATAAGGGGAACGTGGGCTCTGGGAACGAGATTGGCAGAAACACCTGCAGTAACTTCTTCCGCAACCTTTGCCACCTGGGCCAATTGCTTGATCGCGGCCCACCCCTTCCAATACCCTTTCGGGATGTGATAAATTCGGGAAAGCCGCTGTTCTTCCCGTTTCGAAGGAACGTTTGTCATTCATTTGCACATATATATCCGAAAGAAAAACCCAGCAATGTTCAGAATCAAGATTGGAGAAGAAGAAAAACAAAAAGCTTGGCAGGAGATCGCCGCTCTTCAAAAACCGCCCGCACAAAAGAAAAGAAGCGGGAGAAAGATGGTGGAAAAATCGAAAGATTTCGAACTTGTTTGTCCAAAATGTGGGTTGGTGGAGAAGCTCGACACATTGCTTCACCCCCGCTGGGAAGAGCTTGGCTGGGAGCCGGTTGTGAGTGATCACAATCACATTCGCAACACATTGAGAAGGTATGGTATTTTCAAGGAAGTTAACACCTGTGTGCTGGCTAATGGTTGGGAGTGTTGTACAGCGCAGTGGAATTTTTTTGGGAAATGTCATCCATGAGTTCGCGAACTTCCCCGAGTCAAACAAGCGGTCGGTAAATTATGTTTGTTTCTTCCACGACTACTTCGAAGCGGTTCCAGATGAAGTTTGGCCCCGCAAAAAAGAATCCTTGCGAAGATCTCGCCAGCTTTCGAGAAAATCCGGCCAAAGACACGGCAGAAAGCGAAAGAAAGGTTCGATCGGTGGTGGAAGGTTGCTAGTTTGCAGTGAAATGTTCGGCGTACTTCGCCAGGAGTTTCTCGGGATTTCCATGTAGTGGTCGGAAACGAAGTCGTCGATTATTTTCAGCTTGTCGAGAAACTCCTTTGCATCGAATGGTTCTCCCCGAAGATGAAACCGGATAGCATCCAATATTTTTTTTTGTATTCCACTCGAGCGAAGCTGGTTTTTTCAAGGTTTTTTGTCGTATTTCTTCACAATTGCGATGATTTTGACGACAGCGCCAAAAGCGGTCAAACCAGCAATGACGCCGGGGTTGAGAGTCATTCCTCCTGCGACAGCCCCAGTCAGCACAGCCTTCCCTGCATCCACATTGCAAAGCAGGTTTCTGCGCTGGTACAGTCTGAAGAGCCGGTCGTAGCCCCAGTGTTTTCTGTGGTAAAAAGCATAAAGGCGTTTTAACATTTCGAAGGTGTCCTTTGGAAGGGACGGGTCGATGTGGTTGAAGTCAAAGATGTTGACGGGGGGAGATCGAGGTTTTCTTTTCAGAAACTGCATTGTATATTTTCAGAATAAATTTCAGACGACAGTGTCGTTAGAAGAGCCATCATTTTGTGTCTGTGCAGCAAGCATGGCTGCGCGCATTTTTTCTCGCTCGTGCCACTTTGGTTTTGGATTTCTGTAAGGGCAGACAAGACGATACATGTCGCACCAGTCGCACAAGGTGTATGTGCAAAGAAATATGTCGATGTGGGACCCCATATATTGAAACAAGAAAAGTTTCATCACGAATTGATTTCAAACGTAATAGATAGCGATTGCGCCGGTAAAAGAGATGCGTCTTCGCTGATCAGCATGAACCCGACTCAATGGTAAGATTGTTTACTATCGTAATGGGAAGGGCCAAGGACGCATCACGGTCCACTGTTCCAGAGAAGGAAATATTTTTTTATATTCCCCCACTGGTCAAATACAACCTCGTTTGAGCCGGGTTGAGCGATACGGAGCTGAAGGACACGAAGACTGTTTTGAGATTGGCGCTCGAATAAGGAGTGACAAGTTCCGGGTGTTGAAAAGGGCCGAAAACAACCTTAGCCCTGGTTGTGTTGACAAGTCTGTAAAAACCGTTTGAAACGTTTGGAAGGTCGACGGCGGCCAAAGCGTGCCCATTAAGATTTAAGGTTTTTAACAACAATATCCCCCCCCCCTCCTTGAAAACGAAGAACCTCGTGAATCCCATGCCCATTCAAATCCAAATCACCATGCATTTTTGTTCTTCCATCATCATCTATTTCCAACCCACCACCCGCGTTTCCGACCAACCAGTAACCATTCAAATTCATATCATCACCCAATTTCGGCTGAAGAATGGGAAAACCACCCATATTGAGGGGTGCCCATTAATATTTGCCTGTTGACCTTTTTGAATAATACCACGAGGCCGTTTTTGACCTTTTTGTCATTCAAATCCAGATCATCCCCCAACTTTGCACCGAAAAGGGGAAGTTCTTAAAATCAAGGGAGGAACCCATTGCCATCCCACCACTAGTCCCTTTGAACAATCACCAGCGGCAATCTTTGTCTTCTCTTCCACCCAAATCCAGGTCAGTTTGCAAAGCCATCCGCCCGTCGTCCACCACATAGACCTGGTCAAACACAGTCGAAGGCACGTTCGGAACGAAACCGTTCACACCATACACCACCATTCTGCCCGCTGGCGAAGTCTTTGTCGTTTCTCCATGCAAATCGAGAAATATGTAGGTGGGGGGCGAGCTTTGCCATTGGTGAAATCGCACCAAGGTTTTGACAGAACCAGCAGTCGTGCCGACCGCTGGGTAGGTTTTCGAAGCCTATCCTCTGATTGACAAAGTGGTCGCGCTTGCGGTCACACTGACATTTCGCATCTCTGGAGGGAAGTATTCGACAACAAATGTGTAGTAACCAATGGGCAGCGAATAGAGATCGAACCCGATGCGCGAGCGGTATTGGTTGCTGCGATCTGTCTTTGATCAACGCGAAAAGGTATGCGTTTTTGTTGATCGGATGGGGAGATTCAGAAAAGCGGTTGATTCTGAGAGCTGTGATGTTGTTTTCACTCGAAGACTCATTGATGTTATCCATCAGAGACTTGAAGGGGTTTGGTTGGTGACCGGAAAAAGACAAATGAACCGCATCGACGTATTTTTTGTTGACACCATCGCTCGTATTCGCGGGGTCTTCCAAGTTCGAGATTCGGTTGTTGTGCATGTCAATCCCACCCACCATTTGCCCACCAGAAAGTGGACGAAAAGGCGCTTGGTCGACATAAATTTTGTTCGCCGCGTTTTTGTCGTTTGTTGGAGCCCCAAGGTTTTCGATTCTGTGGTTGGCCATGTCCAAATCCCCATACATTGCGGTCGAGCCATCTCTTTTCACAAAATACTCGTCAACATATTGTTTGTTCACCGCATCTGTCCCGGAGAAAGGAGGAGCGAGATCGACAATCGCGTTCTTGTTTATCATTTTGTCGAATTTGCTTCGGAAACCCGCGTCCACATATTTCTTGTTGACAGCGTCGCCGGGAAGGGAGCTGGACTCTCCATCTTTCAGATTGCGAAGCCGGTGTTCGCCCCAGCCCTGATCTTTCCAAGAGGGGTTGGCCCCATTGGTTAGAAGGCACCCCGCAATTTTCGAATCGAGATGACTTTTGTTCACTGCGTCCAGAATGTCTTTCGGATAGCCGAGACTGTGAATCAAGTTGTCGCCCATATCGAGGGGAACTGTCATTGCAATGCTACCATCTTTTTTGAAGTTGCCCGAGCCTGTCGCCCCTGCGAGCCCCTGCGGGCCCCTGCGGATCTTGTGTGCCTGGCGGTCCTTGCAGCCCTCGCACCCCTCGCGGTCCTGCTGGTCCGGTCGGCCCTTGTGGACCATGTGGACCGGTTGGACCTTGCAAACCGGTCGGTCCTGGGGGTTCCAGGATCCCCTTGCTCTCCGTGTTGGCCTCGCGGACCAGGAGGGCCACGAGGTCCCGGGCGCCGTTAGCCCACTCTTCTGAAAAAGCTTCCCGGAAGTTCGTTTAACTTCCCCATTTCTTTCTATATACTCTCGTCGAAATTTTTCTTGGTCTCTTACTTCGGTTTGTCGTAATAAAAGAACGAAATTTTTTGGTCGATTGCGCGGTCCAGCAGGTCGGGATCTACTCCCAAATCGAGCGGAACAATGTCGCCATGCGCTTCGATCACTTCGTGACCAACTTTGGGGTCGATTCTTTCGGCGAAGTCGCCCAGAAGAGCCTGGTACTTGTTTTGGTGAAGGTTCTTCGAGAAAAGCAGAACCTTGTCGAACTCCAACAGCTGGTACAGCATGTGCATCAGGATGTTTGTCTTGCCAGAACCGCTGGGGCCACAGATCAGCATCCGGAAACTATCCTCGGGCATGGACGGATCTCCTTGTAGCCAATTTGTCTTCGCAGCGCCGGGATCATAGTTCGGAATTTTTCATATACCCCTCCGCAAGAAAACATGTCTTTGAAGAAGAGGCGAGAGCGGGCCGCGGCAGAAGCCGCGCTGGAAACACAAGAAAACCAGATTCGGCAAACTTTCAAACGAGACAAACTCGCAAAGATAATTGGTGAAATTGAGGCGGAGCGGGTTTTCAAACCGATCAAGAAACGGTTGGAAAAAATGCCGCCCCCAGATGTTCCCGAGGCGGTACCAGACTACGCAATGGAGGAGTTCGATCGAATCAACCCCTTCGACTGGCAGGATTTTCAGCCCAGGCAACACCCACCCCCTCACACCTTCCGAAATTGACGACGACGAAGAATTCGAACTGCGTCCATCTCCTCCGCCAATGGAAGAAGAGACGTCGCGCCAAACTTGGGAGGAACCAGCACCAACAGAGTTTCTCGAGACCTCCAACGAGTAAGGGAAAGAAACGGTGAAAACTGGAAGATATAAAGGCAAGTATTTGGCGTACATTAAAAGGCGCAGAGATGAAATTCTCGCTGCACGAATGCCTCTGTCCCCACCACCCGTTCGAACATCTCCGCTGTCGGCGAGCCAGCTCCAACAGGGAAGACAGAGTTTGAAGAAAGCCTCCCCGCGCCAAAACAGAGAACAACGACACCTTGGGAAGAGGCAATTTTTGCTCACAGGCCTGCAATCGAAGAGGACGACGATGAAAATTAAATCCTGGAAGAGGAATGGATGGAAGGGAGCGGCATGGGAAATGACTTTCAAGAAATAATGAACGCCCTGTATGTGAAGCTTGGCTCGTTGAAAGCAGGGAACACCTCGTCCAATCTGCGAAAGGACATTGAGCAGCTTCTTTCCAAACTTGTCAGTCGCAGATTTCTCACAAAAGAGCAGGGCCGGAAAATTCGTCAGAGTTATATAGGATGGCTCTCCACCTGCTGATTGACTCCCGGCTTGCGATTTTGGAGCTGGGGCGCTACAACCAAAAGACCCACGATTTTCGGTTGCATTTACACCCTCCAATCGAGCTCGCTCCAACGCGGAACTACGAAGCCGCCCTCGACGAGCTGATCACAATGACCTATTCTTGGCACAACATGGTGGCACTATACAACAACAACCAGCTGAAATGGAGGAAGAAGGGCGAGGCTTGGAAAATTTTGACGTTTCCCAATGGGATGTATGGGTACACCAGCCTCGCCTCAAATTTGCAGGCGCACATGGGGTACATGGGGTACGTCGATCCTTCTCCCGCGGACAAGAAACACATTTTCAATTTGTACTTTGATTTGAGGATTGGGGAGTTCGCCGAACTGCTGGGCTTCGACAAGAAGATTTTGACGGATGCAACAAGTTTCGTGGGAGGCAGGATCTCAAACATAACAAGGGCGTGGATTGGGTTTTTATCCATTGCGACTTGATTACGAGATAGGTGAACGATGTGGCGAATGACGTTTTGTTCAGCGTTTCCACTGTGGACCTGCCAGTCAGTTATCCCTTTCGAAAGGAGCCACTGGGTTTGAAATTCCACCCCGTTGGCGGAAGCCGGATCGATTCCATTGGAATACGCGTCACAGATGGGAGAAATAACATTTTGGATCTCAACGGCGCAGACGTGGCTTTGACTCTTGTGATTCAAGAGGTCTCCACCGCGGTTTGAAATTTCTTCTAATTGTACATTGTATCTCGTATATTGTGTCTTTGGTACGGGTTTCAAATGAACAACCCGAGTGAGTGGATGAAAATCGTCGACCCGCGGACCGGGTGGTATAGCGACATGCACAAAGGGACGGGCGTGATTCGCGACAAGCTCTTGGATGACGGTCCGAAAGTCACGAAGCCAGTGAAACAAGAAGTAGTTTTGCCAGTGGAACCCCCCAAAGAGATGTACACAGAAGAAAGGGGGGCGAAAAACATTCGACAATTGTTGGGGAAGCGGGGGGCACAGAAGGGACATGCAATGTGGAAGCTTACCCAAATTTTGGCCAATCGTCTATGAAAATTTTTTTTTGGTTGTATACTCCATGGCTTGGTTCAGATCTCCGAAAAATCTCGAGAAGGTGGACTACGAGCGCATCAATCTTGACACGCCGCTCGTGCTCCCGGGAAATGCGCAACACCAGACGAAGAAGGGGTACAAGTTCTTTTCGAGAGACCGAGATGTTGTGCACGACTGGTACAACGCTTAATTCAACGTCGAGTACCGCTTCGAAGCTCTTCCCGATGGGGCCAACATTGCGAACAACGCAGAGACCGCGCCAGTAAAAGGCTCTTTCTCGCTGATCAAGACTTTGACCGTGCGATCCGCGGGAAAGAAACTCTACGAGGCGAACGGTGTCCACAAGAACATTTTTATCAAAACACTGTTGGAATATTCCGACGACTATTCGAGGAGTGTGGCAAAGGATGAGTTTTGGTACCTCGACACCGACAACACAACTTTAACGAGCCCTGTTACCCCCGCGACCAACAAAGGCATCGAAGCGCGACACAAACTTTCGCGGGAGCTAGAACGGTGAAAACTGTGATTCCTTTGAAGCACTACTTGTTCTTCGAGGAGCTTTGGAACAGGCTTCTGCCTCCAATGCAGCTTGATTTAGAAATCGTGTTGCAGGACGACGCCGAGATGATTTTTCTGCATGACAACACCGGGCGAAAAATTGTGATACGAAATGGACCTTCTTGCAGGAAACCTTGGTTCCCAGCTCCGCCCGCAGACATGTGAGTGGCAAGTGGCAGATTTCCCCCGGCGTCAAGAATGCAAAGCATGTCTTTGTCTTCTTCCAGCAGTCGCGGAAACAAAACGCGCTGTCTTACAACCCGTACAGCTTTGACACGTTAGACCTCGACTGAGACGATTCCGAAAAACTGAGTACTTGCCGACTGAACCTTTTTTCAACGGTGTTCAGTTTGGCGCGGCCGTTGCTTGTGCCAGCGGCGAAATATGCCGCCAAAGCTTTGGCAACTGCGGGGCTGAGTTTCGCCCGGACAAAGCTTTGAAAAAGATTTTCGGGAAGGGATATGGACCAAGGGAAGTGGAGCTTTACCGACTCACACAAATGTTGTCGCCAGACCAGAAAAAAGGGATTGAAAGGTACTTGGTTGGGAAGGTACTTGGCGGTAGAGGAACCGCGCAGTATGGTGGGTTTCTTGGAATGTTGGCTTCCATCGGGTTCCCCTTGCTTTGTCCCTCGTGAAAAGCCTCGTTGGAAAAGGAATGCAAGAGGGGCCCTCCCGCTCGAGACGCTCGTTGTAGCAACTTCCGCCGCTTCCACCTTCGCGGGGAATTGGGATGCAAATTAATCCTCCGTGGTTTCGCCCGACGCCTGTTTGGGGAACTTGGCGAGATTGGGAGAAAAAAAATTTTTTCGGGATGTCCCGTTCTCGAACATTGATTTGACCAATTGGTGTCGTTATCTCGGCATCCCGATCCGACGGATTTTCTCCCGAGACGAAGCCAAACCTCTCCACCACTCGCCCTGCATTTTGAACTTGCATGATTTCGGCAGTTTGGGAACACACTGGGTCGCTTGCTGGCGTGGGAAAGAAGTGGAGTATTTCGACTCTTTTGGGCAGCACCCTCCCGCGGAATGGGAAAAAGAGATGCTGAAAGCGGGGAAGAAACCCTTTCTGCGCAACGAAGATCAAATACAAGCACTCAACAGCGTACAATGTAGGTACCATTGTTTATTGCTCCTCAAGAAGCGCAACCGCGGAAAAGTTATCCGGATATTCTCCGAATGTTTTCCACAGATGTGCGAGAAAACGAAAGAGTTGTGAAAAGTTATTTTGAGCATATAGCGTGATGGTGGACGTGTGCTGCGTGCGGGACAAATGGAAAACTCCGAATGTACCAGGAACGGAAAAGGTTGTCACGACGAAAAACAGCCGAAAAATGTTGAAAGTGAAATGTGCGGTCTGTGGGATAACAAAAACAAGGTTCTTGTCGAAGTCGGGAAACTAGTGGGCCCCTCTCTTGCAGAGGGCGCTGGAATTGGAACAGACATCGATGGAACTGCGATGGATTTGTTCTTAGATCATGGCGTTCCATATCTCGCAAATAAAGGAGTGGAAATGAGGCGGTACTATGCGTCGGAGGCAATGAGGAACCCCGAGCGACAAAGAAAGGCGATTGATTGGGCTGTGCAGAAAGGCAAGCCTGTTCTTCGAAAGGTTGGGAGCGAAGCGTTGAACCAGCTTTCCACGAAAGTCATGCCAAATATTCGCTACAAAACTGACAGGCCCGATCTCGATGGGCGCGGACTTCCTATTCCATTTTCTTTTGTGGATTTCAAGACGTTGTGGAGTGTTGTGTCCGATCCAACCCTCTTCAAAGGCCCAGTTGTTTCTCCGGAAGAGGGGCGCGCCTTGGTGGCAGAATACAAGCGGCAGTACAAGGAGTACAAATACAAGGGCGACACGCGGAGCTATGGGTCTTGGATCAAGTGGAAGGGATATGGAAAGGGGTTTGTTGGTTCGGGGTTGGGCGATTTCGTCGACCCGCGATTCACTCGCTATGGGGTCTTGGTTTCGAAGTTTGAAACAGACCCGAAGTTTTTGGAAGCTTTCTCCTAAGCTGTGCCTGGGCAACATGGCTTCCTGGATGTTCTCCAGAAGACGGCGCGAAACTACTATGGTTCGAGGGTCGACACCCATGCGATGATTGGGAAACTTCCGAAACCGAAGAAAGTTTGGACTCTTCCAGGGCACAACTACACCGGCCCGTATAACCCCCTCGAGCGATAAGTGGACTACAATCCGGAGACGGGGGAGATGCGGGAAATCTTTCAACCCCCGACGGGTGCAACGGATGCAATTGCAATGCAACACGATGTGGATTACAGCAGTTGTGGGCATTGGGCAAAAAAATATGGTGCAGACCAGAAAAAGTGCAAGCATGCTGCTGACAGAAAAATGGTGAAAGCGCTTGATTCGATCCCGTGGAAAGAAAGACAGTGGGGCCACATTTTAGCGCGAAATGCAATTCACCCAAAGCAAAAACTTGGTCTTGGACTTCATCCTTGAGTTTATTCATATGATCTGACATTCTGCTGATAACCCACTGCGTTTTTTGTTCGGGAAATTTTTCAAAATGGTTTTGCAAGCTTATGAAATCGATTTCAATATCTTTCGTGTCGTTATAAACCGGATCTGCCCTAATTTTTTTGCAAAAACTTGTCACGCTTCATGACAAATTTTCCATCATTTTTTTTGTTTTTGTTTTGTGGCTTACAGGGCCTGTTTTCTATCCCGCTGAAAATTATTAAAATCTGAAAAAGTTTTTTTTAAAGTTTCAACCATTCCCTCAACCGTTTCGGTTTTTTAAATTACCGCCTCCGTTTGCGTCCAATAGTGGCCTGCCATCTGAACAAACCTGCGTAACACCTTTGTTCAAAAGGGGGGGGGGGGGGGGGGCGCCTTTTGGATAAACCCCTTATCAAGTTTTTTTTTTTGCCAAGTTATTCAATTCCATTTCCTCCCGCTCTTTTTCTTCTTTTGAAACGTTTTTCAAAAAACCATTCAAAAATTGAAACCTATCCTCAATGGTTTCAGATTAAAAGAACTTCTCGACTTAGTTGACAACTTAGACGTCAATTGACGAACTTCCTTGGAAATGGAAATCAACTCCTTTTTTAACAACTTTGGAGTAATATTTATTTGTTTTCTCTATCTCCAAGTTTTTCTTCACAACTTTGAGACGCGTCAACGCATCTTCAAAACTTCTCGCCATTCGAATATAGTTTTGTCACCCCATCCTTCAAATAGTCGTACCAATAAAAAAAATTGCTTGGGGTTAAATCTCGTGCCAACTCACAATAGTTTCCAAACGTCTGATGGCATTTGACAGTTGCCATGGAGTTTCTTCTGGCGGTTGTCTGGCCAAAAAAACAAAGTTCGCCTAATACATCCAAAAAGGCATCCACATCTTTTTTGCTTCTTCGAAAAGTTCGTCTTCAACCAAACAATCACGATAGAAACTTTCCACCTCCCCATTCAACTTTACAAGAATGAGTTTTACTTTGGGTGAAATTTGGTCCTCTTCCGCAATCGTTGGGAGGAGAAGATGAAGATCGCAAATTGTTATGTCGAAGATTTCGGACAGCTCCTCGACTACTTTTTCCGCTTCGTCAGCTTTCAAACGCCGGTTTGTTATTTAATGTGTGCCTCCTTTTCTTTAAATGGGCGTACCTTGCGCGAACATTTCATTCACAACACGATCCATTTCTTGTTTCACCTCGCGAACGACTGGGTGTGCAAGTTTGTCTTGCACGAAATGGAAAAAGATTAAAAACAAACCAATCATTTCTTCAAAGAAAAACATTTGTTCAAATACCCGGCACTACCCGTCAATCACAGCCAAGACAACCGTTGTCTTCGTGTTCGGGGAAAGAGGCAGGATATTTGGATTCTTCCTGCTGGTCTGCTTCGAATTCCAAAGCGCCCCGGTCTGGTTCGTTTGGATCTTATTCCTCCTCACACTCAGGATTAACAAAGGCGTTTGGTTGCTCTGTGATATCGAATATATAATTGGCATAGATGTCAAACAGCGCGTGAAAAGCAGGCATTGCGTGTTTGACAGAACAATCGGGGGAGGGATGTCCAATTGCGAGGGTGTCCTCGAGCTCTTCCATAAAAACAAGCAATGCCTCTTGCATTTACGGAGGCAAAGCGTTCCACAGCTGTTGTGCTCTGGTGTTGTCCATGCGTACACTAATCCCCCATTTGTTTAAAAGGGCGTTCACACACCTGATTCTTGCAAAATTTTCGCCCATTTTTTTCGTTCGTAATAACTTGTGGGAACCATTTCGTGAAAAACAGGGTTGAAGGTTTCCCACGACAAATCAAGTTTATGAGTCTTTCCTTCTCGCAAAAAAAAAAACAAAACAAAAAACAAAACAAAACAAAACAAACAGGCCTCATGAAATTCACACTTGCTTTATTTGCAAACAACAATTTTCGTATTGTTTCTTTTCCGTGAACAGAAAGGAATCCGGTGTTGTGTATCCATAATTCCCTCGAAATTTATTCCTTCAAAAGCTTGCTCTCCAGGAGCTGGCCCCGCTTACGCAACTGGGGCATAGTGGTCGTTCAGCACCTCTCCCTGCATGCGTGCTAATGCCATCTTTATTCTTAACCCCTATGACCGTTTGGTTTACAAGGCTGTTGCTTAACACCTATGACCCTTTTGTTTAAAAGGCTGTATAATATAGCGCAAATTTTTGGCGGCGTGGTTTGACTGGTTTGAGCCGGTTTGAACTGGTTGCCTGCGGCTGCCCCTTCTCCCACTCTTGCGTAAATATTTTGTTATTCACACGTGAAAAATGAGATCTCTGGCGCACTTGCGCGACGAGGAGCGAAAGTGCGCCAGAACCCCAATTTTTCACGTGTGTGGGAGAGATTAGCGGTGGTGCCTGGCTGTCTCTCATTTCTACTAGTATGGCTACGACAGGGTCTTCGTTTGGAATGGCCATAGTAGGGTTCTTATAAGAACTGTTTCAGGATATATAACAAGACCGGTTTCGGAAATCTGAGTGGTTTCCTACGTCAGTTGCTTTTGGTACTCAGGTGAGTGTGAGCCGGTTTGTGGCCTGAAGGTAGCAGAATTGCTGTTTATATAGCTCAGTTTGCGCGTCCTGTTAATTAGTTGGCCAATGAGAAGCGAGAGATTTCGATTTTTTACGCATCAATTTGTCAACGTTCGTTGTTTTAGAAAACAATAGAGCATGAGTCGTATGGAAATTCGGGTCGTGTTGTGGTTGCTTCTGTGACTCGAAAAAAACTCGCAAGTGAAGGTATTCTAACACTAAGTTGCAATATGGATTGAAAAACAAAATTATTGACTAAGTGAGCTGGTCGAATAAAAGGGAGTATACTTCATACGGTCGTGGTGTAATTTTTGTAAGCAAATAATTGTAATATTGTTTTTAGGCGCGCAGTAAAGCGCGAAATATTTAACAGTCCGTAGCAATTTTTTAGGATTAGAATTTTAGGATAGGTGAATTATTTATTTTTTTTGAATTAGTTTTCTTTAATTATGATATTATTGTAACTTTTATTGGTAGTTTTATTCGATTTCCAATGATTGTAAATTAAATCGGAAGAGCCACTGGCTGGAGATTTAATAAACTTACTACTACTACCCTCCTTACCGCATATAACTCCTGTTGTTGTTGTTTTAGTCTTGGGGAGGGATTTTTGCTCGGACTAGGAGGTCTTTGAGCGATTTTTCCTTCCGGTACGCGACAATAGGGGTGTTAGAAAATATTTGAGCGAATTTAGGGCTGTCTGAAATGAGGTGCCAGTGTTTCATAAGAATCTTTTTAAGATTCGGTGAAGCCGGGTTGTATGTAGTAATTAGTGACAAAATTTCGTTAGATGTCTTAGTTTTCGTTTTTAAACCCTCATTCCTTGATGAGAAATTAACTTCACCCATTATCGTTGTGATTATCTCTAGAGGATAGCCTTGGTCGAGTAATCGGGATTGAAAATCCGGTTTGGGTGACTCGAAATTTTCTTTGACTGAGTTTGTTCTCAAAAGACGCAATGTCTCTCCTTTAATAAATCCCTTCTTGACCCTGAGAGGGTGACATGAGGAGAAATGCGTATATTAAAAAGTTTCTGTGGGCTTAAAATGTGTTTGGACATCAAGCAGATTGCCAAACTTGAACCTTTGAAAACTTCAGTGTCAAGGAAAACAATACGTTCAGGCGACATTTCGCAAGTAAACTTGATTGTTGAGTGGAAGTTATTTGCGAATTCATCAACATTGTTGATTTCCTTTTCGCTTATTGTTAACTTTGAATTAAGGTCTTATCCCCGCTCCCCTCCCCTCCAGTTTTATTTGTCAGTTAGTTTCCACTCTCTCTCAAAGAAAGAAACGTGCATTTAAAGTCTTCGCGCGGTCACTTAGCTCGCAATGACGTCGTTAGAGTTTGATTTTCCGTTGGCCTCTTAGAGCAGAGTATACTTAGGACATTATTAAGTCCAATGATGGGAAAAGTCTTGCAAGGTGCAGTGTCTGCCTCGTCTAATATCCTGCTGTGCAGTTGTTTGCTAAACGAGTACTTTGTTTACCCGGGCGGTACTGCTGGAACAATGCAGGGATATTGAGATCTCTGCCTCAGAAAGTAGGTGTCGGTGATCATTTGTAGGCTCAGGGAGAGAAACTGGTGTTGAATTTAGAGCATGCTAAAGACTTAGTAAAAATGCTGTGGATAGATGGTCGTCAACAGCTCCTCGCTAACACGGACAGTAAACATCCGGGACCTCACGAAATTTGCGACAAAACACAAAGCATGGCTGGGAATTTGTCTGCAAAAAGCGTAAGTTTGACTACTTTTTTGAATAGTTTCCGCCCTCGCAACTTTATCGATCTTAAGCTAGAGATTTGATAGTCTGAAAGTGTCATAATGACTGGTTTCCGGTTTCAGAAGTGATCTAAAATTGGAGCGATAATTACACAAATAAAATTCGACAATAATTAGCTGTGATTCTTCGTAGCCAACACGAACGCTCGGTTGAAAACGCTGCTAGACTTCGCCTAAATCGATGCCGCTAATTCCAATGCTAACTTTGCCGTCAGAAAGAGCGTATTCTAGAGAGATTTGGCCTACTAACGCATCATTAAAATTCTCATGTCAAATGTCACGTCAATTTCCTGTCTAATTGCAAGACAAATAACATGTATTCTTTGTCTTCCCTTTGACAGAGACTGTAGGCTCATAACGAGCCTGAATGCCAGTCTCCCTTTTGATAAACCGAGGTATTGATAAACAAAGTTCTAAAACCCCTTAAATTTTCATGACCATGGTTTTCAAAAGATTGGCTAGATGTCTTAAGGTAATAACACAAGTGGACATTTAGTTGCTCAGTTTATGGCCAATCCTGTCCAAATCACGGCGTTTTTAACGCCAAAAAGCTACTGACGTGAAAAGAATGACCTTGAAACCGAACGTTAGAGCACGATTTTCACAATGCGTCTGATGTCAGAAGAAGCTAGCTATTTAACAAGCAATATATATCATGGTGCTGAGTAAAACCAGCATTTGATGTCTAAGCTTTGATCTTCTAAAGCCAATTTTTTTTTCTGTTTCCGCTCAGTACTGTTCAGTTGAACGTGTGACATCGTTTAAAGTAGAATATAAGCTTTTCTGTACAATTTCACCTATTTGCTTAAAATTATTGTCTCAAGGTATTAACACAAGTGGACATTCAGTTCCTCAGTTTATGGCCAATCCTGTCCAAATCACGGCGTTTTTAACGCCAAAAACCTACTGACGTTAAAAGAATGACCTTCAAACCGAACGTTAGAGCGCGATTTTTACAATGTGTGTGATGTCAGAAGAGGCTAGCTATTTAACAAGCAATTTATATCATGGTGTTGAGTAAAACCAGCACTTGTTGTCTGAGTTTTGATCTTCTAAAGGCAGTTTTTTTTCTGTTTGCGCTCAGTACTGTTCAGTTGAACGTGTGACATCGTTTAAAGTAGATTATAAGCTTTTTCTGTACAATTTCAACTATTTGCTTGAAATATATAGCTGGAGTTTTGAAAACAAAGCTCCTGGAGTCCATACTAACTCCTATTAGATGTCTCTCGCTGTTTCTTTTTTTCTTGGGGGGGGGGGGCGGTGATTCTTCGTAGCAATCACGAACGCTCGGTTGACGAACGCTCGGTTGAAAACGCTGCTAGACTTCGCCTAAATCGATGCCGCTAATTTCAATGCTAACTTTGCCGTCAGATAGGGCGTATTCTAGAGAGATTTGGCCGCCTAACGCACCAAAATTTTCATGTCAGAGGTCACGTCAATTTCATGTCTAATTGCAAGACAAATAACATGTATTCTTTGTCTTCCCTTTGACAGGGACTGTAGGCTCATAACGAGCCTAAAAGCAAGTCTCCCTTTTGATAAACCGAGGTATTGATAAAGAAAGTTCTGAAACCCCTCAAATTTTCATGTCAAGAACCAAGAAAATGACCAGCTCCCAGTTTGCTTATTAGCTCAACTGGTAGAGTACTGCATCGGTATCGCAGCGATTATCGTAAGGCCTCAATTCAGTTTTATCAGGCTTTATTTTCACTACTGTTTAAGTGGTGTTCATAACTGCGATGATCATTCACATCTTCATTTTCACTTCATCTCCAGTTCAAATATATGATTTTAATATATTCATTCTCACACATACAACGGTGTTGCTGAAAGGCTGAGGCAACCAATTATCAAATTGTAACCTCGTTCGCAGGACGGATTTTTCCCTCACTTGGGGACGTATTAAATCTTAGCACGTTTACTGATCTACGTAAATTAATTAACAAGCTTGATGCAAAGCAGTGTAAATCGGAGAACAGCTTTGGACATTTGTTTGAGAAAGGCTACCATGAATTTTGTTATGACACATACACAAACGTTAAGTACGTAATAATTTCTGTTTATTAACCAAGGGCACCCAACAAGCAAAATCAACCAAAAGCTGTAGAAAGGCATTTTAAGTCTTTAAAGTGATGATTTCATAAGTTGCCCGAAAATGTTAGGGGACAAAATTTTCCTTTGAGAAATGAAATGAGCTTTCCACGAACTTTCTTGGGAAATATTTTCTTTCCGAACATCCTAGTTGATATTTTTGACTGCCAAAAACAGCAATTGCGACCTTTTCGAAAACCTCAGGGAATATGATTTCCCAATTGCGAATCTTTTAGGCCACGTTTTAGTTACGAAAATCCGAGTGCACTCTTTAATCGACGCCGAAAGCACAAGGTGAACTATCCTCCACCTAACAGATATCTACCGAAACTTGTCGTTGGGTGCCCCTGTACAATTTTGGCGAAAGAAAACTAAAGGAAATGAATTTGCCTTGAACAAAACGATGAAGACGAAGTTTTTAAACTTTTAACAACATCAAACCACAAAGGTTTGGTGTACTATACAAGAATTTCCTTAGCACGTACAAACTTAAGAAAGAAGATGTGAGTGATCATCCCAGTTATATATGGGTTATTGACCAAGCGTGAGGTCAAGATGGCGGGATATTGGCCAAATTCTTTTATGTTTGCGAGTTTATGGACCGAGACGAAGTCGAGGTCTATAAACACGCAAAAAAAAAAAAGAACGAGGCCAATATGCGCGTGCACCAGGCTGTTTAAGTTTACACTTTTAAAAGTAGTATGACGCGTGCGGTTGTAACTGTAATTTTACCCTGATGAAGACCACTTTATGTGGTCGAAATATAGGTGTGGAACATAACATGTGGGTTATCTTCATTTGTGATAGTATATATATATATATATATATATATATATATATATATATTTATTTATTTATTTATTTTTTTTGGATGATTTTCCAATGCATAGCTTGAAATTAAAAAAAAAGTGGCAAGTTTTTTAACTTCCAATCCACTTCCATCCTCATTATCTTTGATGGAATACAGGAGTTTTTAGTGTCAATGCAGAGGCAATGTATCCCGTACAAGCCTGGATTTTTCCAGGCTTTATTTTCCCTATCAAGCACATAATTAAGCAGTATTACAGTCTTTGACAGCAAAACTAGACCATCATTTTAAGGTTTCTAGTGATGCATTGGCAGTTTTAAGCTTTTTAAAGTGATGGTACAATATTGTGACAATGCCCCTTTAAACATATTGCGAAGTAAATATTAAGCGGAGGAATCCTAAATGCT
>JAEMWC010000576.1:260000-335000 GCA_016490735.1 Pachyseris speciosa | reverse complement strand
CAGCATTCACCACCGCCTCCTTTGTCAGTATTCTTATAAATAAACTGTTAAAGCGAGACAAATCGACTGAAAAGAAACACAAGACCTGAGACCACTTACCTGATAGAGTTTCTTTCTTACTTAAAGATCCAAAAATGAAGATAAATTCACGCCGATTCAATACAGTTTTCAATACCAACCGCCACTGGCGCAAACCTTTGAACGCGAGATCGCTCACGTGTTACATCACGTGTTCTAATCATTTTCTCTTAGGGTAGGTAGCGTGACCAGTGATAAGAGAGTGACCTTTTGTGATTACATTGTACTGCCAATATTTCATCCATTTATCCTTCGATCCGTGGGATTATTTTTCTCGAACTTTCCCTTCTTCTCAAACCTGTATTCCCTAGATACAAGGGAACGGAAGGAAAGCTTCAGAAGCTTACCGGGGTGGGGAAGGAAGAGATAAACAGCATGACCTTTGGGAAGCCGCTTTTTCCACCGAAAACGATGCATTACAAAAGCCCTTTTGTTTCAGCGAGCCAATCGTGAATTGCAAAAGGGGACGAATATGGCATACCGCTGCAACGTTTTTCTCATGCGAGTGGTCCAAGCTTTCATGTTCTTTATCCCATCCCACGAACCTACTACAACAGTAAAGTAATGACTCTGTTTAGTTTCAGTTATGCCAGCTCCTATAAATACATTAATGACTCTAAACGAGGAGTTATATCCACTCCGTTTGCAGAGGTAAAGTAACTCTATGAAAAAAATTCCCCAAATAGACTTGTTTTAACTCTTCTTGGAGAGTTGCGATCACTCCATAATTACTCCCTAAGGGGAGTTATACTAACCCCTTAAAAATGACTCCACAAAAGGAGTTTATTTAACTCCACAAACGAGTTAATTTAACTCCAAAGGGAGTTAACTTTAACTCCAATTCAGAGTTACAATAACTCCCGCAGCGTAACTCCAATTTAGGAGTTAAATTTACTCCCCAGTTGAAGAGAAAACTCTTTTGCTGGAGTTAAAATAACTCTTTTTGGAGTTAAAGTAACTCCTAACAAAAATAACTCCACCTTGAGGAGTTAGTTTAACCCCACTTCAGGAGTTAAAATAACTCTTTGAAAATTACTGTGTGGGATTAGATGCAATATCATAAACTCTGCAACTTGCGGACAATAAACAAATGATTCCTGAGATCAAACAACCCACACATTGGGCACCTGCTTATGTGTCGCTTAGAATGGAATTAAAAAAAAACAACAACAACAACAATTCAATACAGGAAAAACAAAACTTCGTAACAATGATAGCTCGAATATTATTAGTGTTTTTAGAGCGCTAATGTAAGGTATGCATTTCGTTAGAATGTGTACAGTCACTTTGCATCATCTGCGCCGCAAAAAAAAGAACATGTCCAATGACGTTTATTGTAGAGGGGAAGAGGGTTTTAAAGGGTAATTAAGACTGATGATCAAGCACTGTTACGCTAGAAAAATTTTATAGCGATCCAAACTAAGATTTTAATTCTGTTAGACTGCTTCATTTAGCACCATCACACCGGACAAAAGTAAGAAGGAACATATCCAATTATATTCCGGAGTGCGAGACAACTGGGTAATTCGAAGGTTGGTGAAGGCGAGTATGTTTTAAAAAGCAACAATTTCTGTTTAAAATCAAGCATTTCTTTTGCGCCTTATTTTAACGGGACTACGTTCCTGACACTTTAAATTTCTTGAACTTTAGAGTCACCCTAAATTTTGGAAATAACCATGAACATGTACAGTGACATTCTGCGTGCGAGACACTTGTTTTTTTAATGCTGTTCATTTATTTCAAAACTCCGAAATTAAACGACTGTTGAAATCATAGCATCTTTTTTCCTGCCCTAATGAATATATACTCACGTGAGTTCAACGTAAATAATGGGACCTGCGTTTTATTGTTGTGTTTATGCAGGGGAAGCTACGTTGCATTTTAGAAAACTAGTTAGAAATGTGTCTTATTCGCCGCATCATTAACAGAAGTTAATGATGATAGGGTTCAAGTGAACCAAAGTACACCCTAAGAAAATTAAAAAGAATAAAAGATAGACAAAATATATATACATATATATAGTTTGGTTGCAGATGAAAGTTATTTTATTGGCCTATATCCTAGAATGTTTTGGTTATTAGCGAACAACAGGAAGACAGAATAAGTAATGACGCAGGCATTTAAATTCACCAGTTAATTTCAAAATACGTTCACAACTACAGGAAGACTCAAGGAACTTATGAGGAACAAGCAGCATGGTTTCTGCTAAGGGCTTCGTTTTTCTGGCTTGTATTACGATTAGACTAAGCTCAGTGATGTGTGCATGTGAGTAGTACCTTCACCTCTATTTGTTAGGTAAAATATATCAAAAGCAGCACTTTATATATGATATAGTCCAAATTAGACTTAAGACTTGTAGGCCTTAAAATTATACAAAAGGGCTTATGTTTCCTATAACAAGTGTTGTCCATTAGCAAAAAAAATAAAAGGAAAATAAGGTGGAATTATCATTGTTGGACTACCAGGAGTCTCAATACACCGAATAGCATATAATCTAGAATGCTTTGTTTATTACCACAAAACAGGAAGAAAGAATAACTAACAACTCACACATTTAAATTCACCAGTTAATTTTAAAGTCTGTGCACAATAACAAGAAGACTTAGGGAACTTGTAGTGAACTAAGGGCATCATTTCTCTTAAGGGCTTCGTTTTTCTTACGTGGTTGTCGTTTTTATTCTGCTCATTACTGCATGCAAGTGAGTTTCCAACAACTTTATGCGTTAATCTTGCGATATTTCCCAGTTTGTTGATAGGTAATGATTTTAAGACAACACATATTAAAAGCATAACCTCATACGTGATAAACTCCGTAGGCCGTGGATATAGCACACAGCGGTAGTTAACTCTTCTTTTGTTCTTTCTATAACACGATCTTTTTTGTTTGTTTGTTTGTTTGGCAGGATGGGGCTAAGGGACGGGGAGACGGGATTAAGGGATTAGATTTCGCCACTATCCTACCCTTTGACCTGTTCGGCATGGGTGCATGGCCCAGCGAGGAGTACAAGACTCCGGACATTATATAGCTCACATGGTTGTTAAGACACATAAACCACATCACCAGGATAAGGTAACGATCGGGAGGCGAATTAAAATAAGCACCCAGCAGCTAAAATTTCTTTAGGGTTCAAAACTGGCCAAATTGCCTTCGAAGTTCCTGCCATTAGTTCACAGAAATACCCCTCTATATCCTACAAGAATTACTTTTGGCGTCTGAACAGAGAACATGAACCACATTGTAACTAGATTGGGAAGATGAAACAAGCTCTCCGTATAAAAGTTCACACCAACAAAGCTGGATTCGCTTTGTATCCCTATCTTTTTCTGAACGGTGATTACAGCGTTTCAAGATTCTAATTTAAAGGGAAAGGGGTTCAGTGAGTCCCTACTGAAGGTGGAGGTAAGAGGGCCAACAAATAACAAAAAGGCAGCAATTCTGAATAGAAATTCATTGGAAAATTTATAAGGTGACTCCGAATCTCTTCCCACGACTAACAAGAGTGATTTTAAACCCGTAACAAATTTTACATTTGCATGTTAATTGCTATGCGGGATTCATTACGGTATGTTTGACTTCTTAAGACTTTTAAACATCTTGTAAATTTTGGCGTCTTAATGACAAGTACTACTATTACTTGGGTAGCCTATAACGTGAAAAACAGATGTTATAAGTATAACTTTCGAGCAAATGATTAGGCATGTGTTCGATTGCACTATTTTGTAATATCGGTATATATAATTTCGTAGTAATGATCCATCAAAGCAAAAGATATGGAGACCGGTATTAGCAATGCTTAACGTTTTTCTCCGGGAAATGTCAGTAATCTACCGGCAAAGCCAGATCAGAATATGAATGACCATCGCAGTTATATGAACACGACTTAAGCAGTAGTGAAAATTAAGCTTAAAAAATTCACGCTTGTTCGGGAATCGAACCCACGACCTCTGCGATACCGATGCAGTGCCAACTGAGCTAAAGAGCCAACTGGGAGCTGGTCATTTTGTGTTCTTAATATACCCGTGAGTGAAGAATACGCTAATTCGAAATTTAGCGCTATGGAAGTTTTCGGGGATGGGAGCTTTTTCTCCAGCCAGAGTTACAAACTAAAATATAGTCAGTTTGAATGCTTAATTGGGTTAGCAGGCTTACTTCGACCTTAAATAATGTATTTGCTCCACTGAAAACTGAAGAAGTAGGGTTCTCAGTGTTACGGACGACAGGTTTTTTAGTTAATTTAGATAGAAAATCTATTTTTGTCTCAAATAAAATCAATTTGGCCGACATCTTAGTTCATATTTTCAAATATTGCCGATTACTACCCCTTATAATAATATTATCGCTCTTATATCATTATTTGCCGTCTCACTGTTCTGTTAGTATCATTAGCACATATACGCACCAGAAAGTATGTTTCTTGTTACATTTAACAAGAGGAAGGAAAGAGGTGCTATATCTGCTGTACTTTTGTTCTTTACTTTTCTTTAAAACTCTTTAAAATAGTTATTTGGAGTCGGACCTTCCTTTTAAAGTCTGTTTTTAAAAAAAAATTCATTTCAAAGATGTCTATATTTTAATAGTTTAAGTCGTAAATTCATTCCCATTCCAACGAATAGGAAGTGTTCTTTGTAATTAAAGCGCTGTTTGCCATCTTTTTCTATTACTCCGAGAAGCCCGGCAATTCCGAGCTAATATGTTTTTTTTTTCCTTTTTTTTTAATATTGACCGCGTATTTGCTCCCAAAAACACAAGAACAAACGAAACTGCATATTTTAATGAGACTATGAACTTGTATAATGCTTCATTTGGCCCGTTAAGAGAAAAATATTTTTATTTCTTTTGCGTAATGCAACATCCAAATTTCCGCGGCGGGTTTGGCCTCCTCAACGGAATTGGTCTTTATATGCGCGAGTGTGAAGTGTTTTTTCTTTCCTGCACGATTTTCGTGCTGTCCTTTAAAGCCTCATTAGGGCGAACTCTTGCAGACGATCTGCCCTAGTTTCATAGCGGAGCTCCGGCGGCCCGAAGGCCCGCAAAGCGGAGCCCCATACCTATAGAAACCCGTCAACTGCTTTTCTCATGGTAAAAGCGGCTAGCGGTATTGCTCGTGGGCGCGCACGACGACGACGGTGGAGTTGCCCAATAATTAATAATATCCTAATAATAACCATAATAATCCAACATGGCGGCCATACTCCACCTGACCCAGCTGGGTCCCCAGCTCATCAGCTAGTTTGCAGCGTGCAACTTTGATATAGGACATCCGTGTCATGGCCAATTGACAGGTGTCAAAACATGGTTTCCGCTGACCAGTATCACGTGGCCATATCGCGGGCTCAAGTTTAGAGCTCTTATAGGTCAGCTGTTTTTTTGAAGTTGATCGCTGACCACGTACTAGTTTTCGATTAGATCGCAGGCTCAAGCCAGGTTAATTTAACCAAAACGAGGCACCCAAACCAAAATGAGGCTTAATTTTCCACGCGCTTTCTGCGGCTCGTAATTTCACATTCAGTTGGTTTCTTCATTTTGACCAAAACAACTTCATCTTCGAAGTTTGTGAAGTTTGTCTTTTAATTCGCGTAAAAGGCATAAAAATCAATAACTAATCAACAGATACTACGGAAGGTGAATTTTCAAGTCATAAAAAGGATAGCAAAACATTTACCTCAGGAAACGCTTAAAACTTGGCTCGACTTGCATAATCGACGCCCGGATTGTGTGGTTGAAAAAGAAAATGATTCAAGGCTTCAAGGACTTTCACTTTACCGCGGCACCTCGCAGCTCACCAAGAAAGGTCACTTAACAGTTCACCGGCATTAATGGGAGGAACGAGTAGCTCAAAGTTGGTGGAAGAAGTTCTTTCTTTGGACAAACCGTTTGCTATTTTTCCAGATGCGTGTTTTAACTCAAGCGGATTCGTATTTTCAACCTCTACAACACAGGTGACTGAATTAAATGAATTGAAGCTTAACATTAAATGGTTTAATCGTTCTTATTTTTGTTCAGGAAAGCAATTTGTATTTTTCTCTCGACTGGATATAAATAACGATCATCTCTACTCGTTTTGTAACAAAGAAGTAGTTGAATTGTTTGTTTGTTTTGTTGTTTTCATGCAAGCGAACGAGTGTTTTCACTCCGCTTGGCTGACTGTTTTCAGTGTTTTTTGACGTCGGTGCCTCAACAGCATTAAAAAAAACTTTTGCCCCTAACTTATTAACAAGTAATCGCAATGAGTCCTCGTAAAATTAAGCATTAAGCCCAGGCTAAACGATCAAACACTTCATTCAACATCGTGTTGGAAGATAATTTAAAACGGCTTTCTATGTTTGATCCATATGAAACATTTTCATCCAACATTTCGCTCTACGAACAAATGTTTGATCGTTTAGCCAACCCAACCAAGAAAGTGCACAGTCAGTAAAAAGCAAACCAAATGAAGAACGTGAAAATTTCAGCGATAACACGCAAAAAGTGTCCTGTGTACTCGCTTTGTCTTGTGTTTGGTCAAACATTGTCTGTTTTCCTGCTAGCAGAGGTTTCTCGCCCAAGGAAATTTGTTTATCGGCTAGTCACCCAAAAGTTATGTTTGTCAAACACTATGTTCAGGAAAATGTTTGATCGTTTAGCGGGGGCTTTAGTATTACTTGTGTTTTGCGCAAAGAACACAATTTCAGCAACTTCTGAAAACACAAATAATATCAATTCTTAATTTTTGTCAGCCCAGTGTGACTACCTATCCAACCATCGGTTTGTTTTCCTTTTTCTCTTTTCTCCGATATTTAAGCTTATGTCAAAATTGCTTAACAACTTTTATTAACTTGCTACGAAATTGTCACTTGTCTATTTTCCCTACCTTCTCCAAAGAACCCTACAAACCTACGCATCGTCAGTGAATTTGTTTTCTTGTAATGTTTTGTTATTCTATGGTTTGTGAATCGTTGACTGCTCTAAAGGTTCATACTCTACGGACCGTTATGTAAAAACTTAAGATTGCTTAGTAATTTTTCTAGCTTACTAGAAGCTTACTTGTCAAATTTCTTCACCCTTTCCAAGAGTCTTCGAACAAACATAGGCGTCCAGTTGTTTTCGAATGTTTTAATGTTTTGACGTTTTTGAACCGCGGTCGATTCCTGTTGACTGCTCTAAACACAAAATATTGGCGCAAGGAAGCCATACGAAGTTGCTCAATACCAGTAAATAAAATAATAACCATGGAGCTCCGCTTTTAGGCTTGGCTAAATCTATATATTATCATGATTTAACCTAAATTTCTGAAGCACTGGGTTTCTCCGGCAAATGTAACACTTAAAGACAAACATCCGGTTCACCTGTTTATTAATGATTACCAACCTCTAGGAACTAGGCAAGTGATAGCATCAAACTCATAGCCCCTTTATTTGAGGAAATTGTCAAAATAAAACAAATCCCACTCGTATACCCAGCATATTTTTGTTAGCAAGCTAACGCAGTCACGCTTGATCTTTTCCAATTGTTGAAAAGAAATTTAATTAATTCAAAGAACGTTTTCAGGGACAGAGCCTTATCCCCGCCAGAATATTTAATTGGCAACTAACATAAAGTTTACGAACTAAGAGCATTAGCTGGCTTCTTTATTTCTTTAAACAATATATTTACCCATCCAAAAACAGAGGAATTGCGATTTTTTTCTTTCAATGTTACGAGCGACTTCGGTGACATTTCGCTTAGACGGAAAGTGATTCAGTTTTCTCTGCCTCTCTTCATATATTTGCAAATGTTTAGCTGTTGCCGATTCTATCACCAGGCGTTGTTCCGGCTTTCTACGTGCTTTAAAAATTCGAAAACAGGAATAATTAACTTTCCAGTCTTCTTCTCTTTCTCCAAGGAGTCCCACAGTTCGGAGCTGATATTTGGAAACAGTATTGAGCTGCTATTTTGCCCTTTTATTGGAGAAGGGCTTCCAAAAGAAAACAAATCCCACTTGTATACCTGACATGTTTATGTTATTAAACTAACGCATCCACAACTTATGGCTATTTCAATTGTTCAACAGAAATTTCAGTAATTCAAAGGACGTTTTCAAGGACATAACCTCATAATCGCAAGAATTCCGAACCAGCTGACTTAAAGTTTACGAACTTAGAACGTAGGCTGGATTATTTCGTTTCTTAAACGATGTATTTTTCCTTCCAAGAACAGAAGAATTGCGCTTTTAAGTCTTAAATTGCAAGCTTAGACGAAAAGTTATTATTATTATTATTTTTTAATTTTGTTAATTTTTTTGCCTCTTTTCAGTAAATTTTCGCCGTCTCTCTTACGAGTTGAGTCGGTTAGCTTCGACTACGTATTTTATTTATTCCCAAAGCCGCCTTTTTACCCTCATTTCAGGCAATTTTCCCCGTCTCTCTTTGCGATATATTTGCAGCTGTTGTGGATTCTATCAGCACTTGTGTGAGTTAAGAACGTTAGCCGGTTGGCTTACTTCGTACTTTAACCATTGGCCGAGAACAGCAGAATTAGGTTTTAAGTGTTAGGGACGACTGCGGCAACCTCATTTTTGTCTGACGTTAGTCAATGTAAGCCGTCACTCTTCATGTTTGCTGCTGTTACCGACTGGATCACCAATCGCTCCCATCTTATCATTATTCAGGTCGTCTGACTGTTTTGTCGATAACGTTGTTTCATTAGAAAGCGTCCATAGGAAAGTTTGTTTGCACGCTTTTAAAACTGACACCCATTGACATATATCCTTTTCAATTAAGCGCGATATAGGTGGAAGTATTACACTTAACTGCTGATTATTGCTTCAGAAAAAAAAAACATCGATAAAATGGGTACTTTGGAGACTGGTTTGCCTTTTTTCTTAAAGTTTACTTTCCAAACATCTTATCTTTCCCAACTCGGGGAATTTTAATTTGCTCCTTTCTGTCAATTCCAGCCAATAGGATTAGATCGCCATTGTTATTTAATTTCGGTACATGACTGACATGTATCTCCTTGACCATGACAATCTTTTTCTTGACCAAGCATTCTGCAAATAAGTTTGGGATCTACAGAAAATGAAAATAAATACTTTGGTATTGTAGGTTGTTTCTTCCTCAGTACTGGACTTTCTTTCCTTTTGTAATTGTTTGGGCTGTTGACTGCAACACATTAGGCATCTGATCTGAGCACTTTTGAAGTACTGTCCGATAAACTTCACCAACAAAAGTCGTCATCAGATCTACAAAGTAGTTTAGCTTTTTCTCATTTTTTCCTTAATACGCGAGAGTCAACTGAAATTTTACCCTTATCTAACTTTTTTCAGTTCGTGTTTGGAAAGTGCTTTCTTTTACTGAAAGGGAGCCTCAAAATTCCGAGCTGGAGCACTATGATTAGCATCATTTCAATGTTTGGTTTATCAGCATACAACAGGAACACCGCCCCCTCCCCCCTCCCCAATCCCTTAATATTATCGCTCTTATGTCATTATTTGCCGTCTCACTGTTTTGTCAGTATTCATTAGCATATATACGCACCAGAAAATATGTTTCTTGTTATGTTTAACAAGGAAAGGAAAGAGGTGCTACATATTGAACTTTTGTTCTTTACTCTTCATTAAAACTCTGTAAAATAGTTATTTTCGAGTCGGACCTTCCTTTAAAGACTGGTTTTTGAACAATTTTCATGGCAAAGATGTCTATATTTTACTAGTTTATTTCGCAAATTCATTCCAATTTCAACGAATAGAAAGTGTCCTTTGTAATTATCTTCCGTTGGATGACAGTTTTCGTTAGTTCATGAAAAATTCATCACCACCCACTCTTTACTGTCACTGCCATATACCTGTGTGGGTTTGTTTTGGCGAAGCATTCACTACACGATTTCGGGATCCACAGCGCCTCACCTCAAGTATGGCGAGAGGTTTCTTGTCCTTCTTCAACTTGCTCTCCTTGTGTATTCTTTGGGGCTCTTGGCTTCCACACAAAGCAGATGACCCGCAAGGTGAGAAATTAGCCTAAGTCATTAGGTACAAAAAAGTCATTTGGACACTTCGTTTTTGAACACGCGAGAGTCAACTCAAATTTTACAGTGATGAAACTTTTAAACGCTGCGTCCATAAAGGGACAACAAGGTCCGTTCATTTCAGAAAAAAAATAGCCTAATTGTTCTTTCAGGTCGAAAGTGCTGTTTCCCATCCTTTTCTCTTACTCCGTGAAGCCCCCGGTCTCAATTCCGAGCTGACATTTGCTTAACGAATTGAACTGAGAAGTCGTTTTTCTTGTCTTGTCTTTTTTTGTTTTGTTTTTGTTTTTGTTTTTGTTGTTGTTTTTTTTTTTTTACCGCGCATTCGCCCACAAAAACACAATAATAAATGAAACTGCATATTTCAATGATATTATGAGCTGGTATAACGTTACTTTTCGCTCGTTAAGAGAAAAAATATTTCACTTTGGCATCACAGATCTATCGAAATGTCTGTGGTCGGTTTGGCCTTCTCAACGGCAATTTTCTGTATATGTGCGAGTATGAAATGTTTTTTTTTTCCCTGCACGGTTATCGTGCTGTCTTAAAGGCTTGTTTGGGTAAATTCTTGCTGGACGATCTTATATTTTGGTGTTAATAGAACTACGTGAGAAAAAAAGTCCTAGTTTCTTATAGCGAGTTAGCCCAAGTTTCTGAAGCGCTGGGTTTCTCCGGCACATGTATTGCTTAGAGACAAAACATCCGGTTCACCTGTTTATTAATGATTACCTATCTCTAAGAACAAGGCAGGTGATAGCTTCAAACTCACAGCCCCTTTATAGGAGGAAACGACCTCAACAAATAAAACAAATTCTACTTGTATACCTGAGATATTTTTGTTAGCAAGCTAACGCAGCCATGCTTGATCTTTTGCAATTGTTCAAAAGAAATTTAATTCAAAGAACGTTTTCTGGACAGAACCTTATCCCCGTCAGAATATTTAATTTCAACTAACATAAACTTTTCGCATTGAGGTTTATTTTTTTATTTTTTTCTTTAAACAATGTATTTACTCATCCGAAAACAGAGTGTGTCTTATGAGTCAGTTTTCGCTGCCTCTCTTCATATATTTGCAGATGTTTAGCTGTTGCCGATTCTATCACCAGTTGTTCCGTGAATCAAGATTGTTAGCTGGTTGGCTTACTACGTACTTTAACCATTCTGAAAGAATGGAATTAGGTTTCCAATCTCCTCTCTTTCTCCAAGGAAACCCACAATTCAGAGCTGATTTTTGGATGCAAAATTGAACCGCTATTTAGCCCTTTTATTTGAGAAAGCTGCCAAAACAAAACAAATCCCACCATTATACCTGACATGTTTATGTTATTAAGCTAACACAGCCACACCTGATGGCTATTTCAATTGTTTAACAGCAATTTAATTCAAAGACGTTTTCAGGGACATAACCTCATAACTATCAGAATTCCGAACTGACTAAAAGTTTACGAACTTAGGGCTTAGGCTGGCTTATTTCGTTTCTTAAACGATGTATTTTTGTTTCCAAGAACAGAAGAATTGCGCTTTTAGGTCTTAAATTGCAAGCTTAGACGAAAAGTTATTATTATTATTATTATTATTATTATTATTATTTAATTTTCTTAATTTTTTGCCTCTTTTCAGTAAATTTTCGCCGTCTCTCTTACGAGTTGAGTCGATTAGCTTCGACTACGTATTTTATTTATTCCCAAAGCCGCCTTTTTAGCCTCATTTCAGGCAATTTTCACCGTCTCTCTTCGCGATATATTTGCAGCTGTTGTGGATTCTATCAGCACTTGTGTGAATTAAGAACGTTAGCCGGTTGGCTTACTTCGTACTTTAACCATTGGCCGAGAACAGCAGAATTAGGTTTTAAGTGTTAGGGTCGACTGCGGCAACCTCATTTTTGTCTGACGTTAGTCAATGTAAGCCGTCACTCTTCATGTTTGCTGCTGTTACCGACTGGATCACCAATCGCTCCCATCTTATCATTATTCAGGTCGTCTGACTGTTTTGTCGATAACGTTGTCTCATTAGAAAGCGTCCATAAGAAAGTTTGTTTGCACGCTTTTAAAACTGACACCCATTGACATATATCCTTTTCAATTAAACGCGATATAGGTGGAAGTATTACACTTAACTGCTGATTATTGCTTAAAAAATGGATAAAATGGGCACTTTGGAGTCTGGTTTGCCTTCTTTTTTGAAGTTTGCTTGCCAAACATCATTCTCATCTTTCCCAACTCGGGGAATTTTAATTTGCTCCTTTCGGTCAATTCCAGCCAATAGGAGGAGAATGATTGTCTTTATTATCTAATTTCGGAGCAAGGGAGACTTTTGCCTGATTGGTTGATTCTTACCCTTGAATCCAGGCTCCTCTACACGCGCGCCAAAGATATTTCAGTGTAAACAAACATGGCCGCCCGGGTGGAAAGATGTACTGGATCACTTATTCCATTAGTATATTTTGGATAATAATATCAATGTTCATGTGTCGTCCTCTTTCCCAATGATAGTAAAAATTGGAAATGATTTCTTAAGGACCATAAAATGTTATTTGTACAAGTATCCGCTCTAGTGTACAAGCGGATTTTCCCTGCGTGGAGGTTCATGCGGCGTGTAAGCGTGAATATGTTGGGGGAAAAAAAGGTTTGAATGAGGAACGATCTGCTCTAAAAGCAGGAATACCGCCGGGTTGGGAAAATTCTTTATGCCGTCAAGTTTACAAAATGACGAAGCACTTCATAGCTGTGTCAGAGGTCAGCGAAAGTTCAACCGCGGCTTTGTCAACAGAAGACCGATGTGCTTCGAGGTTAGTTCTATAAATTAAACTGAACTACGTACTTTCACGGGCTCTTTCTGTACAACATTCAGTGAGTTTTTCGGTATAATTGAGACTCAGTTTGACAGTGATGTACACAGAAGAGGTCAAAGTGCAGGAAAACCGTTTCTAGTGAAAATAAGCGCGTGTTATTTTTAAAATGTATTTGAAATATTCAATAATTGAAGTTATATACGCTTACATCAAGGAGCTCATTTATCAAATTTCATGACTAGGCTGGGTTAGTGTATAATGTTTTCAATTGTCTACCAGTGTACCGGACAAAGCTCCTTATACTTTTTAAATGAAAGCAGAAAGCTCTTAATGTTAATTTTAAGATTCAATCACTGCAAAGACTAATGAACTGCTACATTTGACTTATGATCAACAGATTCCCTTGTTTCTGTAACTGGGCTTTTGCTGTTTAACATTTTTAAACTATAATTTAGGCCTTGCTTGGATCATAGTTGTGCTCGGATTAAGAGTAGACTGGTGTGCATGGAAAACGATCAAGTATAGGAAAACCATTTCAACTCAAACTAAACCAAAGTGGTTATATTTTTCGAGTAATTTTGCCCATTGGAATAACTGAAGCTTTGTCCATTGAGGAGATCAGATTTCTTGGTAATTCCTCAATTGATCTTTTGGGCTTTGAATTGGCTGCTGTTGCAAAATAAACTCACTGTTATACTTTTGTTCATAAATAGTGAACCCTCGTGTTCATTTTCATAATAAACAGCTGCCCTTACCTGCTTGCTTTGTTTGTTCTAAGAATGGAATTATAATTAAAATTTTCTACATAAGCTATGAAACACAACTTGCCTCTGATCTTCTGGTTTATTTAGGAGAAATCTCCCAAGAAGTGAAAAGGCCCTCAGAGCTAACAATATCTTTTGAGTTTTATGCTGCTGCAAATATTTTTGATTCATTTTGTTTTGCATGACCTCCTCCCAACGTTCTGAAGATAGCAAAAATAATTTTACTAACCAATCTACAAACGCATTACTGCTGTTTTGCATCAGTTCTGTTTTGATCGTTCACTAAAATATTTTTTTAATGGTAGAGGTTGGTTTTACACTGTTGAAGTAAGAGGCCTGATATGTAGTAGTTTTACTTGAAAGACCAAAATGTGTTCAAGTTGAGTTATAATAAAACCATCACTTGTGCAAATCAACAATAAAAGAGGGATTCATTTCAACAAATATCATGAGAGGAGAACCCACAACTAGTGAAATTACTTGACACAATAATCTGTGCAAGTTACATTCACCATAGGAAACTACTATTTTCTTTAGTTTTTGAAATATTAATAAAAGTACATTACAACACATTAATAAAAACAAATGTAAATACATCAACAATTCTTTGTAGAGATGATCAAGTCTAAATAGTGATGATTCAGTTAAAAGAGAGGCTACAAATGTATATGATTACTTTTTATTCAACAATTTTCATTCAGGTGTTAACCAGAAGGGTGTCCATTTAGCTAATACTGTAACACATTTATTCCACCTCTGCTTCCCCTGCAAGTGAAACAAAAGAAAAGCACATTTGTATGTATTGAATAATAAAATTTGCAAAAGAATTTTAAATACACAACACAATTTAAGATTCAAAATGATGTTTCAATATGAAAATTGAGTGAGCTGATGCAACACCAAACAAAAACTTGTAAAATGTTTTGGTGTTTTTTCAGTTAATTCCTAACATGTGTTGAAGGATCCAGTTGCTAAATTGCCTTCTTCTGGTTGGGTTGATGTTGCAAACAAAAACAGGCTATCATAATAACAGAAGAATTGGTGAAAATGTAGCATAATCAGCTGTCAGGTTGGAAATTCTTCTGCCATCCTATCACTTAAAATCACTACTCCTATGTATTCTCCTGATCTGAAATAGTTTTACGTTCTCTACCCTCTTAATTTGCAGTCAAACTCAAAATTACCTGAGAAAAGTAAGAAAAAGAATGAGCAAACAGACCAGACCTAAAGCTGCATTAAGGGGGCTTGACCAAGGCATATTGACAAATTGACGAAAACGAATTCGAGTAGCATCCATCAAAGGCGGAGCAAACTTGCTCGCGCAAGAATCAACTTTGATCGAAAATTTGGTCTATCAATGCAGTACGTAAATTTCTGTTGTTTCGGTCAAAGTATTGATATGGTATTAGAGAATCTCTCCTCCTGGCCGATCCCCGTATCACGAATTAGTTATTCGGGAATACACATAAATGTAGTCGCAATCAAATCTCGAAGCACAATTTAATTTCACTTGCGAACGACTGTCCTGACAACAAACGCCAAAATAAATTAACGGAATGGTCTACAAATTTAAGATTTAAGACAAAATAAATTTGGAGTAAGTACAACTTGGTGATAACTCAATATTGATAGTAGATTATAATTTGCGAAATCTAGGCAGGGTAAAAGCGTGAGCCTAAAAATCCAATATTTTGAAAATGAAATTCGATCAACGTAGCTTTGTCTGGCCAGGGTGAATAGGGGGTGCACCACGAAATTACACCAGATTTTGCTAACAGGTAGTACACTAACAGAAGTATCCCCTGTTAATGGGTATTCCCATATCACGAAGGGAAACAAAAGTCTCGGGGGTATGATGACAAACTTTTAATTGAGGTAATACAAAAACTAAATTTACTAATCAAACCATTCATCTTGCCTGACAACAAAGATCATAATATGAAACGACAGCTGTACCCATCAAATGGAAGGATTAGTTAATTGCAGTGTTGTATTCGACTTTCATGAAGAAATGATGTAAACGAAAACGGTAAGATTATCTTGTTGAACAACACCATGGAATTGAAAATGATAGCAACACGATTTCTTCCTTGGCAGAAAACGAAGCAAATAAAAACCTAAAAAAACAAACTCAAGGAACCAAAGATAAGTTGTACTTACCACAAAAGTCCCACTTGTTTAGCTTGACATTAACTACGATCTGAAGCAGACTCTTGGACGGCAGAAAAATGCATCGACACTGGGCTCGTCAAATACTCGTTGCAGATAAATCGCCATCTTGACCGTCGACACCTCCACACGAACAGACCTTTACCGACCGTAAAACTACGACAATTGATGTCACACCCAAATTTTTTTCTTCACCGTAAGTTGCTTTTCGTTGTAATGTGTTTGATTTGGCTTGCTGACGACCTGTTTAAGAATGCCTTATCGTTAAAGTTTTGGTTGTCAAATTCAACAGCACACAAATCCGCGTGATCGTCGAAAACTGAGAAAACAAAAAAAATTTACGCGCCTGCGCAGTCAAAAGTCTCCCTTGCTTAATTTCGGTACATGCGTGACTGACATGTATCTCCTTAACCATGACCATAGTTTTCGTGACCAAGCTTTCAGCAGATAAGTTTGGGATCTACAGAAAATTAAAATAAATACTTAGGTATTGTAGGTTCTTTCTTCCTCCGTATTGGACTTGCTTTTCTTTGGTAATTGTTTGGGCTGTTGATTGCAAGACATTAGGCACCTGACCAGCCCTTTTGAAGTCTCACGAATAAAATCAGATCTACAAAATCGTTTAGCTTTTTCTCATCTCTTTTTTCTTAATATGCGAGACTGAAATTTTACCCGTATCTAACTGTTTTCAGTCCGCGCTTGGAAAGTGCTTTCTTTTACTCAAAGAGAGCCTCACAATCCCGAGCTGGAGCACTATGATTAGCATGATTTGAATGTTTTGTTTATCAGCATACAACAGGAACACAGAATTCTTAATGACTCACACATTTAAATTCTCCAGTTATTTTTTAACGTTTGCACCCAACAACAGCTTTTAAGAGTTGAGTAACGTATTGGGAATGAAGAGCATCGTAGGGCATGATTTCTCTGAATGGTTTTGGTTTTCTTGCGTGGAGTTCGTTTTGAGTGGGCTCAGTGCTTTGTGCTGGTGAGTAGTGCTTTTAACTTTGTTACCGAGTTAGTTGAGGCGGTCAAATTTGGCCGACGTCTTAGTTCGTATTTTAAACTTTTACCGATTATAACCCCCCCCCCCCCCCCACCCCCAATCCCTTAATAGCGGAGCTCCAGCGGCCCGTAGGGCCGCGAAGCGGAGGACCATACCTATAGAAACCCGTCAACTGCTTTTCTCATGGTAAAAATGGCTAGCGGTATTGCTCGTGGGCGCGCACGACGACGACGACGACGACGGTGGTGTTGCCCAATAACTAATAATATCCTAATAATAATCATAATAATCCAACATGGCGGCCATACTCCACCTGGCCCAGCAGCTGACCAGCTAGTTTACAGTTTACACCCAGCGTACGTCTATGATACTGGACATCCATCTTATAGTTAATTGACACCTGTCAAAACAAGGTATCCGCTGACCAGTGTCACGTGACCATATCGCGGGCTTAAGTTGAGACCTCATCGAGGTTAGCTGTTTTTTTGAACTTGACCGCTGACCAGGTACTTGCTTTCGATTTGATCGCAGGCTCAAGCCAGGGGTGGGACACCCAAACCGAGGCTTAATTTTTCGCACGCTTTCTGCGGCTCGTAATTTCACATTCACTTGATTTCTTCATTTTGAGCAAAACAACTTCATCGTCTTCGATCGAAGTTTGTCTTTAAATTCGCGTAAAATGCATAAAAATCAAGAACTTGTCAGATACTCCGGAACGTGAATTTTCAAGTGATGAAGGGAAGAGCGATTTTTCTCAAGAAAAGCTTCAAACTTGGATCGATTGTGCGGTTGAAAACAGTATAATTCAACGCGTCAAGGGCTTTCACTTTACCGCGGCATCTTGCATCTCACTAAGGAAGGTCACTTAACAGTTCACCTGTGTTAATGGGAGGAACGAGAAGCTCAAACTCTGTGGAAAAAGCTCTTTCTTTGGACAAACCGTTTGCTATTTTTGCGGATGCTTGTTTTTACTTTACTGAGGCTTACGTATTTTCAAGTGGTAGAAACCTTTACAACACAGCGCAGGACAGTGAGGTAAATTAAATAAATAGAAGCTTAACATTTGGTTTAATCGTTGTTACTTTTGTTCAGGAATGAAACTTGTATTTTTCTCTCGAATGGATATAAATAACAATCATCTGTACTCGTTTTGGACGCAAAGAAGTAGTTGAATTGTTTTTTTTTTTTTTTTGTTACGTTGTTTTCTTTGCAAGCGAACCAGGCCTGTTTTTCGACCTTGGTACCTCAACAGCGTTAAGAAACTTTTGCCCTTATCTTAATAACACGTAATCACAATGAGTCCTCTTAAAATTAAGCATTAAAACTCGAGTTTAAAAAAAGCCGATCAAATGCGTGTGCATGTGCACGTCTCAAAATCTGACATAAAGTTGTCAAAATTTGAAAATCGTTTTAGAGATCTTCGTCGAAAGCGGCCTGTAAACAATAATATTAAGTTTGGCCGTCTATAAACATGTCGTCTTAATTTGTTTGAACCGGTGAGAATCAGCGTTTGGATGTAAAAAAACACCGAAATGAGTTGACTGGCTGGGCTGGCTTTGATAAATTTTATATTGGACGGGTCTGCGAGAGAAATACTGGTGTGGTTTGGCAAGCGCTTTCTTCGTTAACTGGATGACGCTTTGCCACTGAGAATCATTAATTGAAGAAGGTTTTTCGAAAGACATGGGAAGTACCAGTAAAACTATAAAAGCTCTTTAGCGTTTTGTGTCAGCCAAGGAAAGATTTTGTGGGAAATGGCGCTATTATTCAGCTCTGTCGCGTTGCGAGTGATTGCTGCCTCAGCGATTCCTGTTGACTGCTCTAAACGATCAGGTGTGGACCTCTTTTTTGTCTTTTCTACGGACATTTATTTCAAAATTGCTAAGCAATTTTTGTTACTTGTCTAATTTCTCCACCCTCTCCAAGAATCTTCGAAGAAATATTATTTGTATTGTGCTTTGTTTTCTTGTAATACTTGTGTTTGCTGTTCTGTTGTTTCTGAACCGCGGTCAATTCCTGTTGACTGCTATTAACGATCAGTTTTTACCCTTCATTGTCTTTTCTACGGGCATTTACGTCAAAATAAATACCGATTTTTCTAGACAAATCAGTACAAGCTATTATTATTACAAGCTAGTCTTGTTTAATTTCTCCACCTTCTCCTTCTTCCAGCAAAACACTCACATCGTACTTTGTTCGCTTGTAGTGTTTTTTTTTAATCCGCTTTGAATTCCGTTACGCTTTCATCTGAAAGTAGTTAGGACTCACGAATGTCTGCAAACGTTTGCTATCGAAAACTCTTCGTTTTCCCTGCTGCTGCTCAATTGTTTTGGACACAAATTAAACTGGCCCAAATAAAGCCATGCGAAGTTGCTCGGTGAGAGTGTGCAACTCCGATTCTAGGCTTGGCCTGGCTAAATATATATATGGCCTTCAGCTTTTCTTTTTATAATCGCTACATACCAGACTGGAATGGTGTTCCATCGAACATCATACATGCACCTTCTTTAAGCAGTTTTAAGTCCTATCTATTACATTATTTGTGTCAATTTTAAATCAGATGTAGCTTGTGAGTGACAAGTATGTAATTTAATTAGGTTAGCGTTGGATTGTATTTCAATTTTACTTCTTTATTTTTAGTGTCAATCTCAAAGCAGGGGTGACTTGTAAGAGACAAGTATTTGATTTAATTTGATTAGGTTAGCTTTGGGCCACGTTTAAAAATTTCACCTCTTAGTTTTTAGAATGTGTAATACAGTAATAGCCCACGTATAAGAACCAGAATTTTCTAATTTAGCCTAAATAGATTCTTATATAAATGGTACTGAAAGCAACTTTAGGCTACCAAGGTTCTTAAAATAGGTTCTTAAATTTTCATATGAATTTTATGTGAATATACTGTATATATCATAAATATCATCTCATAATACAGTATAAATCATTTATTTGTACCATAGAGAAATGCCTATAGGCAGTTCACTGCAGGTACAGTATATGTCCTTAACAAAACATAACAAAGAAACTCATTCAGCAGTTTCTACCTTTACACTTTTACAGCAACCCCACTGATAAGAACCTAACTTAGAATTTTAGCCTTAATAGGTTCTTATGTGGAGGGGGCTTAAAATGAAAATTTTAGCCTAACAGGTTCTTAAAACCTAGGTTCTTATACGTGGGCTATTACTGTATTAGATAATATTCTTTGTATGGGAATTTACTTTCTCCCAATTATTCTCCAGTCATGCACTTTGTTTTTGTATCAACTTAGATGTATTCGCATGACAAAGTATTACTAAACTTAAAGTAAGCTCTTTCTCATTAATGTACACATCCTTTGGAATTCCTTCTCCTGCATGCAGTCTTTCAATTAATTTTATTCATAGCTGGTGACACCAATCTTGTGGTATGTTTGGATGACATTCGACACTAATGTGTAATGGGATTTTTGATGTTTGATGAAGTATGTTGTGCAATTTCAAATGTACATGGAGAAATGTGAGACTAGTCCTTACCTTTCTTGCAAAATAGAAAATCAAGTTAAGATTGTTAATTACCTTGATAGTGATATCAACCAAATGCCCAATATTTTATTATCAAGTTGCTTAGTCTTGCACTTGGCTGGCGAGAAAAGCAGCTGGATTTCTTTTTGAAAACACTGTAGGTGCATTGATTGATGAGCATAATGTTAGCAAGCAGTTTTTTGCGATAGTAAGGACAAGAAGTAACTGACCAAGAGAAATATCATGGCCTTAATGCATATCATCTAAATATTTTTATTGATTTCCATGTATCTTTCTTTCATAATTTTTTTTATGCATACATATATCCAGAGGATACACAATTTCTGATTTCCAACTGTCTTTGGATAACTGAAATTGCATTCATTATGAAGTGATGATCTGAATCACTATATGTCTGATGTCGGATACTGATTCAAAATAGCATTCACCAGGCTTCTCCACCAATTTCTATTGGCTCTAAACCATAACTAAGTAGCCTACAGTTGAACGGGGAAACAGACCTGTCCTTAGGTATTGCTCTAAGATGTTAAGAAATGTTTTGTTTTAAAAATTTATAGATGCAAACTAGCATTGCAGGTTGTTTTTTACACAAAGTATTAAAGATTATTTAAAAAAAAAAACCTACCTCAATATATTTTTTTTGCTTTTTAACATCTCCAAACTCAATTTGCAAAGGAATTTTTATTACCTTACTGAATAGAACGCTTGTTTTTAGGAGGGTTGGGGGTCCAAATCCGTAAAAGGAGGTTCATATCTGCTAGCAGTTCTGGACTAGGGGGTCCAAATCTGATCCACAAGCAGATCTGGACTGGATCTGCGGGGGGTCCAAATGCACTGTGATACTGGCTCAGATCACCTTTCCATACTTTTTTTTACAGCCTTGGGTCTGTAGCTTGAGTGAGGTCAGATGGGTGATATGACAAGTACACGATATGTAAATGCCAGTAGAAAAAGAATGATTTTGGAGCTCCGCTTTTAGGCTTGGCTAAATATATATATTATTATCGCTCTTATATCATTATTTGCCCTCTCACTGTTCTGTCAGTATTCATTAGCATATATACGCACCAGAAAGTATGTTTCTTGTTATATTTAACAAGAGGAAGGGAAGAGGTGCTATATGCTGAACTTTTCTTCTTTACTTTTCTTTAAAACTCTGTAAAATAGTTATTTTGGAGTCGGACCTTCCTTTTAAAGTCTGGTTTTTGAACAATTTCCACCATGGCAAAGATGTCTATATTTTAATAGTTCAATTCAGAAATTCATTCCAATTTTAACGTATAGGAGGTTTCCTTTGTAATTTTCCTCCGCCAGATGACAGTTTTCTTTAGTCCATGAAAAATTGATTACCACCTCAGTTTGCTGTCACTGCCATATACCTGTCTGGGTTTGTCTTGACGGAACATTCACTACACGATTTCGGGATCCACAGCGTCACACCTCAAGTATGGCGAGAGGTCTCTTGTCCTTCTTCAACTTGCTCGCCTCCTGTATTCTTTGGGGCTCTTGGCCTCCATACAAAGCAGATGACCCGCAAGGTGAGAAAATATCCTAATTCATTTGGTACAAAAAAGTCATTTGGACACTTCGTCTTTGAATACGCGAGAATCAACTGAAATTTTACAGTGATAAAACTTTTAAACGCTGCGTCCATAAAGGACGCATATTGTTTTGGCGATTTTTCAATGCATAGCTTGAAATTTCAAACAAACAAAAAAAACATGCACGTTTTTCTTTTTAATCCATTTCCATCCTTGTCATCTTTGATGGAATACAGGAGTTTATAGTGTAAATGCAGTACTACAGTCTTTGACAGCAAAACTAGACCATTATTCTAACGTTTCCACTGACGCATTTGGCAGTTTTAAGCTTTTTAAAGTGATGGTACAATAGCGTAACAATGCCCCTTTAGACACATTGGGAAGTAAATATTAAGCGGAGGGATCCTAAGTGCTTATAAGAACCGTTTATGCGTAGCGCAGTAAGGTTTGTGATCACTCGACGGCCGATTTTCTCCCTCCGATTTCCTTTAACACAAGACTACAAACTTTTATTTCAGTTGACTGTCAAGCGGCATGAAGGATATATTTTTATTTTCTTATGCAGTACATGTTACCCCAATCACCATTTTTCTTAAGAATTGATGTTGGGTTTCCGTCTCTAAGACGGAAGGGTAAAGTAGCTCGTCATAGTTGGTCGGCTCTTTGGCATTCCATAGAAATTATAGCTAGACACGCTTTTCGCAAAGTAGGCAAAAATCCATCCCACCCTCTACAAACTACAACGTATGAGGTCTTGCAGGGTTTTAACTCTTTTCCGACGGACATTTTGTTCGTCTTTTTTCCAATTTTCGGAGGGTAGGAGGTCAAATCGACCTGGCTACTCCATATTAGGGGTTACCACGGAGATTTTGCTGGGCCACAACACCGAAGACTCTATCTTTGTTGTCACGCTTGTCACGCTAGCTGTCGTTTATTTCTAAACGAACACTGCGGCTACAATTCGTTGCTTATTTCATTTATAAGTGTGTTTTTGGAGCCATTTTCCGCCTCAGAAGCCCCCTGCCTGGCATCATAAAGCTGGGTTGATTGGTAAAGGCAATCCTTTGAAAGAAAACGGAGGTGAGAAGCAATTTTACACGAAGTAGGCCGCCGAAAGTACGCGAGCGAGTGATGGCCATTCACGGAGTGAAGTTGTGTCTTTCGCCGTTTTGTGAGTGGATTCCAGGACCTGGCATGACAATTTTGGCGATTTTTGACATGTAAATAATGCAATCGGTGCAATGTTTTGCCAGCAGAACCGGGTGGCTCGACACGGTTCTAAAAAATATCTTAAATTAAAATTGGCGGACCTCCAGGTCGCTGTTACGCAAGAGAGTCCCAGAATTCCTTTGGGCCACAAACGCGAACATTACAGACCGTGAGAGCAATTGAAATCAAATAGCGTTATCCAGGTCACGCTAACAAAGTGAGTGGGAAAATGTGGAATAGATTGCAAGAAGTGGAGTCGAAGCTTTCTGCAAACGTAGACTTTAAGCTCAAGAGGATTTTTTGGCTTAGACACTGCCAGACAAAGTTGCATATTGTTTGGTGTTGTCCGAGGGCGTTCTAAGGCAACATTTTTGGTTTGCAACAGAATAAATGGTCATATTCCATGAAAATTGGGAGTTTTAGGGTGGCAAAGTCTAAAAGCTTGAGCATTTGGCAATAACAATGGCTCATTTCAACCATAGACCGGGATTTGGAAAAGTTGCAGGTATTTCAAAGCATGGGTGGATATACACCCGTAACTGCAGAGCATGACGGAAGTGAGTTAAAGCCTTATTTTTGACAGACAAAACATTTGATTTGCAGCTGCCAGGTTGAAGATGAAATTAGCATCGAAGATTTGTTTTCGCGTTCACGAAAACTAGTCGGATTTTCGACTGAAAAGTACACGGAGAAATTCTTTGAAATCTTTTAATTGCAATTTTCCTTTTCTTTCTGTGTTTTTTTTTTCTGCGCGTAAAGACCGTTGTTCCTTCAGACAAATGGGGAAAATTAAGGCCTTCGCAATTAATCAATAAAAAAAAAAAATAAGGCTAAGAACATAGAAAGTCATACAACTGATTTGTTATCGATATAGTATATAAACTAATGACGTTGGGTCTGCTATTCATGAAAATAACTTCATGGGATTAGATGCAATATCAGAAATTCTCCAGCTTGCGGATAATAAACAAATGATTCCTGAGATCAGACAACCCACACATTGGTCACCTGCTATGTGTCGCTCAGAATGGAATAAAAAAAAAGCAAGAATTCAATACAGGAAAAATAAAACTTCGTAACAATGATAGCTCGAATATTATTAGTGCTTTTAGTGCGTTAAGGTAAGGTATGCATTTCGTTAGAACGTGTACAGGTAAGACTGATGATCAACCACTGTTACGCTAGACAAATTTTATAGCGATCCAAACTAAGATTTTAATTCTGTTAGACTGCTTCATGTAGCATCATCCACACCGGACAAAAGTAAGAAGGAACATGTCCAATTATATTCCGGTGTGCGAGACAACTGGGTAATTCGAAGGCTGGTGTAGGGGAGTATTTAGAAAAAAAGAAAAGCAACAATTTTCGTTTAAAATCAAGCATTTCTGTTGCGCCTTATTTTAACGGGAGTACGTTCCTGACAGTTTAAATTTCGTGAACTTTAGAGTCACCCTAAATTTTGGAAATAACCATGAACATTTTCAGTGACATTCTGCGTGCGAGACACTTGTTTTTTTAATACTGATAATTTATTTCAAAAGTCCGAAATTAAACGGCTGTTGAAATCATAGCATCTTCTTTCCTGCCCTAATGAATATATACTCACATGAGTTCTATGTAGATAATGGGACGGGCGTTTTATCGTTATGTTTATGCAGTGGAAGCGACGTTGCATTTTAGAAAACTAGTTAGAAATGTGTCTTATGCGCCTCATCATTACCAGAAGTTAATGATAATAGGGTTCAAGTGAAACCAAAGTACACCCTAGGAAAATTAAAAAAGAATAAAAGATAGACAAAATATAGATACAAATATATATTTCGTTTGCAGATGAAATTTACTTTATTGGCCTATATCTTGGAATGTTTTGTTTATTAGCACACAACAGGAAGACAGAATAGTTAATAGCTCAGGCATTTAAATTCACCAGCTAATTTCAAAGTTCACAAAACCAGGAAGACTCGCGCAACTTATGAGGAACCAGTAGCATGGTTTCTGTTAAAGGATTTGTTTTTCTAACTTGTATTATGATTAGACTGGGCTCAGTGATGTGTGCCAGTGATTAGTGCCTTCAATTTTATATGTTAATTTTGCGGCGCTACCCAGTTGGCAAATAGGGAGTAATATTTTGGGTAAAATATAGCAAAAGCAGCACTTTTTATATGATATAGTCCAAACAAGACTTAAGACTAGTATCTTTAAATTATACAAAAGGGCTTGTGTTTCCTATAACACGTGTTGTCCATTTACAAAGAGAGAGAGAGAGAGAGAGAGAGAGAGAGAGAGAGAGAATAATGTTGGATCATTATTCTTGGACTACTAGGAGTCGCGATACACCGAATAGCATATAACCTAGAATCCTTTGTTTATTACCAAAAGACAGGAAGACAAAATAACTAATAACTGACATATTTAAATTCACCAGTTAATTTTAAGGTCTGTGCACAATAACAACAAGACTCAGGCCCTGAGTCTTGTTGTTATTGTAGTGAACTAAGGGCATGGCTTCTCTTAATGGATTCTTTTTTCTTACGTGGTTTTTGTTTGGATTATGCTCAGTAAGGCACGCAAGTGAGTTTCCAACAACTTATATGCGTTAAACTTGCTATGTTTCCCAGTTGGTTGATAGGCAATAATTTTAAGACAACACATATTGAAAGCATAACCTCGTACGTGATAAAGACCAAATTAATAGCATTTACCCGCGACATGCGCTCGCGAAGCGCGAAAACTAGGCACTCTCATTATTATTATCATTCAGGTCGTCTCACTGTTTTCAGTAACCTAGTGCGTCCACCAGAAAGTTTGCTTGCACGCTTAAGCACCCATTGTCATATATAATTTTCAATAAAACGCGATATAGATAGAAGTATTACACTTAACTGTTGATTTTTACTTTGGAAAAAGAAAAAAAAAAGACAAAATGAAGTCTGGTTTGCCTCCTTTTTTGAAAGTTTGCTTTCCAAAAATTTTTTTTTAAGGATTTTATTTTATTTTTTTTTTATTTTATTTTTTTTTTCACAATTACTCAACAGTACTTACACTACACGCGACTGTTGTGCTTACATTACAGTATCATTTCATTAGCTAAAGAATCTACGAAAAATGTTCACCCGCAGTTACCTGATAATTTAACATGTACAGTATTGCCGACGGTAGCACATACACATAACTATACGCAACGTAATATCTAATCAATCCGTCTACATGTACATTTTACAGTATTTTATGATAAGGAAGAGTGTTACACGCTAAGCCCTTCCAAAGGATATTTCTGTTTGAGATTTGCTATAAAGTCGAACATTGAAATTTCATTACGCAATAACTTGTTGTTATATAAATAGTATTTGGCATACAGGAGGGTGAAGTTGAGCTTTTTAACAAAATGCGATTCTGTATTTTTACCAGCAATTTTTCTACCAAATAATATTTCCATCTGTGAGAAGCGTAGGGAGGTAGCATTTTCATTATTGAACCATTTTATAACTTCCGAAAAGAATTGTTTAGTCAAAGTACAATTTTGGAAAGAGTGAATTATTGAGTCATTCATTTGGCACCATTCACAAAGCATATTGTCTTCTATACCATATATGAACAGCTCCCTTTTGGAAACGATCGTTCTATGTAGGAGTTTAAAGTAGAATTCTCTTAGCTTATTATCTTTGCATATGCTCTTAATATCGCCAAAATACGACTCTAGAGGGATTTGGTCTACTTGTAAGTCTCGACGCCATTTTGTTTTTGCCTTGAGTTCGATTTTCTCATTGTTGATGAATAAACAATAGTAATCTTTATTTTTCATTGCAAGGAGATTTATAGAGATTTCTGTGGAGAGTGGAAACATGCGTTCTGACAAGAAATTTGTTTTATCTATTGTGGTGTCCCTCGCCTTCTCCAGGAGATGACTAGGGATTGCGGATGTAACTTGCAGATAGACAAGAAAATTACAGTTTACATGGTATTTCTCTATGAATTCTGGGTACCGCAGAAATTTACCATCCACATTCAAAAGGTCTTGGATAAGGTAAACGCCTTTGTCAAACCAATTTCTATAGAAGATAGTGGATCCATCCAATAGAATCTCTTTGTTATTAAATAAGACAAATTCCTGACTTGAAGAATCTTTGTAGGATGATTTAAGCTCTGAGAAATTTTGAAGGATTGATTTATAAAACTGGAGTAATTTAATCCGCGCCAGAAACTTTTGGTCGTAATTACATCTCAGCAAAAAGTTGAGACCACCAAACTTATCAAGCAGGTAGCTGGGGATGACCTTCCAGGATGCCTCGGAAGTGTTTTCCTCTGATAGAAGTCTGGAAATCCATGCTAGATTCAACGATTTTGCCATGACATCTATACTAGGTGCGCGTAAACCTCCTTTGTCGTAGTCAGAGACCATTACTTTACGTTTAATTTTATCCTTTTTCTTTTTCCAGATAATTTTAAAAATCAGAGAATTTACAGCATGGATATAGTCATTAGAGATGTTAAGGCTTGAAATCGTATGAACCAGCTGCGAGATTCCAAGGTTTTTGGCTATGAGACATCTTCCAAATAATGTAAGATTGCGACAATTCCAGATGCCGAAGACCGTTTGCAATTTCTGTAGTTTTGTCTTAAAATTATATTTTTCATTTTGCTTTTCATCATAAGAAATGTATGTCCCTAAGATTCGAACGGGCTCTTCAGGCCACTTGAATCCAAAGGGTTTCTCTTTACAATGTCTCCAAGGTCCAAGCCACAGAGCTTTGGTTTTCGATGGGTTTAATCTTAGGCCAGATATGTCACCAAATGTGTCTAATACAGTGATGGCTCTTCTAACTGAATTGCTATTCTTGTTCAAAAGGGTGGTGTCGTCGGCGAATTGACTTATTTTAAATTCCCTTTGAAACTCATTGACTCCTTGGATTTCCTTATCTTGTCTAACCTTACAAGCTAAAAGTTCGACTGCCAAAATAAAGAGGTAGGGGATAAGGGACATCCTTGTATGACTCCTCTTGAAAGTGCAAAATAGTTTGTACTGAAACCATTATTTAGAACGGAACTCTGGGTATTAGCGTAAAAGGTAGAGACCCAACGTTGAATAGACTCTCCGAAATTAAACAATGTCATGGTTCTTTGGATAAATTTCCATTCAATTGTATCAAAGGCCTTTTGAAAATCCAATTGCAAGAGAATACCCGGAATTTTTTGGAGTCTTGTCTGTTCCAATATGTCATTAATCTAATATTTTGACCAATGTATCTCCCTTTTATGAATCCAGTTTGGTCTGAGCTAATTAGAAGCGGGAGGACTTTTTCTAATCTCTTAGCAATCACTTTGGACGCAATTTTATAATCTAGATTTAACAACGTTATTGGTCGCCAATTGTTGAGGGAGGAAATATCGGAGTCCTCCTTCGGAATGAGCGTTATAACGCCTCGGCGTTGTGAGATACTCATCTCACCTGCGTTGTACGAAGCATTGAAACTGTCTACAAGGTCTTGGCCGAGTATATCAAAGGAGAAATTGTAAAACTCCCATGTAAAACCATCATCTCCTGGCGATTTTCCCCTCTTAAAAGTACACAGAATGTCTTGACATTCCTTAAGAGAAATTTCACCTTCCAGTTCATCTCTTACTACATCTTCTAAGTTTTGTTATTTCTAGGTTTACAATGAAATCATTGAACAGATCTTTTTCTCCGTCCAGAACAGACTTATATAGATCTCTATAATACAATTCAATTTCCTGTAATATTTCTCCTGCATCAAGGATCATTTGATCATCTGATCTCTTTAAAGACTTGATTACCTTACGGCTATAATTTCTTTTTTCCAGATTAAAAAAACACTTAGACGGTTTTTCGCCTTTTTCAATCTATCTTGTTTTGGAGCGAATAATTGAACCCTTACCTCTATGTTCGTAAATAAGGCGAAGCTCCTCCTTTAGCGCTGTATATTCTCTTCTCAATTGTCTAATGCGGTCAGTATTAGCATCACTTGAGATAAGGTTGTCCAGATCCTCAAGTCGCTTTAGAAGATCCATTTCTTTTTTTTCTCACGTGTTTAGCTTTATTTTTGGCATACAGGATTGTTAGCCCTCTCAGTTCCATTTTAACCAATTCCCATTTGAGTCTTTTGTCAATTATACCGGAGTATTTTCCACTGATGAGAGAATAATTTTCTCGTACTAATTTGACGTAATTCTCGTCCTCCAGAAGAGAGTTATTAAACCTCCATAGCCCCGGTCCTCGCTTAATGTTAGGAAAGTTTAGGGTAAGCTTGACTGCCCGATGGTCAGGTGCGTTTGACACTTTAGTGTCAATCCGTTCGACCCATTGCGTAAGATGCTAAGCTATTAAAAAAAAGTCAATGCGCGAACAAAGCTTAAGTGCTTTGGATTCATAAGTGTAACTTATTTTATGCTGATTTCGTTCTCTGAAAATGTCAACGAGTGTAAATTCCTTCATCATCATTATAAGTTTGTCTCTAGCGGTGGTGGGTTTCCACGCGGCGCCGCCGTTTTTATCAATTGCTTGCAAAGTGATATTCCAATCCCCACCTACAATAACGCTGTCAATATCCATGTTGGACATGAGGTATGTGCTTAAATCATACAGAAATTCGTGCTGTTGTTTTTGGTCATTTGGGGCATAGACGTTACACAAAGAAAATTTACTTTCATTTAAATTTACATCAACTGAGACAATTCTTCCATTCTGGTCTTTGTGTGAATTTTCAAAAGAGTAGTTCAAAGAAGGATTTATTAAGATGCAAACACCTTTACTATGTATAGATCCATGTGAAAAGAAAATGACACCTCCCCACTCGCTTCTCCAAATAGCTTCGTCGTTAGGCTCCGAATACGTTTCCTGTAAAAAGAAGGCTTCACAATTTTGATCTTTTAGAAAACAAAAAAAGTAGTATAGTGTTTGGGGGTACCAGATCAAAAATTAATCAAATGGAATCACATACTGATTTAGGGGTGTTTTCGCAAAATGGTCTCGTATTTTGGAATCTATAGAGGATATCAGCGCACTTTATCTTCTAATGGAGCGTTGGCGTAGGGTGGGCGAGGAGCGAAAGCTACTCGGGCAGCGCTCCCCCAGTGTATATCTGCGCACTTTATCTTCTAATGGAATCACATACTGATTTAGGGGGGTGTTTTAGCAAAATGATCTCGTATTTTGGAATCTATAGTTTATTAAAAATGCGTGACTTTCTCGGAAAAATCGCCAAGCGTGACTTTCTCGGAAAAACAGGAAATGAGTCATGGTATATCCTATTGTTTCAGATCACGAGGCGTCATGTGTTAGTGACATAAAAAATAAAATCTCGTATAATATTATAGAATGAGTTGTAATTCAGAAATTCACAATGAATTAATGGATATGGGAAAGTATACTTGTCCTTTTTGTGATGAGCAATTGGCTAAAGTCAAAAGTAGTATGGCAGAGCCATGCTGTGAAAATCAGGAAATGTTCAACGATAATGGTGTGAGCCTCTGTACAAATTGTGGTTCAGTTCATGGTTATGATTATGTTAAAGAGTATGTTGACTTTTATGAGAATATGTATAAGATACGACGAAAATCGGTATATCATCGGAAGTACCATATTGAAAATATGATAAATAGTATTTGCAGTAATAATGGATTTCAAATTTCTGTAAAAGATAGTGGTAAAGTATTAAAAATATTCGAAGAGATAGACACTGTACTCCCATTAGTGAATAAGAATCGTAAAAGGATGATAAGTACTAAATTTGTCCTTAAGAAAATATTTATAATGCTTGGTCTTCCATTTGAAAGAATAATTATAACCAATTCAAAAAAGACGCTTAAATTTTATAATCAATATTGGGTTGAAATTTTATTGTTAAGATTTGATGTGATTATTGGTATAATTAGACAGTGAATTTTTCATCATATTTTAGTAAGTACTTATCAATAACAGGACTGTTGTCAGTCACATAATCATCAATGTTCTTCATTGTGTTGTGGAAGCTGGACTCATTGAAATTACCACTTCTCATTGTGTCTTTTATGGTATTAAGTAGATGTTGATAGCTTTGATAAGCATATGTACAATTTTGGATTTTGAGATCGAGGTTTTTATGCTTCATCCACCCTTGTATCAAAAGTGCTGCAGTACTGATGGCTACCAAACTAACACCACCAGTTGCTATGCTTGTGGCGAGGCCTCCGGTTGCAAATATGATAGACAATGAGTTCCCCAGTAATTTCCATTTTTGAACTGTTTCACCGCCTGTTTGTGGGCCCAACACTTTCTGTGATATGTGTGGTAATAGGATTTTAATTCATTAATCTGGTCTTCTGTCAATTCACCTGAAATATGATTCCAGTTGAATATGCTTTTTCGATTATCAGTCATATATATCATTTATATTATAATTCTTTTGCAAACACAATAAATTAATCCAGTGAATTGACCACATAATGGAGATCTTTTCATCCATTTTGTTGTAAGGTTCTTTGGTATAGTATATGTGTACCCTCTGTCTAATGAATAGCGGTTATAAAATCTTCCAAAAGCATCATGGAGAATACTATGTGAGTGTAATACATCAATCCAACCAAGTGTCCTTTCAAAAAATCGTGTAAGGCAGCCATTTCCCGGACCAATAAGTGCTATATCATTATGAATGTATAAAATGTTGTTAATTGGAAGTATTCTTTTGAAATGCTTGAAATACAAAAATTGGTATACTAGACATGATTTCAATATTGTGTCATCAATATGAATATGCTGTTGTTTGGTTTCATCAAAAAAATATTTCACGTATTTGATTATGTCTTCTATCATATACTATATCGTTGCATTAAAATTTGATGATGATCTAAAATTGTTTTTTCATCTAACATAAAATCTAAGTATACACAGAAAAAACTGATACAACCGTCTAAAGGTGCGATGGAATTTGGATTTAAATCACCAAAAGTCATTTGTTGATTGCCGGTTCTATTAGCAGATGTAAAACTTCCCACATGTTTTTTGTTCCAATAGATTTTACTTTTATCTGTATTTGGAGAAGATAAATTATCCCAATGAACAGACAAACAATGCCAAACATTAATTTGACCCAGATCATTTACGGAATAATCTGCTAATTTTGTGAAATTTTGAATGGATGCTGCTGGACCAAAATATACACAATTTGATTGATCAACACCACTTATAGCTAAATTTGAACCATTGTAATAGCTGACAAACTTATCATAACCTCCATTGTCATGTCCAAAAAGCCCATTTTTCCATGGATTTCCACCTGTATTTGAATTTAATTTGTAAACAATGAAGATATTAACAGCATTATTATTTAAATTGAGTTGACTTATCATTCTATGTGATCCATCAAACTTTAAAAAATAACGTCCATTAAGTTTCTCAGCCTTGGTACAAACAGTAGGTCTTGAATTTATGGTTGATTGTGTTGCATCATTTTCTTCATTTGAGAGATCGTATAATGTTTCAACTTTTCTGTTTGCATTCATATCTACAAAATCATCATTAGCTCTGTCAATTTGATAAACACATTTTGAGTATAATCTGATAAATTCAGAAACCCATAAATCTAAAAAACTATCTCTAACAATATCAGAAACTTGTGATTTGACAACAACATGATCAGAATCATCGCCGGGTCTTACATTTGTCAAACGTTTGTTTCCAAGATCATAGTTCCCATCTTGTGTTAATGTAAATCCATTTCCATCATCACCTTTATCACCTTTTGGACCGATTAGACCTCTATCACCTTCATCACCTTTGTCACCTTTATCACCTTTTGGACCTGTTTTACCAGTTCTTATATTATCTTTATTTGGCGAATTGTTGAATATACCCATATATTATTATTATTTTAGATTAATTCATGACTACTTCAAGTGTGAATGTTGTATCGAAAGCACCTGTATTGGGATGTGAATAGTCAATTATAAAATAGCCTCTCGATAATGATTTATTGACTGCAACTGTTCTTATGTTTCTACTCAAAGAAGGAATTCTATATTCGAAAAAAGCTGCTGGTAATGGCAATGGCCCAGCACCTTCATTCTTTTTCTTGAAGTAGAACATTCCGGGTTTTGTTCCTTGTGTTATATACATATTCTTAATATGAAAGTTATTGTTATGAATGACTAAAAATCCAGAGCCATTTATCAATACAGGCTTTAAAGCATTCTTATTATGTCCTTGACTGGCTTCAACAAAGCAGTTTAAATATTGTGTTTGACCAATTATATTATTCCCATTCAAATTTAGATCACCTCCTAATTTCGGCCTGTAAAGAGCAAATCCACCCAAATCGAAAGCCGTTTCCATAATTACACCTGCGACGCTTGAACGAAATAGATTCAAACTATTATTATGAATTCTATAGCCATTTAGATTTAAATCACCACCAAGTTTAGCCTCTTTTATTAAATAGCTGTTCATATTAATATTATTTAGCATTGTCAATTCACCATTGTCTCCACCAAACAACCAATTTTCATTTTCTTTCACATCAAAACCATTCAAATCTAAATCAGTTTGTAATTGTATTTTTTCATTCACGATTTTATAAGCTTCTGCGAAGTCGTAAACACTTGATGGAACGTCTACAGCTTCAAAATCAATACCATATGCAACACAATGAACTTTGTACTTATTTGGATAAGTTGGGTTAGCATTAATATGTATTGTACAATATAAATATTCAGGTGGTGAACTTACTGAAGGTTTTTCAATCCATAATAAATATCTCGAATGATCTTCATTTCTGTTATCAAATTTTCTCCCTACAGTTTTATGAATTGTAATTCCACCAGTTGCACTGAATGTTACACTACTAAGACTCATTCCTTCATAATCAGGAAATAGCCATTCAAGAATGAAAGTGTATTTTCCATCTTTTATTGTGTACATATTAAATCCAATTCTAGCTCTGTAAATATGATTAGCTTCTTTATTCAAGTCTACATCAATAACCTTTTTTGAAATCAAATGTGGTCAACGAGGTAAATTGACATATCCATTAACTGTCAAGCCATATTCAGTACTAACTTCATCAATGTCATTCATCAAATATTTGAAAGCATTCTTTGGATGAGAAGCAGATGAAATATGACTTTTTTCTAATTGATCTAAATTTACGGCATCGGTTTTATTTGTTCCTTCTTTTAAGTTAATGATTTTATGCCCTCCAAGTTTCATATCCGCCGTCATCGCATTTGTTCCATTCAATAATAAAGTGTTTGCTCTGATGGTTTGTGAAGCTCGATTTAAAACTCTAAAGTTCACTGCATCAGTTTCATTCACCACGTCCGCTAAATTCGTCACTTTATTTCCACTCATTGACAAATTTCCATACATCGCAGTCGAACCGTCTCGTCGCAGAAAATATTCGTCAGTATATCTTTTCGTCACTGCGTCGTCTAAATTTACGGGTGGAGCAAGATCAGTAATGGTATTGTTGTTCATGCTCAAGTTTCTCTGTGCGATTGCATCAAGTTTGGTTTGCAACCTCTGGGCCACATATTTTTTGTTGACTGCATTTTCAGCTGGTGTACTATTATCAACATCTTTCAGATCTTCAATTGCATATCCAGCCATGTTTAGATCACCTTCTGCGGGATTTGATCCATCCCTTTTTATACAACTTGCAATTTGTGAATCAACATAACTCATATTTGTGGCGTCTAATATATCAACGGGATATTTCATGTTTTTGACAATATTCCGTCCCATGTCCAAAACTCCAGTCATTGCAACACTTCCATCTTTTTTAAGAAATGCAGTTGTATCAATACCAGCAATTTCAGCATCAACATACTTTTTGTTTACAGCGTCTTGTGGGTTTGAGGGGTTATCTTGTAGGTTGATTATTTTGTTTAATTTCATGTCAATATTACCACCAAACGCAACATTGCCGTTTTCGATTTCATAAGCTGGGTCATGAATATGTGATAAAATGATATTAGAAAATCCAAAAGTTCCATAAACAATAATATGATGTTTGACATTATTCAATACGTTTGATGTAATAACTATTAATTTAATTGTTGAGGCTGCTTGACTTGTTTTCTCAATGAAGAATATTTTCTTAAGATAACCATCAACAATATGTGTCTTTGGAAATGCTCTTTGTATTGGACTTTTTCTTATATGTAAATTTAATGTCTCCATTTCAATTTCGATTGTCGCCTGCCCTGGATTATTTTCTGTATAAAATTCAACAACAAAAGTGTACTTTGAAACTTCCAGTTGTGATACATTGAACAAAAAATCAGATGTAATGCTTTCATCTGGAATTATGAAAGACAATGATTTTTTATTAATCTTGTATGGGCTTTTATTGAAGTCTTCCAATTGAAGATTGTTCGCATTTTGTTACAGTTGTTTTTGATATGTCTTCGAGAAGAAATTTAAATGGATTTTCCCGTGTTCCTTCAATTGATAAAATAGCATCGTTTACATATCTTAAATTTGTGGAATCGCTATTATTTATTGGCGAGCCAACGTTTGTAAGACGTTTGTTTTCAACATCATAACTACCATCCAGTGTTAATTGTAATCCACCTGTATCACCCTTGTCACCTTTATAACCTCTCGGACCTCTTTCACCTTTAAAACCAAATGGACCTCTATCACCTTCATCACCTTTTGGACCAACTGGACCGACTGGACCTCTATCACCTCTATCACCTTTATCACCTTTTGGACCAAATGGACCTCTATCACCTCTATCACCTTTTAGACCTCTATCACCTTTATCACCTTTTGGACCAATTGGACCAGTTGGACCAGCCGGACCTCTTCCTCCAGTTTCTGTATTGTCTTGATTTAATGGAGAATTGAATATACCCATATAATAATAGATTAGATAACACCATAAAAGTTTCTCTTCACTGTTTTCATTGGTTTATCAACATAACAGAAGGAATACGGTTTCTTAGTTGCTTAAGTGTATTTCTGCTTATCAATTCCAAGCTCTTGGGAGATAATGTTTCTCTCTCTTGTAGATGGAAAATCATAAAGGCAGAAGTGGCTACAATTAAGCCTAACAGATTTTGGACACCCGTAGAATGACTGCGTTAGGTACATTACAGAACAATTTTTGTGGCGACCTTGAATGAAATAGCTGATGATTTGATCTTGTTTTTTATCCGTCACGAAATCATCAAACACAACCAGCCGCTGTAAATCAGTGTCTTTAATTTGTTCAACAGGTAAAATTTCATCTTGACTACAAATCAAAACGGGGTAGCCAACTTGTTTGCTTATTCCATCCATCACTTGCTGCAAATATTGATATTTGTCTTGATCCAAATTTTTGGCGTACAGATGTATTTGATCATAATATACCAATGGTTCCATAATCAAATGCAAAAACAATGTTGTCTTTCCAAATCCAGAATTTCCAGCCAATAACATTCTAAATGTATCTTTTGGCATATATGGATACAACTGTCTGAAAGACTTGTTTGAATTCTGAATTATATCGTAATTTGGTATTTCCATATGTTAATAGTTTAGATTAGTCTAACACATTTGTATATGGATATTGAACGTATGAGAAAGCTTCTTAAAAGTGGAATTGAGGCTGGAAATAAGACGAGAGAAGTTCGTGAGGTTATCAAGACTTTTGAAAACAGAAAACAGGATGCATATGATACAACATCAGAATTAATCAAACCTTCAATTGATGTTCAGAAGAGTGTGAAAGAAAGTGTCGACAAAAAACAGGATGAAGTTATTGAACAGTTGAAACAAAATCAACAGGCTTTGACGCAAGGACTTGATGATGTTATTGAAGCTCATAGAAGAGCTATTACAGTGGGTATGGAACTTCCTTTGGCAATTGAAGCACCAAAAGATAGGGATGAGGAAAGGAAACCCGACATTTTAGATATTGATAATTATTTCAATAAAGATGACAGAATTATATTAAAAAATAACAAGCTTTTGAAACCAAGCGATTTGACTCAAGTCCTCCCACAAAAACTTCTTGAAGAAAAGAAAAAAGCTATAAATATCGCCCTGAAATTAGGAAATAAAAAATCAAAAACAAAAAAACTAGAAGATAGACAATCTTATGATAGAGAATTACAAACTTTGAAGAAATATAGAGATACGATTGGAGATGTATTAGCTTCTTACAAATACAAAACAGGGCAAGGCATTAAAAAAAGAAAAGTGCAACATGGAGCTGGTGTTGTCCATTATAATAATATTGGTGACTTGCTTTCACGACTACAGTTACTTGGTGGGTCTATTTTTGCTGGTAACCATAGTATGGGTGTCAGAAATGAGTTTGTGAACATATTGCATACATTAAGCAAATTAGGCATTATTGGAAACAAGGAGCTGAACAAGATAATGAAGAAATATCTAATGTAATTGTATATGACAGAAATTTCATTACGATTCAACAGTAAAAACAGAGACAAAGTTGGTGTCAGTCTGAGCCATGATTTCACAAAAAGATTTAATACTCCTCTTGTATTATCAAATGATATGAAATATGAAATGGCTGTGAAGTCTATTAACATGACATACAGCTGGTATAACATAAGAGAATCTTACGGGAATAATCAAATTAAATATAGCCATGACAAAGGCGCGAACTGGGAAACAATAACATTCGTTGACGGGATGTATTCATATGATGAAATTAATAGCTACATTCATGAGTACTTGAGAAAAAATGGACATATACTGAATCCATCTGAAACAGACGAATCAAAATTTAAGTATGGTATCAATATATTTTTCGTTTTATCAACATATCGTATCTTGATTGAACTGAATGAAAACTATCGATTGGATCTGAGAAATAATGATTTCAGAAAACTTATCGGGTTTGATTCAAAAATAATTTCAGCAACTGAATATGGAACAAACTTACCTGATATAACACTTGGAGTAGATGAAATCTATATTAATTGTGATAAGGTGACGGACAGCATCGTTGATGGAAATTCCACAAATACTATTGCTGTTATTCCAGTCACAGATCTCGTCAGAAGTTTACCTTTCAATTATAAACCTCTTTTTCTTTCATGGAATCCAGTCTCAACACATACAATCAGTTCAATACGCTTTTATGTCACAGACATAAAATAGAATGTAAAAATGAATGGTATTGATGTTTATGAGTGCAGAGATGCCAACCAAGCCACAAATATCAGATCATTGCTTGAGTATTCACAAGGTTATGCTGCAAGTCAGGGAACAAATGAGTTGTTCTATCTTGACACCAAGAGGAGTGCTGATGACAGAGTTGCTCAGGTGGCTACTTACAATCCAGGATTCGCAGCTCGTAAAGCGCTGTTGAATGGTGCGAATGGTAAAGTAAATGCAGAGCTTGCATTGAACAGATACGGTTTTTTCAAGAGCCTTTGGGATGAACTTTTGCCAAACTCTAAATTGGAGGTTAACTTAACACTTGAGAGTGATAACAATATGATTTGGCAAGCTGCTGATAATTGCCGTGTGGTACTCACCAAATTCCAGCTAATTGTTCCTCGTATTATTTTTAATTCTGTGGGAAAGTCACTGTACATGAGCAAGTATCTTGACAACAGAAAGTGGACTTACATGAGAGAAATGGTTGAGAGAGGCAATTCAACAAGACAACAGACAGCCAATTTCCGTATCTCAACTGGAATAAACAAACCCAGGCATGTCTTTGTATTCATCATCAATGATGCAAGTGATGCATCTCAGACAGCCAATAAATTTCTCTATAACACATTTGCTGTTGGTAATGACAAAACTTTGACTGATTGTTATCTTGAAGTTGGCAATGGAAATGATTATCCAGAGGTTCATTATAAACCATCAACAGAACCAACAAGAGTATTTAGAGATGTTTTGAAATATGTTCAAGCTGTAAATGACTTCAGTGATAGCACCCTTCTCACAAGAGGAAACTTTGGCACAATATTCCCTTTCATTTACTTTGATCTGACGAAACAGAAACAGGATATCAAAGATGGAATGACAAAACTGACTTTCAAATACACTTTAAGTGCTGCAGCAGATCATGATTACAGTGTGTATGCATTAGTTCTGTATGAGCAGGATGTTGAAATGAGAAAGACTGATGGAAAGTTGATTCTGAGATCTATGTAAATGGATAATTAATTGGAAATAATTAAATAAATTAATTAAATAAATAAATTAAATAATTAAATAAATTAAATCATTATTTATATTAAATACAATTAAGTATAAACATATATTATATGACTACTTATCATCCTCATGGAGTGAGACTATCACAGGGTCAGAAAGAAAAGCTTGCAAAAGCTATTAAATCAAATTCAGCGGTAACATTGAGGCTAACTCATAATGAATTATCTGGTGGTGATCAACTCATGTTGACAAAAAGACAAATCAACAAACTGATGAAATCAAGAAGAATGGGAAAAGGTTCTGATATCAATATATCAAAAAGTCAAATCAGAAAGGCGGTTGTACATGGAGGTTCTCTTTGGTCGAGTCTTTTTTCACATGGAACAAGACTATTGCCATATGCAGGTAAGGCAGTAGCTAAAGCGGCTCCAGCATTGGCCACAGGTGCTCTTTCTTCATTAGCAAGTCTCGGCATTGATAAATTATTTGGAAAGAAACGAAAAGGGGGATTCATTATTCCCAATGAAAACTTGTCCCAACTATTGAATTTTAGAAATTTATTGAATGTGAGACAAATGGCTGATCTTGTAAATGCGATGCAGTCTGGTGGACAACTTGCTATCAAACCAACAAAAACTCAGTCTGGTGGTTTTCTTGGAACACTTTTAGCTAGCATTGGAATTCCTCTGCTTATGAAAGCCTTAACTGGAAAGGGTTTGCATGTTGATAGACACAGTCGTCCAAGACGGTCATTGCCAGTTCATGTTCCAGATAATATTCAAACTAATAAAATAAATACAAGTGGTGGAAAACATGCTATGATGCCATGGAGATCACCCCCAGTTGTTGGTGAATGGGATAACCCAATTGGTTATGGAATGAAAAAAAAAAAAGAACCTCAGGAAAAGGGCTTCTATTAGGAAAAAACAGCCCATTCAATTCAATCCCAATTCTGGGGACAATTCTTTAAAATTCATAAATAAACCATTATCCAACTTTGATTTGTTGAATTGGGTGAAAAAACTTGGAATAAAACATTTTAGAAGAGTTTTCAGTCGGGATGCTTTGCCAAGACAAATCAAAAACAAAGAGTGTGGAATAGTTAATCTTGACAGTCGGATTGGACCTGGCACTCATTGGGTATGTTATCGGAATATGGATACTTACTGTGAATACTTCGATTCATTCGGATTGATGATGCCGACAGAAGTTCAAATATATATGGCTACAAGTGGGAAACAACTTGAATAGTCTGGTGATGAGATACAAGAAAGGGATTCTGTCTTGTGTGGATATTGGTGTTTATACTATCTTCTCGAGAGACAAAAAGGCAGATCAATTCTTAATACAATACACAATTCCAAATTCAGTCCAACAGACATTAGTGTAAATCACAGATTCATCATAGACTACTTCAAAAATATCTAACCCATTTTTATATGAAATCATATTGTGTTAAACAGAAGAAAGTAACTGAATGTGTACCTGGAAGTGAAAGATATCAAAAGACAAAAAATGGTCGAACTATGATGAAATGCACTTGTGCAGAATGTGGAATTACAAAAACTAAATTTGTCAAGAGAATGGGAAACGGATTGGCCCGTCTGAAGGGGCGGGCATACTAGATTCGGCAGCAGATATGGCACTAACTGGATTCTTAGAACATGGTGTCCCTTTTTTAGCAAAGAAAGGTGTTGAAATGGGGAGATATTATGCTTCAGAAGCAATGAGAAATCCAAAGCTGCAAAAGCAGTTGATTGACAAAGGACTTTCCCTTGCAAAGCCGACGATCACAAAGGTGGGGACTGAAGCTTTGAAACAACTCTCAACCAAAGTGCGACCAAACATTCGTTATAAAACAGACATTAAAGGATTGGATTATGGTGGTAAGATCGATATTCACAAGGTGATTGGCAAACTACCAAAACCAAAAGCTGGATGGACACCAAGTAAATATAAATACATGGGGCCATACAATCCTCTTCATGAGCAGTTGGAATATGATCCAAATACTGGTGAGGTATTGAAGTGGAATGTACAGCCATACAATAAGGTGGATGAGATCGCTGCTTATCATGATATTTGTTATGATATGGGAAAGAATAAAGGAGACTGTGATAGAACAATGATTAAATCTCTTGATAAAATCCCATATGGTGAGATGCCCAAATGGGGTCAAACAGCCAGATTCCTAATCAACACAAAGGAGAAACTAGGTCTTGGTGTTCCAAAAAACGGAAAAAGCCGTCGAGTGAAGAAAACTGGCAAGAAAAATTAGCTGATGAATTACATGCACCCATAAAACGAAATTTTACTCGGCGGCGTGTGATTGTAAATAAAATTGATGAAATATGGGCAAGTGATCTAGTTGAAATGCAACAGTTCAGTAAATGGAATAAAGGTTATCGATATCTTCTAATGGTTATTGATGTCTTCAGCAAATATGGTTGGATTGTCCCATTGAAGGATAAGAAAGGTGAATCTGTCACTGAAGCATTCAAAACAATATTCAAGGAAGGCAGAAAACCACAATATCTATGGGTCGATAAGGGAAAAGAATTCTATAACAAACATGTGAAAGACCTATTAGAGAAAAATGGGATACATATGTACTCAACTGAGAATGAAGAGAAGTCATCAGTAGTTGAAAGATGGAATAGGACAATTAAATCCAAAATGTGGAAGCAGTTCACTGTTCAAGATAATACACAGTATTTAGACATGTTACCAAAATTAGGAAAACAGTATAATAATACCAAACATTCAAGCATAAAGATGACACCTACAGAAGCCAGTAAAAAGAGGAATAAAGGTATAGTTTACTTTAATCTATATGGTGATATGGAGCCATTAAAACAGAAACCAAAATTTAAAATAGGTGATAAGGTCCGAATATCTAAGTATAAACGGAATGTGTTCGACAAGGGCTATACACCAAATTGGACTGAGGAAGTGTTCACAGTTGATAAGATTCAATACACTAATCCAATAACATACAAAATAAAGGATCTGAAAGGTGAAGATATTGAAGGGAGTTTTTATGAACCTGAATTATTAAAAGCCAGACAGGATGTTTTCCGTATCGATAAAGTCATTCGCAGAGACTATAAGAAAAAACAAGCTTTGGTGAAGTGGAAGGGTTATAGTGACGAATTTAACAGTTGGATACCGATCAAGGATTTAAAGAATATTATCTAACATATATATAAGACCTACAGTAAAAAGCTGTTATTTGCTTTCATATAGCCAAGAATATAATTATTCCTGGTTATTATTTAAAAATAAAATAAATTATTATAATATAATATACAAATGCAAAAATATTCCTACGATAATAAAGAATTAGATGTATCAATTGATTGCTATCTTGATGATAAAAATGATGTTTTGTTCAGAGGAAGAGATATAGCCAAAATTCTTGACTATAAAAATCCACAAAGCGGTTAGAAATTATGTTGTATCTGATGATAAAATCTTGATAGACCTCAAAATAATGACGAATAGCAGAGGGACCGAAAGTGTCCATCAGGTCGGAAGCAGAGGGACCGAAAATGTCCATCAGGTCAAACAGTCTTATAAATGTTTTTTTATAAATGAATCAGGATTTTATTCCCTTATACTGTCTTCCAAAAAACAAGAAGCCATAAAATTCAAACATTGGGTTACATCAAAAGTATTACCATCAATCAGAAAACAGGGATATTACAAACAGTTCAATGATAGAAGTAATAACATGCTGATGATTGAAAGTGAAAATGATCTGCACTGCAAGATTGTATCATTCATCAGAAAAAAATATGAAGATGCTTTAATGATTGTCGGTCTAGGTGAAAATCAAATAAGCTCAAATATGAGAATCAGAAGTTATAACAAAGGATATATGGCGGGGCAGTGTGATTTAATGCTGTTGAATCCCACTAGAAAATACAATGCTCTATGTCTTGAATTCAAAAGTCCAACTGGTGTGTACCAAGTGTCGGATAAACAAAAAATTATGAAGAAAATGTATGAGAAAAATAAGTGCACATACATCATGAGCAACTGTTTTGAAGACTTAATTTATGAAATAACTAAGCACATGGAAGAAAGCAAATTATACTTATCAAGAAGAGAAAAATAATGAAATACATTTAAGAATATAATATGACTATATAACATATGGAGAATAAGAATGTTAAAAGAGGTCGTGGAAGGCCTAGAGTTCTCAGTGATGAGCAAAGAATAAAAAACAGGACTACCTACATGCTGAATAAAGAATGGTTCTGTGAAGTTTGCAACAATGGCAAAAATTATACAATGGCCGGTAAAATGCTTCACACAAAAACAAAAAAGCATCAGAAAAACAAAATTTGAAACTATTCAATGGATTCCATTTTTGGAATCACTTGAATTATTATCCCTATTTAAACGCAGATTATAACTACTTAAAAGAAAATTCAATATAGTCATTATAAGATATGGAAAAAATTATCTCACCAATTAGTATTATGAACAAGAAAGATTTCAAAAAACTGAGCAAATCCAAGCTCATTGAAATGTTAATTAAGATGAATGAAAGGCTTGAAAAAATTGAGAAGCAACAGAAGAAACCAAAAATAGTTATCGTGGATGATACAAAACCTGTGCCTGCACCTCGCAACAAAATAATTCTTCCACCAATGGAATTCAGGGACAAACCAACCCCAGCACCTCGCAAGAGTGTAAAGCAGATGGTTCAAGATTATGAAGACAACATAATTCCTCCGCCAATAGAGTTCAGAGACAGACCTGTGCCGGCACCTAGAACCAAAAAGGCAGTTCAAAGGCCTGTGCCATTAGCAAGGACAAAAATAGAGCAAAGAGAGAAAGCTCTGAAGGGCTTCACAAAATCTTTCGAAATTGACATAAAAAATGACAAAGACCCGCTAGAGCAACTACTAAACAGCAAGAATGGCAATCGAAACACACATTAAAAAATTATTGAATGAAATGAAAGGACTGAAATTTGTTGAAACACTCAAGGTAACATTCACAAAAATGACTGACGGAGCAATAGAATACAAAACCGCATATTTCAACAGTCAAGCTGAAACAATCATAAACAATCCAGAGATCAATGAATCATTACAAGTGTCAAAACAACAAATATTAAATAAGATTGCAGTTTGGGTTTCTGAGGGGTCTGGTTGGACAATCGAATCTGTTGATAGTCATTACCTCAATATGGTGAAATATGAGCCGATTAGAGGTTCTTCATACATAAAACTACCAGCAGAATGACGAAATAGTGCCAAAGGTTGAATTTACTTGAAAAATGAGGATAATGAATGTTTCCGATGGTGCCACATCAGACACTTGAACCCACAAGAGAAATACCCACAGAGGATTAAAAAAGTTGATAGGAAATTTATTGAAAATTTAGATTATTCAGGAATTGAATTTCCAGTGACTACCAAACATTACAATAAGATTGAAAAACAAAATGAGATCAACATCAATGTTTTCGGTTATGAGGATAAACAACCATATCCAATATATGTATCAAAAGAGAAATATGCAGACTGCTTGAATCTGCTTCTAATAACTGAAAATGAAAACAAGCATTATGTGCTAATCAAAGATTTCAATAAGTTTATGTACAATCAAACAAAGCACAAAGAAAGAAAACACTTTTGTATGCACTGTCTTCAATGCTTCAGCTCTGAAAGGGTTCTGAATGATCACAAGGACAACTGCATGCAAGTAAATGGCACACAGGCAATAAAAATGCCAAACAAAGATAACAACATACTGAAATTCAACAACTTTCATAAACAACAGCAGGTACCATTTGTGATCTATGCTGATTTTGAGGCCATCACTGAAAAAATACACGGTTGCCAACCCAACAGTGATAAATCATATACAGAGGCTTATCAGAAGCATACTGACTGTGGCTACGGCTATAAAGTAGTTTGTTGTTATGATGATAAATACACAAAACCAACACAAATTTACAGAGGTGAAAAGGCTGTGTACAAATTCATGGAGGCTATGCTGGAGGAAGTCAAATATTGCAAGAATGTTGTGAAAAAAAAATTTAACAAACCATTGAAAATGACTAAAGATGATGAAGAGAAATTCCAAAAAGCCAAAGTTTGTCACATTTGTGATAAGAAATACACTGACAAAGATATCCGAGTTCGAGATCATTGTCATATTACCGGCAAGTATAGAGGTTCTGCTCACCAAGATTGTAATCTGAAACTCAGAGTGAACCCAGATGAAATAAAGATACCAGTCATATTTCACAATCTAAGAGGCTATGATAGTCATTTTATTATGCAGGAGATTGGAGCCATTGTTAAGAAGCACACTTACAAAAACAAGAAAGGTGAAGACTGTCAAATGAATATCAATGGTATCCCAAATAACATGGAGAAGTATATGGCTTTCATGCTTGGTAATCACTTGACCTTCATTGATAGCTTCCAATTCATGAGCTCAAGTTTGGAAAAACTTGTCAGCAATCTTCCAATAGAAGCCTTAAAATACACCTCACAAGAGTTCAAGGGAAAGGATCTTAATTTGATGGCGCAAAAAGGTGTTTATCCTTATGACTATATGGATAGTTTCGATAAATTTAACCAAAAGCTGCCGTCAAAAGAAGAATTCTACAGTATATTGAGTGATGAGCATATATAAGATGAAGACTATGCGCATGCTCAAAATGTGTGGAATACATTCTCAATCAAAAATATGGGTGAGTATCATGATCTGTACCTTAAAACAGATGTACTCCTACTGGCTGATGTATTTGAAAACTTCAGAAAAACATGCCTTGAGTACTGCAAACTGGACCCGTGTCACTATTTCACATCTCCAGGTTTATCTTGGGATGCCATGCTTAAAATGACTAACATAAAATTAGAATTGATGACAGACATTGATATGTTTCAATTCATTGAAAAGGGCCTGCGTGGTGGTATCAGTTATATAGCCAACAGATACGGAAAAGCAAACAATAAATACATGAGAGATTACAATGAGAAGGCGCCCTCGAAGTACATCATGTATCTCGATGCTAATAATTTGTATGGTTGGGCTATGAGTCAATATTTACCAACAGGCGGATTCAGATGGATGACACAAAAACAGATCAATAATTTAGACCTGGCTAAGTATAACGAAGACAGCAACAAAGGTTTGATACTTGAAGTTGATTTAGAATACCCCCAAGAGTTACATGATCTTCACAATGACTATCCACTGGGACCGGAAAAGATTAAAGTTGCTGGGGACATGCTATCAGATTATTGTAAGAAAATAGCTAGCAAATTCAATATATCAACTGGTTTGGTACATAAACTGATACCAACATTAAGCAACAAAGAAAAATACGTGCTCCATTATAGGAACCTCCAATTATACGCTGATCTCGGTTTGAAAATAACTAAAGTCCATCGAGTTCTAGAGTTCAATCAGTCCGCATGGCTCAGACAGTACATCGACTTCAACACTCAGAAAAGAACTGATGCTAAAAATGCCTTTGAGAAAGACTTTTTCAAGCTGATGAATAACAGTGTATTTGGAAAAACGATGGAAAACCTCAGAAAGCGAGTAGACGTCAGATTAGTCACCGATGAAAAGAAACTATCAAAAATGGCTGCTAAACCGACATATGTTAGCAGTAAAATCTTCAATGAAAATTTGGTAGCTGTTCATAAGATAAAAGAAACACTTACTTTAAACCGGCCAGCATATGTAGGAATGTGTATCCTTGATCTAAGCAAGACACTGATGTACGATTTCCATTACAACTACATTAAAGAGAAGTATGGAAACAAGGCGAAGCTGCTCTTCACAGACACAGACTCATTGACCTATGAAATCGAAACCGGAGAAGTCTATAGAAATTTCTGGAAGGATAAAAATAAATTTGACAACAGCGACTACCCAGAATGCTCTCCATATTTCGATAAGACGAATAAAAAAGTAATTGGTAAATTCAAAGATGAGGCTGCAGGAGTTCCAATTTGTGAATTCATCGGTCTACGATCGAAAATGTATAGCTATATGAAAGACAACCGAAAAGGAGGTAAGACTGCTAAAGGAATCAGGAAAAATATTATTAAGAATAATATCAAACATGAAAATTATAAAGAGACACTATTTGATAATAAACAGTTGCATCATAGAATGAAAACAATCAGAAGCCAAAACCATCAACTAGGAAGTTATGAGATAAATAAAGTATCACTCAGCTGCTTTGACGACAAGCGGTATATTCACGATAATGGCGTGACAAGCTATGCGTACGGACATTATAAAATCTAGCTGTTGACGTCACGCCATAGCTGTGGTGTTTTTATCGCCTCAAACCCACTGATTTGCCTAGTTCAGGATAGTATTGTGAGTTTTGTTGTATATTTAATTTAAAATACTGCCCTTTTTCTGACCCTTTACCCGAAGAATTAGCATATGAGACAGGAACATTTGCTGGGGGTTTTCCCTTTCGAATGAGTCATCAAACTATGTTTAGGAGATTCTAGATTTTTCTCTTTTTACACATGCGTATTATTTTTTATCTTTGAAAATTTCATTTATGTACCACAAGCATAAAAATGAAAATACAAACGCATATAAAAGGGATTTTTTACACAGATAAAGTGTGGCTTGTATACAAAGTATCTAACGATTGGAAAAAGCGGGGGCCTTTCGTTAGCGAAATGTATACAAGCCGCCCCATGGAATAACGAAAAACCCCCGCCGTTATTCCATGGGTTAAAAACACAAAAATCACCCTGAGATGGTATCGGGTTGTTGGGTAGAGCTATATTCAAGATTAGACTTGTCAGAAGTGCCGGTTCAACCTCAAGCCGGAGGGTGGAAAAAAATAATTAAACAAATACTTAGCCTTAAGAGGGTCTGATAGGGCCAGAGCGGAGTGGAGGTGGGAACAAAACGGATAGTGCTCTGGTGGTGTGGTGGTGGGAATACAAAAAACAAAAAAAAACCTCTCATGAGGGACGGGTGGTGATTCAAATTCCAAATTAAGTCCCTCATGAGAGGTTCTGGTGGCCACCAGTTTTGCTATTTTTTATAGGGTTAACTCCATCGAACGGTGAATAGTACTTGGGGGTTCCCTGTTTTTCCGAGAAAGTCACGCTTGGCGATTTTTCCGAGAAAGTCACGCATTTTTAATAAACTATAGATTCCAAAATACGAGATCATTTTGCGAAAACACCCCCTTAAATCAGTATGTGATTCCATTTGATTAATTTTTGATCTGGTACCCCCAAACACTATACTACTAAAAAATACTCCTCCTCTTCACCCGGTTCCTTAAGCCCCTTACGTTTAAGGTTATAACATTAAATTTAACCCGCGCTCCCATGATTATCTACCTTCACAAAATAATGTCGCCTTAGGTGTAACGAAAAAAGCTTTTTAAAATTTCTTTGAAATATGTAGATCGGAAAAACACACAAACAAACACAGAACACACACAATCCATCACCCATTTATAAAACGAAACTAGTTGCATGCAGATCTTTTATCTGATTTTTGGCTCTTCTTTTCCGTCCTCGGCTGAAAGTTCTAAATATAAAGAGATTGCATTTCTTGGCATCTTTTCAAAAAGCTCAATTAAAAGAACGAAAAATCAAAGATTATTGAAATCGTCTTCGCAATAAATTCTAATCGGTGCACCTTCTGGGGAGGTTTTTACGTACATCTTACCATCTAAAGTCCAAGCGCTTTGTAGCAGATTGTCTTTCTTCAGTTGGTTTGCCTTCCTCATGATGTTTTTCCTGTAAGGAGTAAGGCTTTCGTTGTTTTTTCAACGAAAAAATTGCTTTCCAAACATCTTAACTCTCCAAACTCATAGGTTTGTATTTTGCTCCTTTCTGTCAATTCCAGCCAGTAGGATGAGTTCGTAGTTAGTATGTAATTTCGGTAGATGACTGACATGTATCTCGTTAACAACTGACATATTTCTCTTGGTTTTGTTTTGACCAAGCATTCGGCAGATAAGTTTGGGATCTACAGAAAATAAGTAAAAATAAATACGTATTGTAGATTGTTTCTTCCTCCCTCTTGCACTTGCCTTTCTTTTGTATTCGTTTGGGCTCTTGGCTGAAACACAACGCATCTGACATCTGACCAGCCCTTTTGAAAACGAGTACCGTCAGATAAACTTTACGAACAAAACTCGTCATCAGATCTACAAAGACGTTTAGCCTTTTCGCTTTGTAAATAGTCGAGATTCAGCTGAAACATTCTCCTTATCTAGTTTCTTCAGGCCGCTTTTACTAGGTATACGTAACCAGGATATTTGAGTTGTTTGCAATTAAAAGTGCTGTTGACTTTCTTTTACTCAAAGAGAACCTCGTAATTCCGTGCTGAGGCCCTAAGATTAGCACCAATGTAATGGTTTGTTTATCAGCACACAACGGGAAGGCTAATGCTGGGCTCTCAAATTTAAATTCACCAGTTAATTTATTTTGAAGTTTATACCCAACAACAGCGAAGAAGAATTGAGTAACTTATTGGGAACTAGGAGCATCGTAAGGCATGGTTTCCCTTAAGGGTTTCCGTTTTCATGCGTGGATTCTGTTTGGACTGGGCTCAGTACTTTGTGCTGGTGAGTAGTGTTTTTAACTTTGTGTTAATCACGCGGTGCTACCGAGTTGGTTGATAGGTAAGAATTTTAAGGAAAATACATATGAACGGCCTCCTACGGGATATAGACCAAATTAAACTCGCACCTTTAAAACTGTCCGTTTTAGTTCACAAGTCCTGTATTTTTGATGGTATGTGTTGTCCATTGGCATTTAGATAAAGTAAAGGCTAAGCGGTAGTTGACATTATTGGCATCCAGTAGTCCTGATATGTACATGGAATTTTTTTTACCTTCTTTTTTTTTTATTGCAAGAGCACATAGTTACTTACATTGTACTTACCCTACTTATAGAATACGACACGATACTTACTCCACTTACAATACGATACAACACTTACTGAACTTACAGTACAATACAATATTTACTCTACTTACTACTTACACTATCTTTACCATGCGATTCTTACATTACATTACAAGGATACCGTTCTGCTAACGCTGTAAAATATAACATCTTTCACTACTAACATAGCAACATTACAAAACCGCTTACTTCTAGTAGCTAGCAACCTTTATAATTAATTCTTAAAATTATAATTAATTATTTTTAGTACTGGAGGGCGTCCTTCAATGGGTTCCACTTCTTTTTAAAGGAATTAAGGGTGTTACTATCCAGAGCTATCTTCTTTTCAATTTTTATGGAGGTTAACAGTAGTTGTATATATAATTGCAGCTTAAGTAAGTAGTTTTTTTAATTTCCAGGTATATATGTAGTGTCTAGCAATAAGTAGTAGGTGGCATAGAAGTAGATTCGATACATTTTCAACTAAACCTAGGCAGAAAGAGGGAGAGAGAAAATTGTCTTTCACATCTACAAGGTTTTGGGAAATCCATTCAAGTAATAGTTTCCAAAAAGCTTGGGTGTGTTTGCAGTTCCAAAACAGGTGGACCAAAGTTTCAGTAGATTCCCCACAGAAGGAACAAGAATCCACTTGTTTTATGCCTATCTTACAAAGAAAGTCATTTGTCGCAATTCGTCTATGCAGAAACTTAAACTGGAATACTCTGAGCTTTGTTTCTCTTGTACAGAGGAATGGCAGATAGTAAGAGTTTCTCTAATTAACGATCGAATCTCCTATTTCGCAAGGCGTCTGTAACATTCTTTGTTAATATTTGAGTGTGACAAAAGACTCGCTGTATTATTTGAAGATGGGTTATCTAAGCCTGGTGAGCACATTTTCTTGGATTGTTTTAAGGCTGCTATTACTTTAAAGTACTCAAGGTAGTTGGTTTTAATATTGTATTTAGCGACAAATGCATTATAGCTTAAGAAGGTCTGATGTTCACTAAGTAGATCTCTAACCTCTTTTACCCCTGCTTTAGGCCAAGATGTGTAGAAAATGGGTCGGTTATCTATTCTAATCAGTGAGTTGTGCCATATACCCATAGAGTTAAAATCAAGAATTTCCTCTCTGTAGTTTAAACTAGTCCTGTGTTCGAGAATTTCTCTCAAAAAAGGGTCTCTTAGGTTGAGCTGTGGAACATCCTGCGGTTTAAGGTTACTTAAAAACACTATTTTCCCTCCATGCTTCTGGAGGTGGAAGTCTACAAAAAGCTTCCATTTACCATGATTGTCGTTATCTAAGTATCCTTGTGCCCACTTCATTTTAAGAGATTTGTTATATGTACATGGATTAGGTTATGCGGCTCTTCAGTGTTTTAATTCAAATTAATCTGTTTATATATATTTAAGTAGGTACAGTTTAGCTTCACTAAATCTTTAAAAGGCGGAATAGCAATAATTACTGAAACGTCGCTAACTGTTCTATATAAGCACCATTGTAAAATTCTCAATTATTTGAACATTTCACTTGAAGTGTTCAGTTAGGAGAATCTGTTTTAAAGGAGCACTGTAACCGGGATTTTTGCTGTTTTTGGTTCAGTTCTACCAAAATTACTGCCTTTTAACTGTTATCGCGCAAAAAAAAATGCCCCTACAGAATCAGCAAGATGCATATAAATTCCAATGAAATTTCAGTTTGGAGTGCTAAACAAAATATTCTTTGGTGATTTTTCAATGCATAGTTTCAAATTAAAAAAAAATCTGGCAATTTTTTTTTTCAAGCCATTTCCATCCTCGTCATCTTTGATGGAATAGAGGAGTTTGTAATGTCAATGCAGTGCTACAGTCTTTAACAGCAAAACTAGACCATTATTTTAAGGTTTCCACTGACGCATTAGCAGTTTTAAGCTTTTTAAAGTGGTGGTACAATAGCGTGAGAATACCCCTTTAAACATACTGCGAAGAAATGTTAAGCGGATGAATCCCAAGTGCTTATAAGAAACGTTTATGCGTAGCGCAGTAATGTTATTGATCACTCGACGGCCGATTTCCTTTAACACAAGACCACAAACCTTTATTTTCGTTGACTGTCAAGCGGCATGAAGGATATATCTATATTTTCGTATGCAGTACATGATACCCCAGTCACCATTTTTCTTAAGAATCGATGTTGCGTTTCTGTCTCTTAGACGAAAGGGTAAAGTAGCTCGTCATAGTTGGTCGGTTCTAAATCTCAAAACACAAAAACAAAAAAGTTTAATACTTGAGCTTAATGGTCAGCTCTTTGGCATTCCATAGAAATTATACCTAGACACGCTTTTTCCAAGGGTGGTAAAAATGCATCCTACCCTCTACAAATTACAAGGTATGAACTCTTGCAAGGCTTTAAAGCCTTATTTTTGACAGACAAAACATATTTCTCAAAAAACCAATGAACACATTTGTTTTGCAGCTGCCAGGTTGAAGATGAAATTAACCTCGAGGAATTGTTTTCGCGTCCACGAAAACTAGTCGGATTTTCGACTGAAAAGTACACGGAGAAATACTTTGAAATCTTTTAATTGCAATTTTCCTTTTCTTTCTTTGTTTCTATCTGCACGTAAGGACCGTTTTTCCCACTGACAATGGGAAAAGTTAAGGCCTTCGCAATAAATAAATATATAAAAGAAATTAATAAAATAAAAAAATAAGGCTAAGAACATAGAAAGTCATACTACTAAAACAAATGATTCCTGAGATCAGACAACCCACACATAAGTCACCTGCCTATGTGTCGCTTGGAATGGAAATAAAAGGAATTCAATACAGGAAAAATAAAAATTCGTAACAATGATAGCTCGAATATTATTAGTGCTTTTAGTGCGTTAAGGTAAGGTATGCATCTTTGTTAGAAAGTGTACAGTCACTGTGAATGTGTCGAATCACGTTTCTTGTGGAAGGAATCAGGTTTTAACGGGTAAGACTGATGATCAACCGCTGTTACGCTAGACAAATTTATAGCGATCCAAACTAAGATTTTAATTCTGTTAGACTTCATTTAGCATCATCCACACTGTACAAAAGTAAGAGGGGACATGTCCAATTATATTCCAGTGTGCGAGACAACTGGGTAATTCGAAGGCTGCCGTAAGGGAGTATGTCACCCTAAATTTTGGAAATAGCCATGAACATGTCCACTGACATTCTGCGTGCGAGACACTTGTTTTTTAATGCTGTTAATTTATTTCAAAACTCCGAAATTAAACGGCTGTTAAAATCATAGCATCTTCTTTCCTGCCCTAATGAATATATACTCACATGAGTTCTATGTAGATAATGGAATCGGCGTTTTATTGTTGTGTTTATGCGGTGGAAGCTACGTTGCATTTTAGAAAACTTGTTAGAAAGGTGCCTTATGCGCCGCATAATTAACAGAAGTTAACGATAATAGGGTTCAATTGAACGAAAGTACACCCTAGATTTTAGGATAGACAAAATATATTGTACAATATATATTGTATTGCCTATAACATGTTTGTTTATTACCAAAAAAAAGGAGAATAAGGTGGTACTATCATTGTTGGACTACCAAGAGTCTCGATACACCGAATAGCATATAACCTAGAATGCTTTGTGGAAGATAGAATAACTAATAACTCACACATTTAAATTCACCAGTTAATTTTAAGGTCTGGGCACAATAACAAGAAGACTCAGGGAACTTGTAGTGAACTGAGGGCATGGCTTCTCTTAAGGGCTTCTTTTTTTTCTTACCTGGTTTCGTTTGGATTATGCTCAGTAATGTGTGCAACTGAGTTTCCAAAAACTTTATGCGGTAATCTTGCGATATTTTTAAGTTGGTTGATAGTTGATAATTTTAAGACAAGAGATATTTAAAGCATAACTTCATACGTGATAAAAACCAAATTAAAAGAGTTTACCCGCGACACGAGACGCGCGAAAATTAGACACTCTCATGCATTATTATTCAGGTAGTCTGACTGCTCCTTCAGTAACCTTGTGCGTCCACCAGAAACAGGGGCACCCAACGACAAGTTTTGGTAGATATCTGTTCGGTGAAGGGTAATTCGCCTTGGGCCTTCGGCGTCGGTTAAAGAGTGCACTCGGGTTTTCGTAACTAAACCGTGACCTAAAAGATTCGCAACTGGGAAATCATAGCCCCTGAGGTTTTCGGAAAGGTCATAATTCCTGTTTTTGGCAGTCAAAAACGTCAGCTAGTATTTTCGGAAAGAAAATAGTTCCCTAGAAAGCTCGTGGAAAGTTAATTTCAACTTGCATTTTCTCAAAGGAAGATTTTATTCCCTAACATTTTCGGGCAATTAAACTTTCAGCTAGGGAATCCGAACAGATGAACGTCTTCTAGCTTATGAAAACATCACTTTAAACAGACTTCAAACATCACAAGGTACTTAAAAACGCCTTTCTACAGCTTTTGGTTGCTTTGGCTCGTTGGGTGCCCCTGCAGAAAGTTTGCTTACACGCTCTTAAATTCACCCATTGACATATATAGTTTTCGATAAAACGCGATATAGATAGAAGTACTACACTTAACTATTGATTTTTACTTTAATTTGCTACTTTCTGACAATTCAAGCCAATAGGATAAGCTCGTAGTTACTATTTAATTTTGGTAGATGACTGATACGTATCTTTTTAACCACTGACATATATTTCTCTTGGTTTCGTTTTGACCAAGCAATCAGCAAATAAGTTTGGGATCTACAGAAAATCAGTAAAAATAAATGCGTATTGTACGTTGTTTCTTCCTCCGTCTTGGACTTGCTTTTCTTTTGTATTCGTTTGGGCTCTTGCTTGCAACACTTTAGGCATCTGACCCGCACTTTTGAAGTACCATCAGATAAACGTTTGAATGTTTTGTTTATTAGCACACAACAGGAAGACATAATAGTTCATGGCTCACAAAATTTAAATTTACCTGTTAATTTCTTTCGTCTGTACCCATCAACAGCTACCATAATCGACAAAAGTCCTTGGCACGTCTTGATCAGATAACATGTAACTGCATTAACGACCTATTTTGGGAACAATGCGTAATGACATCACTAGAACAGAGAACCCCCAATCCCCCCCCCCCCGACCACCCCCTTCCAGACAATGTTGGAAGCCAACAGAGGCAACTTGGACACGGTAACCAAAATTGAAATGGGGAAGGGGGCTAAATCCGAAATTACGTGTAAAAAGTTTGGAGAAATGGCTAAGTGTGCCAAGAATTTTTTCGAGGATTGTAGGAAGACTTGAGTAACTTATTGGGAACTAAGAACATCGTAGGGCATGGTTTCGCTGGAGAGTTTTGGTTTTCTTGCGTGGATTTCGTTTGGACTGGGCTCAGTACTTTGTGTTGGTGAGTGAGGGGTAGTTGGCATTATTGGCATCCTGTAGTCCCGATATGTACATGGAAAGGATTAGGCGTCGCCTCAGTGTTTTCAATTCAGATTTAGCTGTTTCTATATTTGAGTAGGTTTTACATCAGCTTCACTGAATCTCTAAACGGCGGAAAAGAAAACAATTATCAAACCGTTGCTAACTGTCCTAAATAAACTCCATTGTGAATTGTTAATTATTCGAGAATTTCACTTGAAGTGTTCAGTATGGAGAATATTTTAACATACTGGAAGTAAATATTAAGCTTAGGAAACCTAAGACCCTAAGAACCGTTTATGCGTAGTCCACTATGAATAGTGATAACTCATCGGCCGATTTTCGTCATCTGATTTCCTTTAACAGTACAAGACGATAAACCTTTATTTCAGTTGACTGTCAATGCATGAACGATACATTTATATTTTTGCGTGCAGTACACAACACCTCAATCACCATGTTTATTAAGAATCGATGTTGCTTTTCCGTTGCTAAGACGAAGTGTAAAGTAGCGCGTCAGATAATGTCGGATGTAAAACGCAAAACTTTAACATTTGAGATTTTAAAATAGTCAACTCTTTGTCAACCCACTGAGAAATTAGAGCTAGACACATCTTTCGCTAGATCGGCAAAAATCCATCTTGACCTACACAAATTACAACGTATGAGCTCTTCCTAAGTTTTAAAGCCTTATTTTTCAACAAAACAGCATATTTCTTTAAAAGAAGAAATGAAAGCATTTGTTTTGCAGCTGCCAGGTTACAGATGAAAATTAACATAGAGGGATTGTTTTCCTGTCTACGAAAACTAGTCGGAGTTTCAACTGAAATGTACACGGAGAATTTTTTTGACATCAATTAATTACACTTTTCCTTTCCTTTCCTTTCCTTTCCTTGTTTTTTGTTGTTTTTGTTGTTGTTGTTTTTTTTTTTTTTTTTTTTTTTTTTTGTGAGAAAAAAGCATACCAACTGGGCGTAAGGACCATAATCTTTCTTTGAGAAAATGCAAGCTGAAATGAACTTTCCACCAACTTTCTAGGGAACAAGTTTCTTTCCGAAAATGTTACCTTACGGTTTCCACTGCCGAAAATACCAATTACGACCATTCAGAAAAAAACTCAGGAACTATGATTTCCCCATTGCGAATCTCTTACGCCACGTTCTAGCTATGAAAATCTGAGTGCACTCTTTAATCGACTCCGAAAGCCCAAGCGGCGAACTACGCTCCACCGAACAGATATCTACCGAAACTTTTCGTCGGTGCCCCTGACGGTTGGCTCCTTACCCTATTCATAATATACAATCAATGCAGAATTGTGCGTCTCGTTTTCTCAAGCGCAGTTCTAAATATTTACATGCTACACCGTTACTCATGGAGCTTCATTTCCTGGTGGTCAAGCAACGTATTAGTTTCAAACTATTGCTGTTAGTTTTTAAGTCTCCGAACAATATAACACCTCTTTTCATCGATGAATTATTATATCGTTACAGCCCAAGCCTTCCTCTTGCCCAGATATAATCGAAAAACGTATGGTGATTGGGCCTTCTCTGTCGCAGCTCCGAAGTTATGGAATGCTATGGCCATGATGCGATCAGCAAAGAAGCACCCTCTCTATTTTCAAGCGAAATCCCAACTCCACGGCAACATTTTCTAATAAATGTTCAATGAAAACTAATTTCATAGTTGGTTTCTTCGTGAATGGAAAAATTAATTATCCAAGCATGGCATTATCGTGTTTTTAAGGCTTACAATTTGGAGAAATCACCCAATCATGATTAAGATCGGTTTACCTTTAGATCATTCAAAGATGGACTATCGGTGATACCGATTCCTCAGAGGTTCGCTTAAGAACCTCACGATTAAATAAAGGGGATTAGTTTCTAATAGAAACTGTGGTGCTGCGTCGGTGGGGGAGTGAAACGCGAAAATTTGGTTCATCAACGGAGTTGATAATGTAAATTGACCATCATACAGGGATTCGATTAGCTGACGTTTGGAGCGTTATAATCTAACCCTTCGTCGGAGCGAATCGAGGAATTGTGGGTTGTGTATAGTTTATATACAGAAAATACGCTATTGGTGGTAACATGGTAACGTGAAAACCAGGAATAAATTAACTGAAACAAAAGCGCTCGTTGATACCATGGGGATTAAGAGTGCCGATTTGAAAGATCAATTTTTGCTCGAGATTTTTACAGCTTTCTGTGGTACCTTGATGTAGGGAAAGGCCGGAGATCGACATGTGTTGTTTGGAATGGTTAGGGAGATTAAAATACCGAGTGACTGGTTTGGATACATCTCTGTAATCTTTTCAACATCACGTAGATGTTCTCGGAATCGGTCACCTAGTCGTCTTCCTGTTTCGCCGATGTGTAAATTTTTGCATAATGTACAGGTTAAGCAAGATAACATTTGCGGAGGTACAAGTGAAACGATCAGTGATCTTAACAGATCGCTTAGGGCCCGATATTTTGTCAATGTTTTGAATGAAAGGACAAGTTTTTAATTTCTTAGAATGCAATAGTCTGTACCAGCTTGTACATGAGCCCAGGCGAATTACTCCGACTGGTTAGTCTATTCTTGATGTAATTATTTCCGATTCGCCTGGCTTCTTCATTTAATCTGGCACACTTAGTCTACCTGCTTATTGCGACCATAATATTGTCTATGCTACCTTAAACTGCCACAAATATAAACCTAAATCGTTCTCGAGGAAGGTCTGGAACTTCAAAAATATCGATTCTCGGGCTCTAAACAATGCTTTATTGAATGCAAATTGGGATGAAATTTTTTTGTGTCTTAAATGCTGATATCGACCCATTGTATGAAACTTTTATTTTCTTTATATGTAAGCATAGTTGAGTTCTTTATACCACGCAAGAATGTCACTGTCCGTCTTCGTGACAAGCCGTGGATGACTAATGAGATTCGTCGAGCCATTCGCAAGCGTGATCGTCTTTTAAAAGTTTATTCCAGGGTCAAACTAAGGGTAAATCAAGTTCTAAGTGATCCTCTGACTTCTGCCAAAAGATGGTGGGGCATTGTGAAATCCATGTATGGAAATAAGTACCATTCTGCTATTCCCGCGATTTCTGAAGGCGACATTCTCGTTTCTGACTCGAAAGAGAAAGCTGATCTTTTCAACGAGTACTTTGTGAATGAGACTAGCATTCCCAAAACGGACTCTGCAGAAATTCCACCTTTTGTTCCATGTTCACCAAATTCTATAACGTTTATTGTAGCGGATGTAGACCTTGTTGATAAACTTTCGTCCTCTGTTAATGTTACCAAGGCATGCGGTTGCGATGGCATAAGCAACAAGGTATAATTAAACTGTGCAGTGAGAGATTATGTAATGCGTTTACAAATTTAATTAACACCTCTTTTCGACTGGGTCAGTATTCCAGTGCCTGGAAACTTGCTAAGGTTCTTCCACTATTTAAAAAAAGATGATCGGTAGCTGAAAACTAGTTACCGTCCTGTTGCTCTCTTATCGTGCTTGTCTAAAATTTGCGAGAAAGTTGTTGTTGTTGTTGTTGTTTCATGGGTAGTGCTCAGCGAAAGGCGAAAAATGCATAAACTTTGCTTAATGTACAAGTTGGTTAACAAGTTAGCCCCTAGCTATTTATCTAATCTTTGTCCAGCTTTCGTCAGTAAGAGGTCATGCTATAGCCTTCGTTCGGAAAATGATCTTTGTTCACCCTATGTTCGAATTGAAAGGCATTAGAAATCCTTTCTTTTTTCAACAACACAATTGTGGAATAGTCTCCCCTCCGAGGTTCGCCTGTCTTTTTCTCTTAGCATTTCCAAGAATAATGTTTCGAAGTTTATGACATTTCCAACTTGCAATTATTTATTTTTTTACAGGGGATCGTGCCGTGTCAAATTTTCATACTCGCTTAAGGCTTAATTTTAGCGCTTTAAATTAAGATCTTTTTAAGGAATTGTTCTGTTTCATCTGCTTGTGCTTTGTGCGTTGCACCTGTCGAAGATGCCAAACATTATTTCTTGTTTTGCCCGAGTTTTGCTGCTCTGCGCGAAATACTCTTTGCCTCCACTGCAGACTTGTTGGGGGATAAATGGCTCTCTGCATCTAATAAGATAAAAAATATATATTGGCTTCTTAATGGAGTTTCTGGTATTAACTTTCAAATTAATGTAAACTTATTTTATGCTGTTCAGTCTTTTATCTCCCAATCAAATCGTTTCTCGTAATTGAATCTATTTCCTTATTTATTGAATCTTTTCATTTTATTTTTATTTTATTGTTTTAGTTTCTGTTTTTGTTGTTGTTGTTGTGTCCAAGCTTTGACCGTGATGTATAATGATAACGTAAACGGCATAAGCTCTCTTGATGAGCACTTGTCCATCTGCTCTTAGAGCAAATGCCGAAAAAAAATATTGTTTAAATAATAATAATAATAATAATAATAATAATAATAATAATAAACTGCATGGCGAGCGCGTGCATTTAAAAGTGCCAGGTTGTTCAGTGTTTTTGAATGCGCTTCTGACTAGAAAGCTACCTACATTTTTGTTGCGTTTGAATATAATCACTACCAGAAATCGGCGACATTTTGCTCCCGCGCGATTGCACGCTAGACACGCGAGTTTCCAAGATGGCGGCTTATGAGAGAAGGCGTCGAGAGCGACTAAATTAAAGCAATTCTTTACACCAGTGGACTTATGCAAAAAATGCTTGGTTTCTAAGTCAAACTAAATAATGTCAATAATGGCTTGCGAGTACTGAGAACGAGCAGAAACTCTAACTTTATTTCTGGCCTTCGACCAGTCTCAGGGGAGTGTTTTGCTCAATAAAGCCTAATATAGACTGGCTGCGAATTTTGCACTTTTTCGTCGTGATTTTGTCTGGACTTATCCTTCACAGAACCGGTTAAAAGCGACTATTTTAGAAAGCTCATTTCCTAGTAATATTGCTTGGACGTGCGGAAGATTGTCAGAACGAGGAAATTTATTGCAAAATTTGTATTAAAGGTGAGTAATTTTACTAAAATCTGACTAAAATGGTAGCTGTATAGGGGTCAGTAACCGAAGTTTTTCAATTAAGAATTGTCCAAAGTTTTTAAACGTTTTCCGTCTAAAAAGTACACAAAACACTATTTTAAAGGTTTAATTTTTTTTATATGCGACGTGTGGAAAATAAGCAGCAATGCCAACGGCAAATTTATCAGAAGTTTGCTGTTGAAATTCATACATTCTTTACTAACTCCGGCGCCCATTTTAAAGGCCGCGTGACGCATGAATAAATTATCTCCTGATAAACGTGGCACGGATTTGTGGCAACGATATAATCAGTGGTGGTTACGAAAAGATTCTGGCAGTTTCTGGATCATATTGCAGTACCGTATTAAAAATGATGGCTTTAACTGGGTTATTACGTGGGTGAAAATTGTGAGGGCGAATCATTCTTTTCTTTTTGTGACGTCTGTAGTGCTGACAGTTGATCAATTTGCGGGGCGCGGTGATGGCCCAGTTGAACCCCAGAATCAGAATAGCCACGTTTATCGAACTACTGGCACATTTCCTCTGATTTGTTGGAAAAATCAGAGTCATCGCTACATAGACGTCGAAGTCTAAGAAATTGAGAATAGCGTTTTTGACATGAGATAGATGTGAAGATGAATACAACAAATAACTGTGAGAATCGGTGGGTTTGTAGTGCACACTGGTACATAAACCGTTACCACTTATTGCTCCAGTGATTTGGTTAAGCGTCGGTTCACATACTGCTGTTTATTAAAATTAAAAGCCCTATAAACACCGTGACAACTAAAACAACAGGTACAAATAAATAACAAATTGGCTTGCGAAAATAATAGGATATAAATACTTTTCATATGTAAATACTTTTCATATGCTTCGAAAGTTACAAAAGTAAAAGGAAACACACACACACATTAAAGATCAATTTACAAATAACCGTAAAACGATGTCGTGTACAACTTGACTTCATCTTAAACTTAAGTCTTCAATTTACAATTCATAAGCGATGAAATTGAAATTAATCCATTGACTCCCACACCGGCCGAAACCGACCGCACAAGACTGCCATGCTTTAAAACATTGCAAATTTCTCAGCCGCACGAATATTGCCTTAACTGTCAGTTTTGAGCACAGAATGGAATGTCCTTTAAATTTGGACATACAATAGACGCAAGAAACGTAGCGATTTTTACCAAATATAGCCTTTTGAATTTGGACAAGAACGAAACTGACCGTTTTTGACGTTAAAGAGCAACGACGATAATGCCCCTTTTTGCCTTTATGTTTTTTAAAGAAATAATCGCCGAAAAACCAAATTTCAACCATCACAACAAAAGTCAGTCCTTGTTCAAGCTTAGAAATGACTTTTTTTTTTGTTCATTTTCTTCTCCCGAGCGTAGATACAGCCTTTTGTTCTAGTGCATTCGGGCCTTCCCGCCATTTTCAACATCTCAACCGCATTGCATGCTGGTAAATAACGAGAATTTTTGACAGCGCGCCTTCCTTCCCCCAATTCTTTCACTTATAAACTAAGTATACAGCCACTGCGACCTACCACCAAAAATTCGTGCTTGTGGTCATCTTCAGTGCTTACAAATTCCAAAATATGTGGCGATTGGTCGAGAAATTCGTCAATAGTTGAGTCCCAAAGGTACTAAGAGTCCGACGGGCCAAATTCCCAGTTCGTTGAGTAACAAGCCAAATTCGACAACAGTGTACATCACCTTGCTCGATTCTTTGAGAAAGTGGACTCTTAGCTACCATCACGCTTAATGATGCTCATCAAGCAGCCACTAAAGATGAAAAATGGCTGTAAACTTAGTAAAAGTCGCAAGCAAACCGAACTTGGGCCGTTGTTGTAGCTCCACGGATGAAAAATAGCTACGTCAAAATGACATCTTCAGAAATCTTGAGCCTCCAGTACCTTAGGACAGCACCACTTTTCCATGGTAGTTTCAAATAAATAGTCATGAAATGCTATGGATCGTTTATACGTGGAAAATCACTCCGAAAGCGTAAAAACGGCTAGTACTGAATGGGTTAAGCGAGTAAAGATACAAACCGTTTACGTAAACAAACTAAAATACCGTAAAAAGATAAGTACCTTGGTGCTGCCTTGATCACCAGAACAATAATGAACTTGGAGAAATTGTTAACTTGCGGTGATCAGAATTAACAGATCTTGCGTCAACTGATCTTGCTAACGAAAAACCTAATCCTTTATAACGCTAGTCGGGTGTCGCGGTGCTTACGCGTGTGCTTTTGCGACACCAAACAACTTAGTAGAAAGATCTAGAAAGAAAGGCTGCGTACACGCAAAGCAATACGCATGAAAAAGCCTTAAATAACTGAATATACGTTTAAAGAAACTTCAAATCTGCTCAAAATAGTACTCTTGGGGCTACAAAGTACAATAATTGAGCTTAAAACAGCTTAAATAAGAACCTGTTAAAAACGCTCGGAATATTGGACGTGCAAAATTTGTGTCGTCAAAATTCAAGTGTCGTATATCGCGCGCGCACAACTTAAGAGGCTGTCTCTGTAAAAACCACCCACTCAATTTCGCATCAAAAATAATTTCGCCTGAAACTCTGGTAACTGAAAGATTTTACCAAGGTTAGAATAAAAACAGATTTTGTTTGAATCGAAACGGGTTTTCGGTGGAGTTAGAAACCATAAATTCAGCGCCCGTAGCAACGTCTACGAACAGCATAAAATTGCCATTTTTTGTGGCGCTGTAAAAAATTTGATTTGCATCATCTAGCAATGGATCTTACATCAATTCACTTATTAACGTTTGCAGTTTTGCGAAAGACTAACATATTTTCTCTTTTTTTTATGTTTCAAGACGTAAGAAAGCGTATTACTAAACACTATCAATTGCTGTCGAACGATGGCCAAAAATGGCCTTGCTTCAAGAGCTAGTTTTGAAATTTTGGGAACTCGTTAAACACTCTAGTCTACACAGCCGAAAAGTGTAGTCCTTTATCAGTGAAAATATGCAAAAACCCCTGTACGTTTTCAGTATTCCAAAAGTTATAGCCATTTGTAAGCAGTTGCGACTTTGACGCCTACAACAAAATCGACATATCTCGGACAGATTTTATCGTAAGTATGGCTTACCTGCATCGCAAATCGGGTTCATTTCCACCTTCAGCCATTTCCCAAGACTTTCAATCACTGAGTTGAACGGCAGTTCCAGTAAATAGTTGGTTATTGCTCTCGAAACGTGTGAATTAAACGGCTTTTATCAAGTTTCTTGTGAGCCAACCTGAGGCCCGACTCCACGGCCACATTTTGTGATAAATATTCCATCGAAACATCTTTTCAGAGCTGGGTTTCTTCGTAAATCGGTCAATTAACTATCCAAGTCTTGTATTAAAGAGAAACCGGGATTTGAAGGCTTAAATATTTTGAAGAAACTGACACCATTTAGATCGTTGGAACACGAAGAATTTACCGAAACGAGGCAATCCGGAATCCGGAATTCGGAATTCGGAATTCAGAACTTGGAGTGCAGAAATCAGAAAGAGCTCACATATAGGAGGATATTTGAAACCAAATTAATGTTTCTGCAAATTAACGAACTCTTTACCAACCCCAGCAAATATCTTTGAAGGTGATATTGGAAATTGGCCTCGGAATGTTCCTGTTTTGTATATGTGAATAAAGGGGTTTAGTTCCATCGAAGCGTCTTTTTAGAGCTGGGCTTTTTCGTGAATCAGACAATTAACCATCCAAATATTGTATTAAAGAGAAAATCGTGTTTTCAAAACTTACATTTTGAAGAAATAACTCCATATGTAGATCATTCAAAAATGGAGTATCGGTGTGATGCTGATTTCTCAGAGGTCCGCCTACGAACCTCACGAGTAAATCCGTTTGCCAATTTAAGAACAGGCCATAATCTCGAAATAAAGCTATGGAAAATAAGTGTTTATTTGAGACCAGGGGAGGATCAAGTCTTGAGCTGAGTTCACAAATTTTCCGAATATGTAGAAATAATAAAAAAGAATATGAGTTTTTCCTGGACAGGTCGGGTTTGCAACATGACTTTAAAGCGGACCAACTTGAGGCAGTGCCGTAGAAGGGTTAAATTTATGGGGAGGGGGGACACATCAGGAGCACCGAAGGCGCGAGTTTCTGATGGGGTCTAGGGTTTGTTTCCGCGGGAGATTTTGAAATACATGATCCCTGAGATAGCATTTCTAGTCTTCAGAGAGTAGTTTTCAGCAATCTTTAACTGACTAAAACCATTTGATCGGATATGTTACTTCAACGTTGTACTATTTTTATTGACCAGGTTTATTATACAAATTGACATGCAACTTGTCGGTGTTGTCTGAGAAATTAACCACTTTACATAGACCCCACGGACTATGACATTTCTTAGTTTGATTGTTTGAATTGACTTTGAGAGCAAAGACAACATTCGGGGCAAATCATTTTTCCGTTTTAATTTTCATGCAAGTAAAAGGAGCAGTTAAAGACCAAAGCGACTCCTGCTGTGTGCACAATTTCAGGAAGGATTAAAATCGCTGTTTTCCGTTTGTAATTATCTACATTGGTTCGGGATATATTTAAGTTTAAAAAATGTGTAAAGTATGCAAATGAGATGACTGATGACGTCATAGTATCAACCCAATATAACATCAAGTATACAAATGAACTAGCTCGGTCAATTTGGAGCAGAGACCATTGAAACTTGAACGATAGGCTGATAGTTCTAAAGGCAAAACACCTACGGCTTCCCATGGGAACTCATTCTTTTCCAGTCTTCCTTACCTGATTTCAATATTTTAGTGATTTTCAGCTCGAAAAAAAATTAACAAGGCCGCTAACTCTATCTAACATATATTTAAATGCTTGCTGGATCATGAAAATGAGGCACCACTGGCAAATATCTAAATGGAATTCAAGGTTGGCCAGCAAACCCTTATTATTAGGGAGGACTGGAACCCAGTAGGTTGCCATGGTAACAATACTGGTAAGCTCATATTGTGAAGCACATCTAGTAAAATCTTAGTGCAAAGAATCAAGCATTTCTGATACAAATTGGCTGAGATATCTTTTTTCGTCATATTTGATCAAAATTTGGTTGAGTATATGACGTTATCACTTGGCTAATTTGCATATTTTAAAAACTTGAATATCTCTGGAACAAAATGAGATATTTGAAAATAGTATAGGCTAATTGTTTGTATTTTAAAACGGCTTAGATAGGAAAGATGTGAATTTAGTCATAGTAGCACTTTATAGTTTTGCTTTAGCAACTAGCATGTCTTTAAACGATGTCCCTTTTGTATACGCTGGGATATATATATATATATATACATAAGAGGACGCATCGATTTTCTGTGACTCTGAGTTTCGCGCCTAAGCGCTCGTCAGACATAACTTTATTCAAATAAAATATGATTTTGCTCTGCTACCACAGCATTGAGCACTTTATGCCAAGATAGACTCTACTTCCACATTTATAGCGGAGCTCCGGCGGAGCACCATACTTATAGAAACCCGTCAACTGCTTTTCTCATGGTAAAAATGGCTAGCGGTATTGCTCGTGGGCGCGTACGCACGACGACGACGACGACGACGGAGTCTTCCAATAATTAATAATATCCTAATAATAATCATAATAATCCAACATGGCGGCCATACTCAAGCTGATCACCTAGTTTACAGCGTATATCTTTGATATAGGGCATCCGTGTCATGGCTAATTGACACCTGTCAAAACAAGGTTTCCGCTGACCAGTATCACGTGACCATATCGCGGGCTCAAGTTAGAGCTCATCGAGGTCCGCTGTTTTTTTAAGTTGACCGCTGATCAGGTAATGGTTTTCAATTGGATCGCAGGCTCAAGTCAAGTTAATTTAACCAAAACGAGACACCCAAGCCACAACGAGGCTTAATTTTTCGCGCGCTTTCTGCGGCTCGAGATTTCAGATTCAGTTGGTGTCTTCATTTTGAGCAAAACAACATCATCTTCGAAATTCAGTTTCTGTCTCTTAATTCGCATAAAGGGCATAAAAATCAAGAACTACTTAAAAGATACTCCGGAAGGTGAATTTTCAACTGGAAAATGGAAGAGCAAAAGGTTGTTCGCAGGAAATTCTTCAATTCTTGGATCCACTTCTATGGCGCCCGGATTGCGTGGTTGAAAAACAAAATGATTTAATACTTCAGGGCTTGTTCACTTTACCGCGACATCTTGCAGCTCACCAAGAAAGTTCTTAACAACTCACCGGCATTAATGGGAGGAACGAGTAGCTCACACTTGGTGGAAGAAGTTCTTTCTTTGAACAAACCGTTTGCTATTTTTGTAGATGCGTGTTTTTACTATAGTGGATCGATGCGTATTTTCAAGTGGTAGAAACCTCGACAACACAGGTAACTTAAATAAATTGAAGCTTAGCATTTGGTTTAATCGTTGTTAATTTTGTTCAGGAAGGAAACTTGTATTTCTGTCTCGAATGGATATAAATAACAGTCTACTCGTTTTGGACACAAAGAAGTAGCTAATTGAATTGTTTGTTTGTTGTTTTACAAGCGAACGAGTGTTTTCCTCCGCTTGGCTGACTGCACATGTTTTTCGGCGTCTGTGTTTCTGCAGTGTTAAAAACTGAAAGAAACGTTTGCCCTTATGTTATTAACACGTAATCGCAATGAATCCTCGTAAAATTAAGGATTAGTATCACTTATGTTTTGCGCGATGAGGGCAAACTTTCTGAAAACTGGCACAAGTGATATTTACTCGGCCCCATGCGATTACCTATCCAAATTATCAGGATTGTTTTCCTTTTTCTCTTTTCTAGGACATTTAAGCTATGTCAAAACTTAACGTAATATGAAATATGTTTGTTAAGTCCCGGCTAAAAGATCAAACATTTTCTTCCATTATCGTGTTTGTCAAGCATAACGTTTGGTGGCTAAACGAAAAACAATGTTTGACCAAACACGGGACCAAGTGAGTCCAAAATAAATGATTTTTGCGTATTATTGCTGAAATTTTCGACGTTACGTGGCTCATTTGGTTGCTTTTTACCGTTTGTGCACGATTTGTTTGTTGGGGTGGCTAAACGATCAAACATTTGTTCGTAATGCGAAATTTTGGATGAACATGTTTGATTTCGATCAAACATGGAAAGCCATTTAATGCACTATTGTGAGAGGTGGCTAAACCGTCAAACATGCTCGTCCAACGATGTTGGATGAAAATATTTGATCATTCTTTGATTGCTAAATTTGTTTTTGAACAAACACACGTGTCGACTGTATTGTTTTCTCGTAATGTTTTGATGTTTTTGAACCGCGGTCAATTCCCTTTGTCTGCTCTAAACATAAAATATTGGCGCAAGGAAAGCCGTGCGGTGTTCTTCAATACCAGTAAAAAAATAATAATCGTGGAGCTCCGCTTTTAGGCTTGGCTAAATCTATATATTATTGTCTCCTCGGACCTTACCATCAAAAAGCCACACAGTGTATGTGTTGTACAGTAAAAATATGTGTTTCCAGCGTGGTTGGTTCACTGGCCTAGTGGTTAAGGCATCCGACCGGTAATCTGGAGACCCAGGTTCGATTCCTGGCTGAGCCACATTTTCACTTAATTACTTAGTTGTGTTGATTTCTGTTCCCAAATTAACCTTGTCCCTTGTCTGGTTGTATTTCTCAGAAATCCCTAATGAATCGCCATCCAAACGGGAATAGGCTGGTGGTCCTAAGTAAATTAAGGCAATCAGTTGCTAATATATCCCGTCCCTACCTTACTACCTTACTGTATATATATATATATATATATATATATATATATATATATATATATATATATATACAACCACACTATCACAAATGAAGATAACCCGCATGTTTTGTTCCACACCTATATTTCGACCTCATAAAGTGGTCCTGATGAAGACCACTCTATGTGGTCGAAATATAGGTGTGGAACAAAACATGGTTATCTTCATTTGTGATAGTGTATGTTTCTTCATGAAGATTAACTGTTTGTGTCTGATGCTTGTGAAGAGTTCTATATATATACACACACACACACACACACACACACACACACACACACACACACACACACACACACGCTGGTAGATAGTGAAACTAGAATTCTATTCTGTAAGGCAATCTCGTTCCCAGGGCTTTTGTCCGCCGAGTAGCCCTGGGAACGATGTTGTTCTAAAGGGAATTTGTAAAATTCATAACGACCAATCTACCGGTAGTATTTGAGTCACATGTATACCTCTCTAAGCCCCAATAAAAATCATTAACTTCATAAAAGAGTCCTGTTCCGCTAATTAGTATGCATTAACTTTCATACAGATCTCTACTGATTACCATTACAAACACAACCTATTGTTTCATTTCATAGGTAAGATAAAATATTCGCGTCCGACCTTTATGGGCTTTAAAACGGCGAGCCGCGGGCGAGCCGTTTTAAATGCCCATAAAGGTCGGACGCGAATATTTTATGTATTTCTTACAAATGAGTTAATATATTCTCTCATGATTTAGTGCAATGCCTGTATATGCATGGAGCACTAATTGGTTATCTACCAATGGCGAAACTCGTCTTCAATTGGTCAGCACTTTCAATATGATTTTGTTTTAACTCAGTCAATAAAGAGTGAAGGACCCGACAACGCAGTGACATTGCACACACTGTTGCACTCAACACCTTTTTCCTTTGAGATTGCCACAAACTGTAATTTTTGTATTGATACGTTAAGCCAGCTACTTGCCATTTTTATTATAACGTACACTTGACCAAGCCTCGAGTGTCTAGCGCCTTTGTTTTCAGAGAAGGAAAATCGAAAACGATAAACAAATAAACAAAATTACGTGTTTCATACAAGATGTAACATATCACCGGCTATAAACAAAACACGAAAATTTGGTTCATCAAGGGAGATGATGTAAATTGACCATTGATTCAAAAAGCTCAGTGACGTTTCGAGCGTTAGCTCTTCGTCAGAGCCCTTCGCTCTGACAAAGGAATAACGTTCGAAATGTCAGCTTTTTGAATCCCTTTACGGTGGTCAATTTACATTGTTAACTCCGTTGATACACCAATTTTCTTGTTTCACTTTCACACCGATGCAGCACCACAGATTCTTAGGAACTAACTCCCTATGTTCATATATACAAAAATAAACAGGAACATTTTGACGCCAATTTTCAATATCATGTTCAAAGAGATTTGTTGGGGTTGGTAAAGAGTTCAGTCATTTGCAGAAACATTAATTTGGTTTTAAATATTCTCCTCTATGTGAGCTCTTTCTGATTTCCGCACTCCGGGTTCTAGATTCCGGATTCCCTGGATTTTCATTTTGGGTTCTGAATTCCGGAGTCCGGATTTCGATTCCGTATTCTAGATTTCCTCGTTTCTGTAAACCCTTTGTGTTACAACGATCTCAATTGTGCCGACAGTTTCTTCAAAATATCTAAGCCTTCAAATCACAGTTTTCTCCTTAATGCGAGATTTGGATAGTTAATTGACTGATTCGCGAAGAAACCCAGCCCTTAAAAGATTTTTCGAAAGAATATTTATCACAAAATATGGCCGTGGGGTCGGGCTTCAGGTTCGCTTACAAAAAACTCGATAAATGCTGATTAAGTTCTCACGTTTTGAGAGCAATAACTAGCTATTTACTGGAACTGCCGTTCAATTCAGTGATTGAAAGTCTTGGGAAATGGCTGAAGGTGAAAATAAACCGGGTTTCTGATTCAGGTAAGCCGTACTTATGATAAAATCTGCCCGAGATATGTCGATTTTGTTGTACGCGTCAAAGTCGCAACTGCCCGCACATGTGTTGTTACAAACGGCCATAACTTCAGAAAACTGAAAACATATAGGGATTTTTACATATTTTCACCGATAAAGGACTACACTTTTCGGCTGTGTAGACTAGAGTGTTTAACGAGGTCCCAAAATTTCAAAACTAGCTGTTGAAGCAAGGCCATTTCCGACCATCGTTCAACAGCGATTGATAGTCGTTCAACAGCGATTGATAGTGTTTAGTAATACGCTTTCTTACGTCTTGAAACATAAAAAAAGAGAAAATCTGTTAGTCTTTCGCAAAACTGCAAACGTTAATAAGTGAATTGATGTAAGATCCATTGCTGGATGACGCAAATCAAATATTTTACAGCGCCACGAAAAATGGCAACTTTATGCTGTTCGTAGACGTTGCTACGGGCACTGACCGGGCGAATTATTTTATGGTTCCTAACTCCACCGAAAACCCGTTTCGATTCAAACAACATCTGTTTTTATTCCAACCTTGGTAAAATCTTTCAGTTACCAGAGTTTCAAGCAAAACTATTTTTGATGCGAAATTGAGTGGGTGGTTTTTACAGAGACATCCTCTTAACTGCTGTAGCTACACCACTGATAGAAACTTTGATATCTAGAAAAGCCAGCGAAGTTTCCGAAGTAAGCTTACAAAGACAACGATTTCATTTGCACTTCAATTTTTGTTCCTTACTTTGAATTTCAGCAGTAACATTATTGATTAGAGTAGCGGTTACTTCAAAAATGATGTATTACGATTGGAAATTTTATAAAATGCTTCTCTCCATTCATCTCAATTCGGAGTTAATAGCCTCATTACCAGAAATCTTAGTCGCGTTTCTCTTCAAAATGGCTTCCTGAGTTCCCAAAGAATGTATGAATTTCAACTTACAACAAAACTTCATAAAAATTCACTGGAGACAATGCAGCTTACTTCCCGCACGTTGCATATGAACTATAAACCTTTTTTCCGTGTTAATTTTTAGACGGCAAACATTAAGAATAGCCGCTTTTAGCCGGTTCTCAGTGTGAAGGATAAGTCCAGACAAAATACAAGACACTCGCTGGCCATTATATTGCCTTAGAAGCCTGGCCTTTTTACACAAGCACGCTGGTGTAGAGAGCTGCTGTGGACAAAAAGGCAAAAAGTGTGGTTATCTCGAGTCAAGCGAGATACCGGTATGTTCGAGTCAAGCGAAGCATTATACTCGAGTCAAGCGATGCGACTCAGAAGCGCTCAGAAGAATCACTTAATTTAATTTTACAAGATGTCTGAGATCTTGAAAACTGCGCCGAAAAATTGAACAAGTCAATAGAATATTGATTATTTAAATTTAATGTGACTTCATTCAATGTTCCTCAATCGGGCCGCTATGGTGTTGACAATTACAGAATGCACGATTAGTTTCACGTGCAACCAAGGACAGAAATGAATTCATGGACGAAATTACGCGGATTACTGGTAATGTCTTTTAAAGTAAATAATTCTAATTTTAACGACTCTCTTTGGTGTTTTTGCAGGTGGTTGCCGCCGTCTTAAGTTTGTCCCCCCAGTCGACGGTAAACGGCTTCAGGGTCACGTTATTTTGAGTCTTTCAACCGGAAAATACACACCATGCGGACATCGCTGCCTCATGGAAAGTAGATGTGTGTCGGTCAACATTGGTCCACCAATGGAGGATAACAAAGTTGCCTGTGAACTGAATGATGCTGATTATTTACAGTATCCCGATGATCTGAAAGATTTCATTGGCTGGACATATAGAGGCACTGAGGTGAGAAATATAAGCAATGCTGTTGTGCCAAAATTAGTTTAATATAATGACGATAAAGGTAATCCGTGCACATTTGATACAAGTGCTAGTTTAGAGATTGGTGTTGGGCGTGGGGGGGAGGGGGGCGGAGGTAAGAGATAGTGGGGTAAGAGATAGTGGTGGTAATTCATATGGGAAATCGCACAACATTGAACACAATCCGCGATCAATATGCACGATATTTTGACAACTGATAAAACGACGAACACCTATTAATCACGAAAACCAGGGAATGGTCTTCTGACTTTTTATTTACAACACATTTGCAATTTAAGATATGAAAGAGAGTCGTACGAGTATCTCACGGCGGACGAGTATCTCACGTTAATGTTTATTCTACGGAGAATTTAGTTCTTGTATGATAATTGATGATGATGATGATGATGATGATGGTGATGGTGATGCTGATGATGCTGATGGTGATAATGATTATGATGATGATGATGATTGATGATGATGATGATGATGATGGTGATGATGGTGACGAATCATAGTCATCGTCATTACCATCGTCGTTATCATCATCTTCGTCATCCTCACCCTTCTTAAACCGTTCAATAAATTAACCATATGAGTACCTATCCATCACGACTGCGTTAATAGAAAGCTTTCTCTTGTTTTCAGAATCCTTGTTCAAGTAATCCGTGCTTTCAAAACGGGACATGCGCCAATGGATACAGCTACAAAGGATTTGTCTGTTTGTGCCCTGCTGGATACACAGGAGAACAGTGAGAAAAAGGTAACCATAAAAGCCATTCAGTGCGATATCTCATCATAATATCGGTATCAGAACTGAAACGAAATCACACAAAAACACACCTTTGTCAGGCTATCGTTTTCTTTATTGAACTCGAAGCTTCCATCATCAGCGCTACGGATTGCTTTTGTCGTTGTTGTGGCCAAGCGGCAATAGATCCAATATCTCTTAACTCAATAAAATCGTCATCGTCATCGTCATCGTCATCGTCATCGTCATCGTCATCGTCATCGTCATCGTCATCGTCATCGTCATCGTCATCGTCATCGTTATCGTCATCATCATTGCTGTTGCTGTTGCTGTTGTTGTTGTTGTTGTTGTTGTTGCTATTATTGTTACTAAAGCCTCAGTTTTGTTTCGTAATTGGGACGCCGGTACGGTTAGCCAAATTGCAGTCTATAGTCTCTCTGATAGTATTAGATTTTTAATCAAGGATTAAATGAAAGGAACAGTTAGCAGAAGCTTAATACAGCGTCACTGGCTTCCTATGGTTCCCCCTAAGTAGGTTTGCAATTACGCCTCGTTCTTTTTATATCTTGGACATCGATGAATGCGAGGAGGGTAGCCATGACTGCCACAAAGATGCAACCTGCATAAATTCCGCTGGACACTTCAATTGCAGTTGCAATAAAGGACACATTGGAGATGGACGCCACTGTGCAGGTAAAACTGCAAATCATTCAGCTCACTTTGAAAAAGCGGTATGTGTTCGCTATGCTAACAAGATTGACTGTATTCCAGTATAATTGATTATTGCAAGGCTTGTTCCGAGAGTAGCCAAAGGTGCAACTTGATATAGGGGTGTGAAGCAAATTCTGCGCTGTAGCTGTCTACCCGCACTAGAGATAAGACAGAGCTATATTTTGCGCTTGGAATTCTCAGTCTTTTACTTTGGCGTCAAATATCTGGTTGAGTCCCAAACAGACATAACTTCTCTTCTTGCTAAAGTCTATGTAGGTAGTCTCTACTTAAAAAGTTATAAAACGTTTGACTTTTGACCTAAGATAAGGTAGTGCGAAGCAAATTTTAATGTTTTGCTCCACTGAATATTCCTTTGAAGCTGTGAATTGATTGGTAATTAGTGCGATCACGAGATTGTGTAATGTATGACCTGGACCGAGTACATTCAAAAAATAACTCTGCCGTGATTGGTCGAGAGATGTTGAAGTTACTTGAAACATGTGAGTACAAGTAAACACAACAAAATTGTACGTCAGCAGCAGCAGCGGCAACGAAAAGGGCCAATCACTGCCAACAATTCCGGTCACGCGCCAGCAGTAGGCACACGGTTTCACAACAAACTGTCTGTAAACAGGTCACCGATGTTAGAAAGAAATGCATTGAAGGCGCGGGATGTTGATATCACAATTAAAAGCAAGCTGTTAAAATATAAACAATAATAAAACAAGTGCGGCAAAATATTCGTTTTACTGTCTTTCGAAAACGAAAACGCGTGATTCTGAGGCATCAACATGTCATATATCTCTTCCAGAGCTAGGTACTCCATTTTCCGGACCAGACATCTGTAGTGGACTCTCCCCAGGTTAAAAATTAAAATTATGAGGCTCAGAGCTATTTTCTATTCCTTTCGGTTTTTTTTTCCGCAAAAAGAGTAGAAAATTGGGAAGCCAAAGTCCACGTTAAGACTGTAAAATCCACTGTTTTCGAGTGACGATATCTTGGTTGTGTTTTGTCCACAGTTCTTGTAAAAAGCATCGTTTAAAAGCTAATTATGCGAAGTACTCTATTCGTAGCAACATATTTTCGTTAGCTGTTTCTGTATGAGCCAAACATCTTCTGTCCCTCGGATCGCTTCGATATGAGCCCGCCGATACAAGAAGAAGAACAGCGGTAAAAGCCACTTCACGGAAGTCGCGGGGAATTGTTTGTGATCGAAATAGTTGGCGATGATTCGTTTTCCATTTTGTAAGAAGAAATGCTTGAGAGTAAGCAATGAAAGCCCACGAGACACGCACTCATGCCTGGATCAGTATTCGGAGTATCTGGGCTGAAAGAGCAATAACAGATGTTAACAATATCAAAACTTGCTTGAAATGCTAAACGACCTGTGCCCACCGCGATATTGGAATTGGTATTCGGTGTGCTTATAAAGCTCTAAGGACCACTGAGCG